>CM070489.1:22418899-22806399 GCA_036324585.1 Champsocephalus esox
CCATAGTTAGTATATTTTTAGATAATTTGTTTCGTAGATTCTTCGGGCCAAGTACAATAACTTCAGTTTTGGTCGTGTTTAACATCAAAAAGTTTAAGGTCATCCACGTTTTTAAGTCCTTAATTTCATCAGGCTTGATTGATAAATATAGTTGAGTATCATCCGCATAACAATGAAAGTTTACAGAATGATTCCTTATAATATTGCCTAACGGAAGCATATATAATGTGAACAAAATAGGTCCGAGCACTGAGCCCTGTGGCACTCCATGGCTAACTTTGGTTTGCGTGGAAGATTCATCGTTGACACGTACAAACTGAGAGCGTTCAGATAGATAGGACCTAAACCAGCCTAAAGCAGTTCCCTGTATGCCAACCAAGTGCTCTAGTCTTTGCAATAGGATATCATGGTCGATGGTATCAAATGCAGCACTGAGATCGAGCAAAACAAGAATAGAGACAAGTCCCTTGTCTGAGGCTATTAGAATATCATTTGTGACTTTAACCAGAGCTGTCTCTGTGCTATGATGTGTTCTAAAGCCAGACTGAAAATCTTCAAATAAATCATTGTTTTTTAAGTAATCACACAACTGTTTTGCGACCGCTTTCTCAAGAATTTTTGAGAGGAACGGAAGATTAGAAATAGGTCTATAGTTGGCTAAAACCTCTGGATCGAGGTTGTGCTTTTTAAGAAGCGGTTTTATCACTGCTACTTTGAATGATTGTGGAACATAGCCTGATAATAAAGACATATTCATAATATTTAATAAAGAAGTGCTAATTAATGGAAAAACTTCCTTCAACAGCTTAGTTGGAATTGGGTCTAACATGCACGTTGATGGTTTAGAAGAGAGAATCATTGAATGTAATTGTTCAAGGTTAATGGCTGAAAAGCATTCTAGTTTACTATCTAGTGTAATATTAGAACTTACGATTCCGGGAGCTGTTGATAACACTATACTGGTCGAAGGCAAGAGGTCATTCATTTTGTTTCTAAGAGTAACAATTTTATCGTTAAAAAAGCACATAAAATCATTGCTACTGAGTGCTATGGGAATAGAAGGCTCAATGGAGCTGTGGCTCTCTGTCAGCCTGGCTACAGTGCTGAAAAGAAATCTTGCATTATTCTTATTCTCATCTATTAATGAAGAGTAGTATGCTGCTCTCGCTTTACGCAGTGCTTTCTTATATTCATTGAGAGTAATATGCCAAATTAAACGAGATTCTTCAAGTTTAGTGGAACGCCATATCCTTTCAAGTTGTCTAGACTTTTGCTTTATTTTGCGGGTTTCGGCATTATGCCATGGAGCTAATCTATGTTGTTTTATTTTCTTCTTTTTCAAAGGAGCAACAGAGTCTAATTTTATTCGCAGCGCATCTATAGCACTATCAACAACATGATCAATTTGGGGTGGTGTACATTTTGTATAAGTTTCCTCCCTTACATGCAGACATGCTATCGAGTTAAGTATTGGTGGAATCTCTTCCTTAAATGTGGCTATAGCACTAACAGGTTTCTGCTGCAAGAGCTTTTGACTAATGCTTTGTAGTCTCGTAATAGTACTTCAAAAGTTACTAGGAAATGGTCGGATAAAGCAGGATTATGCGGTTCGACTAATAGTTGCTCAATTTCAATACCATAAGTCAGAACAAGGTCGAGAGTGTGATTATAACAGTGGGTTGGTTTATTTACACTCTGACAGAAACCAACAGAATCTAATATAGAGTTAAATGCAACAGTAAGGCTATTTTTATCATCGTCAACATGAATATTAAAGTCACCTACGATAATTACTTTGTCTGTTTTAAGAACCAAAGTTGATAAAAACTCAGAGAATTCTGATAATAATTCTGAATAAGGACCTGGTGCACGATACACTGTAACAAATAAGATTGGCTGCAAAGTTTTCCAGGTCGGATGCGTAAGACTAAAAACGAGGCTTTCAAAAGAGGTATAATTACATTTTGGTTTAGTATTGATAAGTAAACTTGAGTCAAAGATTGCTGCAACTCCACCTCCTCGGCCCGTGCCTCGAGCAATATGAGTGTTGACATGGCTGGTTGGAGTGGCCTCATTTATGCTGACATATTCTTCATGTCTCAACCAAGTTTCAGTGAGACAGCATATATCAAAATTATAATCTGATATTAAATCATTTACCAATATTGCTTTAGATGCTTGAGATCTTATGTTTAAGAGACCACATTTAATCTTCCTGTTTTGTTGCACTGTAGTAGTTGTTACATTTACTTTTATTAGGTTATTATGTATGACACCTCTATTAGGTTTTACCTTAAATTGTCCTTGGGCAGACACACACACCGCTAATATTGGGTATTTTATTGGGTTCGGGATTCCTATGGGTGACTGCCTAGGAGAGAGCGCAGAGAAGCGTGTAAGACTGCGACTCTGCCTCCTGGTCTCAACTCCAGTTTGTCATGGATTACGTCCACAAAGCCCTGAAATGTTGTAATATGACATTTAAGAAACCAAAACCTTGAATGACAACATTCACAACATTTACCTGCTTGCAGAGATGGAGTACTCGAGTCCTGGACTCGGACTCGAGTCGGACTTGAGTGCCGATTTTCGGGACTCGTGACTTGACTCGGACTCGCGCACTGATTGACGCGACTCAGACTTGATGACTTGGACTCGGACTCGGACTCGTGAATTCCCCCCCCCCACGATGACTCGGACTCGACTCGTACATTGACGCTCCGACTTGGACTCGGACTCGAGCACATTTTCTCTGGAGTCTGATGTCCTCTATCCTGTATGGCGAGTTCACGTACTGGGCCCCGCTGTTCCAGTCTAGAGATGTCCACAGACACACCCCGCATCGTGCTGTATGCTTTCACACATTCTGCTTCCACATTGGAAAAGAGCAGCGCAAAATGCTCGTTATGTGGAAACAATATAGAAGAGAAGGCTCCGTAACACATTACTCTAAGGATCGAGTTCAGACATATAGGCTGTCTTGAACACTATCATCAGAGTAACGTGATCTAATCAATAAATAAAGATTCAGCCGATAACGAAAGCACATACTGAACATGCATAATGACATCATTTTGCATGCTAAGTAGCCATGTGCTTTCTGGGGCTAAATCTTTATCAGTAAACTGATTTAACCCGTAAAAGTTCCTTCAAAATAAGAGTTCCGATCTTATTACTATCAAAATAAAAGTGCAAAACGAAAACTTTACCATAGGAAAATATTGGCATACAAATATAATCACTTCTCTAAAAAACTCATTTTAAATATAGTTTATTTATATATAATAATAATATTAATATTAGAAATAAGCTTTATATTTGTATAGCACCTATTACAAGAATTGTAGCCAAACTCGCTTCACAGCAGTTCAATAGACAGGATAACAGCAATGTAGAGGAGCAGCTACATTTCAAAACATATATCCACGAAGATTAACACATGAAGACTTGTGACTCGGACTTGACTTGGACTCTTCTTAAGTGACTCGGACTTGGACTCAGACTCGAACACAGGTAATGATGACTCGGACTCGGACTCGACTTGGACACTCGTTGGGTGACTCGGACTTGGACTCGACTACGACTCTCCCTTGGTGACTCGGACTTGGACTCGGACTCGACTACGACTCTCCCTTGGTGACTTGGACTCGGACTCGAAGAGTGGTGACTCGAGGGTGACTTGGACTCGTGAATTGGTGACTTGACTACAACACTGCCTGCTTGTAAATTATTTAAGAGAAGACTTATGCCTACTGCTTCCCTTTCTTTTTCTCTAATCTCTCACAACATCACCACATCTTTGCTCAGTACCACCAAGAGCTGGCCAACATTATGCATATTTGCTTTACCAGTATAATCATATTTAGCCAAGACATTGAAATAGACAGTCACTTTTAATAGATAATCATGGATTTATTTAAAAAAGGTATCACTTTATTTATGGCTGCCTCATGTCTCAGACAATCTGCTGTTCTCACACAGCCCTGGCTCTGGAAATGTGAAATAAACAAAGAGGCTGAGACTGAACCACAACACTATCACTTACTGCAACTTTAAATCCAGAAAATATCTCAGTACCAGTGGTTGCTTTTTCATTGTCAGTCATTTTGACGGACAGGATCGTAAAATTTACGTCATAATCCATTATTATCCGTCATTTTATTTTTCATGTTTTAATGATGAGATGAGACCTATTTAATATTTATGTTTGGGTACTGAGCAGCAAATGTTCATTCATTCATGATTTAATGATTCATGCAGAACTTTTAAGGGCATGGAGAAACAAAAAGATGAACAGAGACCCGACCGTGTGGTCACTTTTCATGTCCTGCACTGACAGCACAGCAGAGGGGGGCAGAGGCCGCTAAAAACACCACAACCATTGTGCCTAAACAGGCAAATATGAACAATGCCATTGTTTTAAATGAGACAATTACAATCAGAATATGAACACAAAATGTACAAGAACAACTCAATTGCCCTGCTGTAGCCTGAACGCTGAACTCTGCATCGTCGTGCACCCTCGGACAAATCTGTTACTCATCTTAGCTTCTCTACAGATGTCGCAGAACATTTTGCCATCTTCCCTCCTCAGCCACTTAAACTCTTGCTCCCACTGAACCCGGTACTCCCGCTTCAACTCCTTGCCACTGGCTTACCCCTCTGCCGCTGGCTGAACGCTGTCAGTTTTAGTCTTGTTTTAGTCTAGTCTTGTCCTTCATCCTCCACCGCATCAATCCCTCTTTTCACCTCGTTTATCCACACCATCACAATTACTGGGCTTATTAAAAAAGCTTTGGACGATCAGCTGCCGTGACATTTTGCGATTGCTAAAGCCGGTTAAACAACGAGGTCAAAAACAAGACTAGACAATAGCTACTTAATATACACACACTCGCCACCAACTGGACAGGGGTGTGAATGACTAAATAATAGTTACAGACTACAGTAGAGTACAGTAGATCGCCCTCAGTCTACCTGGCCACGAAGGATGTAATATAATGTGGGCCGCTGGTGGACATTTTGGCGCTGTTCCGAGTTGTGTTCTAATCTGTCAAAATGTCGGACTGCTTTCAGATTTTTCCGTCATTGTTAGAAAAAATCCGTCATTGGCGGAAAATATTCGGTTAACGCGACCGCTGCTCAGTATTGAATGGATATAATATGAATGATTTAGTGATCATCCTTAACTATGAGTTTCACACTTTGGTCTTTTACTTAAATATCACATTTTTCTAAAATATACCTGTGAAGTCTGAGGTCATTCTGAAACTTTAAAACATGTGTCTCTTTAAAGTAGTCTATATCCAGTAGGGGTGTTGCAAATAATCGTTTCTACGATGCATTGCGATGCGGACGTGGACGATTCGGTATCGATGCAGTTACGGAAGATAATCGGTTATAGCGTAGTAACGTTGCTTCCTGCTTTACTATAACGTTTTTTTTTCTGTTACTTTAATATCAAATCGGTCGGTGACGCAGAGATCAGGGAACAGACGTGACAGCGGACAGCGACACCAAACACGGAGCAGTCTGCTTTCTCCAGCAACACCAGTCCAGAACCAACGGCAGAATGACCCGCTCTGAATCACTCCGTGTCGCTGCGGCTCAGAGACACAGACAGGGATTTATGTTTTTAAAAAATAATCGCGTTACAATCATGTCAGGTTCTTGGTGGATTTAATTAAGTCTTGGATGCAAAGTATGAATGTCCTCTAGCAATTTATCAGACGATATATACGTGTGTAAAGTTTGTGAAGGCAGGAGGAAAAAAGCTTCCGCGATCACAGTCTCCTCTCCGTTCCTCCAAGCCCCGCCCCCTCCCTGAAAATAATGAGTGACAGGCTGATAGTGACCCGATAGAAACTTTATTATTCACTTAATCACTGAGATATAATTAAGCTAATTTAATCTCATACATTCATGGGATTCATGCAACAGTAAGACAGAGAATGTAAGTGTGCACCCACATGCAGTATTTTAGTTGTTATATGCTGTTGTAAATCCTCCTGTTGTCTGCTGTGTTCAGACTCAAGTCCTGTATGTGATGCCACATTCAGGACATTCAGTGTCCTTTCTTAACAGAAGACCGTGGCTAGAAGCTGCAGCTAGACTGCAGAAGCATTAGCTTTTTGTTTTTGAGGATGGAACAAATTCACACACGGAGGCTAGACCTATACAATTCATTTATTTTGGTTTATAAATTAATGTCAAGACATTTATGTTATTGATTTCTGAAGCACTTTCTAAATAATAAAAAGAGAGTTCATATGTATTTACTGCATGTATGCATTGATGAAAAATAAGCCATGTGCAGTAATATAGAAAATTGAGGATGCAACGCATTGGTATGAATCATGATGCACCGGGATATCGAACCGAATCGAATCGTTGACAGGATAATCGTAATCGAATCGTGAGACCAGTGAAGATGCACAGCCCTAATATCCAGGGGTCATTTTTACTGTAAAATGTTTCACTGAGTACATGTCTTGGTAGCAAAAATCCAATATTTTCCAATAACTTCATATATACCTTTTTAAATAATGTGTTCATGTTAAAAAAAAGCTAGAGGCGATAGTTTTATTTGGATTTGAATGTTTATATCCTTCGTGCTGGGGGGAAACGATTATTTTGAAAACGATTAATCGGGCGATTATTTTATCGATTAGTCGACTAATCTGACGATTATTTTTCTGTTGTTCGATTCATAAAAAATGTAATGTATCTCAAATAAATACCAATTTTTTAAAAAAAAATTATTTTTTATTGCACAGCAAAATAAGAAATATAGAATAAATGTATACAAAACAAAAAGGCCAGCCTGTTTACTCTTACAGTCCAACAAAAAATCTCTTCTGTACAAAATTACAAAAGATACAAAATGTAGTGCAAAAACAAACACTGTGCCATGCACAGTGTTTAACACAATATAACCGTCCCAACACAGAAGCTGATGCACAATGAAACTGACTCTCTTAACTCCTACTCTGGCAGCTTACATGCTAATGAAGAGTGTGCAATTACTGCAATGTAAGTACTGGCCACTTTCCTCCTTCTCTCCTCCCTCACAACTCTACTCCTCCTACTTTGAATTACTGTGGAGGAATGTGAGCATGTCCACGTGTTCTTTGGTGAGGCTTGCTCTTTTTTTGCTCACAATGTTCCCTGCTGCTGAGAACAGACGTTCAGAAGGTGTGGATGTTGCAGGTGCAGCCAGATAAGATCTCGCCACAACAGCCAGGGAGGGGAACTTTGTTTCATTTTCTTTCCACCATTGGAGTGGGTTTGTGTCCTTTGGAATGGCTTTCCCCCCAAAGTACAGAAGCACCTCATTCCTGACAGCATCTTCCCTCTGGTCATGGGCTGGGTCGTCATCTTCCATCTCCTCCTCCTCATCTGACCCAAGCAATGTGTCCAGGACAGACTTTGGCTTCTGTCCTCTTGAGTGATCTAGCTGGCCACTGGGGGAGTCAGGCTCTTGCCTCACTCGTACTTGTCTGGCATCAAGTGCAAGGGTCTGAAGTTTGATTTTCACCTTCAGGATGTCGTCTGTGGACAGGAACTTGAGTTTTCGGAATCTCGGATCAAGGGCCGCGGCAAAGATGCACACATTCTTCCCGTCCTCGTCATAAGTAGTCTCAACCTTCCATCTGAAAAATAAGGGATTTATTGTGCACACTTAAATATTAAAGAAATTCAAGGTGCTTCAAAATAAAGATAATAGTAGAATCCATAGCTCTACATGATAGAATCATAATGGGAAAACATTGATGCAAACTGGGAAAGTTTAATTCAAATATTCAGTTAGTTCACTATAAGAGATTTAAAGAGCTGCATATGTAAACTAACCTTGAAGCAATCTCTGCTGCGGCTGCAGTTTGGAAGGTGGCAATTGGAGCAGACTCAAAGACTTTCTGCGTGGACTTCTGTAGGCCTTTCACCAGCGGAGGCAGGACAGAGACCGTGACATATGCCTCTCCACTCAGGAAGACGGTGGCTTGCTCGAAGGGATCAAGTGCTTGATGTAGGTCCCCCAGGATGCTCCATTGGTCAGCTCTCATATCCAGGTAGTGTTTTGCTGCCTTGGTGACCTCTGGGTCTGAGAGGGTTGCGGTTACAGGCCACCGCTGCTCAAGGAGGCGTTTGATCATGTAAAAAGAGCTATTCCATCTGATGGGTACATGTGTGCCCATTTGCTCTTGTTTGAGTTTCAGCTTCAAGGTGGCGACCTCGCTGCTGTGGAAGTATGTGACGAGGCTCCTTGCTGCCCCACGTGCCTTGTTGATTCGGGGCTCTTTCAGTGCATGGTTGACAATCAACTGGGTGATATGGCCAGCACATCGAAGTGAGGCAACACCATGCTTCTCCTCAAGAATTCTAAGGGCTTTCACAACGTTCGCTGCATTATCATGGACAATTGCCTGGACATCATCATGGAGAGAAAAGTCAAACTTCTCAGCGACCTCCTCAATCCAGAGAGCGATGTTGTCACCAGTGTGTCGGTCCTCAAGGGGCTTTGTGCAAAGAACAAATGAGACCATCTCCCAGTTTTCATTAATGTAGTGGCAAGTCACTCCAAGGCAAGGCAAGTTTATTGATATATAGCACTTTTCAACACAAGGCAATTCAAAGTGCTTTACAAAAAATGAAAGACATTAAGCATTAAAAAAAGAAAAGCTAATAAAATAAACATTAAAAGAAAACATACATGGATAAAGGTTACAGTGCAGTTTAAGATATGAATAGTTCAATTAAAAGCAGCGACAAAAAGAAAAGTCTTCAGCCTGGATTTAAAAGTAGTAAGAGTTGCAGCGGACCTGCAGGTTTCTGGGAGTTTGTTCCAGATATTTGGAGCATAATAACTGAACGCTGCTTTAGTTCTGACTCTGGGGACAGAAAGCTGACCAGTCCCTGAAGACCTGAGAGATCTGGATGGTTCATAATTTAGCAGGAGGTCAGAAATGTATTTTGGGCCTAAACCATTCAGTGCTTTATAAACCAGCAGCAGTATTTTGAAATCTATTCTTTGACACACAGGAAGCCAGTGCAAAGACTTCAGAACAGGAGTGATGTGATACACTTTCTTAGTGTTAGTGAGGACTCGAGCAGCGGCGTTCTGAATCAGTTGCAGCTTTCTAATATATTTTTTAGTGAGACCTGTGAAGACACCATTGCAGTAGTCCAGTCTACTGAAGATAAAGGCATGGACAAGTTTTTCCAAATCCTGCTGTGACATTAGTCTTTTAATCCTAGATATATTATTTAGGTGATAGTAGGCTGATTTAGTAACTGTTTTAATGTGACTGTTGAAACTCAGGTCAGAGTCCATGACTACACCTAGATTTGTGGCTTTATCTGTTGTTTTGAACATTGCAGACTGAAGCTCAGGGCTAACTTTTATACGTTCTGACTTGGCTCCAAAAACCATTACCTCAGTTTTATCTTTGTTTAATTGGAGAAAGTTCTGACACATCCAGTCATTGATTTGTTCAATGCACTTACTCAGTGTTTGAATTGAAGCATCGTCTCCTGGTGAAATTGTTATGTAAATGTGTGTGTCATCTGCATAGCTATGGTAACTTATTTTGTTGTTTTTCATTATCTGAGCCAGTGGTAGCATGTAGATGTTAAAGAGAAGAGGCCCCAATATGGAGCCTTGAGGAACCCCACATGTCACATTTGTCAACTCAGATGTGTATTTACCTATAGAAACAAAGTTGTTTCTGTCCTTTAAGTAAGATTCAAACTAATTTAGAACTGTTTCCGAAAGTCCCACCCAGTTTTCCAGTCGGTCTAGCAATATGCTGTGGTCAACAGTGTCAAACGCAGCACTGAGATCTAATAATACTAACACTGAAGTTCTGCCACTGTCTGTGTTTAAGTGGATGTCATTAAAGACCTTTACAAGAGCAGTCTCAGTGCTGTGGTTTGGACGAAAGCCTGACTGGAACACATCGAAACAGTTATTTAAACGCAAGAAATTACTCACCTGTTGAAAAACAACTTTTTCAATGATTTTACCTAGAAATGGGTGGTTTGATATGGGCCTGTAATTGTTCATTACTGAAGCATCGAGATTATTCTTTTTTAAGAGTGGTTTAATGACTGCAGTTTTCAGGGCCTGTGGAAAAATACCTGAGTGAAGAGATTTGTTTACTATATGAAGTAGATCTGAGGCCATGCAAGGCAAAACATCTTTAAAAAATCCTGTTGGAATAATATCAAGGCAGCAGGAGAAGGACTTCAGAAGTTGAATAATGTCCTCTAGGTTTTTATCATTAATCTGATGGAATTGTGTCATGATGTCTGAATTGATGTTAAGTGGACACAGAGACAACACATTTGCTGTTCCTGATGCAGAGGCACTGACTGCTTGTCTGATTTTCTGAATTTTGTCAGTGAAAAAGGCAAAATCATTGCACGCCCTGGTGGATAGAAATTCAGAGGCTACTGACACTGGGGGGTTAGTTAGTCTGTCGACGGTAGCAAACAAGGCACGTGCGTTGTTTTTGTTTTTGGTAATGATGTCAGGTATGCAAGTGTTGCCTCCGTGGAAATACTTGTCCAGGCATCGGTGGTGAGCGTTATCTTTGAGGACCTCTTCTTTAAAGGTCCCATGTCATGCTTTTCTTGTTAGTACCCGTCCCCTTGTGTGTTATGAAGGTTTTTATGCATGTAAACGGTGTGCAGAGTCAAAACCCTCAAAGTACACCCTGTAGCGAGTAAAACTCTAAAACAGAAAATACCTCCCCAAAACGCCTCGTTGGAGATACGTCATTGTCCATTTGATACTTCCGGGTACGCATGATGTCAACCGTACCCGGAACAAAATGGACCAATCCGTGGAGCCGTTACGTCCGCGGAGCCGTTACGTTAAGCCCCTGCTGATTGGTCCAAATTGACCAATCCACGGACTTCCTCACACACTCAGTGCAAGCAGCTCTGCTGATTTCTCCTCCCTGGCTGCAGGCTGATAACAGACAGTTGGGATCGCGGCGAAATTCTCTCTGCAGACCCATTCTTACAGCGTTTATCAACCTTTTTCTTACTCAATATCAAGCCACACTTATTGTTTTTACTTCGGCTGTGACTTTGTGTGTGCTCAGGGTGAGTTTGGATGTGTTTCGCTGTGTATCGCTAAACAAGGAAACAACACCTCCACGGAGCTTAGTGCGATTCACAACATCCCGACCAATCGGAGCACACTGTGCTCACAGGGAGGGTGGGGGCTGGAGCTATTGGAGCTATTGGATAGGGGTGTAACGGTTCACAAACATTTCGGTTCGGTATGTACCTCGGTTTTTAGGTCACGGTTCGGTACGTTTTCGGTACAGCAGAAAAAATTATCACAAAACATAACATGTTTTTTTTTATTATTATTAAACTGTGAATAATGTATTCACTCAAATAAATACAAAATATTATAAAATAAACAGTAAGGTGCAGCATTTCGATGAACTGAAATAATCTGTATTTGAACTTTACTGTACTAGTACTCACAAAACATCAACTATTAGTTTTGGGTTTGTAATTATTATTAAACTATGAATATTCACTCAAATAAATATAAAATAAAATGAACATTTAAGGTGCAGCTTTTCGATGAACTGAAGTAATCTGTATTTGAACTGTACTGTATCTAAGCAGCCAGTTTGACATTAGGACTTGCTTGTCATTGTATTTTCATGTTTTTTTAAAGAAAAATGAACTTGTCCACATTGCTTGCCGAAAGGGCAGATCTGCTGGCACGAGCAATGTCTCCTGCTGTGGAGAACACCCTCTCTAGGGACAGAGGTAGTAGCAGATACAGCCAGGTAGCGCTTTGCTAACATGGCAACATGAGGATATTTGCCATTTGTAATAGCTTTGGCTCGGTCTGAAGTTTTTGCGAGTGGTGGAGGCTTACATGCTAGTGGGAGTTGGGTTTGCACTTCAGTCTTTTGGTACCGGTGATATTCACGTTCGGGTGATGCCTTTTCAAATGAGTGTGCAAGTTTGATGTATTGCCAGCTGCGTAACCAATGTTAGTTGAACAATGCCGACAAACAGCTTTGGTTCGGTCCACCTGTCTTTGTCCGTCATCCTTGTTCGTAACTGCGAAACCAAAATGTTCCCAAACCGGAGACTCCAATGATGCTGGAGGATTTTCGAGCTCAACTTTATCTGCGTTCGCCATTTCAATAGTTCCTCAAATTACTGACTACATTTGAACGCATCCCTCTGACCAGCTCATCCAATGAAATGACTTGTTCGCTCTATGACGTGTTGAACCCAATGTGAGCAAATTACTCTGAATGCTGCGACGCAGCACCTGAGATTACTTCCAAGAAGTTGTTCACGTTCTCAATTTTTTACGTTGAACGTTATATTCGTTCGGTACACACGTGTACCGAACCGAAGGGCACGTACCGAATAATTTCAGTACGGGTACGTGTACCGTTAGACCCCTACTATTGGAGCTACAACAAGCCGTTAAAGGCAGAGAGTGAAATTCAGTGAATACGTAGTTTACAGAGATGCTGTATGAGAAACCAATGTGAGTTTGGAAAATTGCACAATATAAATCTATTCTAGTAGACCTCAACAATGGAATTATGATCAGTGGAAATGGCCATGACATGGGACCTTTAAGTTTCCCTTCAGATCATCAAGACACCGTTGGTATGCTTTCTCCAGCTGCTTGGTAAACCACCACCTGGAGGGACATTTGAAGCCTGGGCAGGCATATTCAATCATATCTATGAAGGCTTCACCTTCAACGAGAGACAAAGGCCTCATGTCTTTGACGATCACCTGTAAGATAAAACAAATATATTATTATTATTGATAACAACACAGCACCTTTCATAGAGCCATGTTGCTTACAGTGTAAGAAGCTTAATTATTACACAATCCAAACAAGGACACAAATAAAAAGGCCAAGTGAAGAAACACTTATAAACTAGCTAATAAATCAGGACACAATGAATGGGATCAGGACAGCCATTCCCTCCTAAATAGATGCTCAAAGGAAGCAAATAATTACTTACTCTCAAGATTCTTTTGCTGAGTTCGGCTGCCTTCTATGGAGTGCATTGCGCCTCTTTCCCAAGATAGGACGGCAAGGTTCTTTGCTTTGTCCTAGAAAACACAACAGCAATGAACAATGGAACAACAGCTATGACAGTGGGGCATATTAAATCTGCTCTTAAACTCATTGCAGTGCTATGGTATAATTAGCTTACTTGAAGGCTAACGTGGTTACTTTGTAAACGATGTTAAGTCCAACAATGCATTTCATGTTTATCTAAAAGCTTGGAGAGTACTAGATCTGCACAGTGAAAATGTTTGGTAGTGCAACTCATATGAGCCCTATCACACTTGGATGTGCTGGTGCTAATTTTAATGTTTTCAATGCTCATAAAAACATTAATTAATTCATGACAACTGCGCACCAGCTTACGTGCAGCCCTGGCCTGGACATTGCTTGGCTCCGTTAGTTGACAAACATTGATACTATAAGCTGACTAACGTTAGTCTCATCTTATGTTTGACTCGTAAACGACCACAACATGAGTTAGCTCTCTGTGCAGTTAGTTCCTTCCGGGTTAGTAGCGGCTAGATAGCGGTGTTCTGCAGACGTAAACTAGCTACCATTCCAGCCAACATTAAATGCTGACGAACGTTAACTAACACACAGCTGGCGCCGCTAGCTAGGTAGCTAACATTAACTACTAACCAAAGAAAGCACGAACAAACCGCACGGAGAGCCATAAGATAGTTGGCACTACCAAAGTGCACAGAACTAAAGCTGCACAACACACTACACAAACGTGGAATTAATTTAGCCAAAGTTAGTGCTTACTTATCATTGTTCCCTCCACGAGAGACAAGGGGGTGCCTCCGCTTTAAATGCTCCAACATCGCTGTTGTGCTAGTGTGGTATGCCAACTCCATTTGGCAAAGACTGCAAATAACAATGCCTTTGCGTTTTGGACTACATTTAAAGTATTCCCATGCTTTTGAAGACCTAGAGCGAGATGTTTTTGTTTGGGGGCTTTTTGCAGGGCTTCGTGCGCAATCCTGTGAGGAGGAGGTGGTAGCCGTTTCAGTCTCCATAGTGTTTAAAGTGCGATTGCGAACTGCTTGTTGTTTTGGGTGACCCACGTGTGTGTGGCGATGCGTCGACGAGGAAATCTGTCGTCGACAAGATTTTGAAGTTGTCGACGACGACGCTACAGCACTAATATCCATCAGCCTAACTGGTCAGGCAAGTCCTGTTTATGGTCCGTAATAATGGTTTGAAAGTCTTTAGATCTGTACCACACTGCACACTATTGGTCATATGTCACTTTCACGAATACCAGTATAATTTATAACTTATTAATATCCACATTTTACATATGCTAGATGGAAAATTAGAAGTTAACAATTAAAATCTAAGCATGGCAGTTCTATTTTCACTTATCTGGTGTTCAAATGCTTATTTGTAATGTCAGGTATGGCCCGGAGTGTCTGGAGCAGTACAAAGAGAACCTCCACAAATTCTTTAGCCAGATTAAAGCGCTCGTTGGCCGTGACTGTCTCATGCTGTGGACTCTGGCCATGCCGCTCGCCAAGAAGATCAAGGGTGGATTCTTGGTGCCTGAAGTGAGTATCTCTCCGCTGCAGGTTTCCATTCAAACCAATCACTACACCAGCTGGTTTCACTTATCAGCACATCCATCAGGGAGGCAAGGAAATGAGCAGCCTCATATTAGTATTGTGGAATTAGACTAGCTGCAGAGATGAAGCAGAAACCCTTCCCACCCGTCTGTCACATGTTCACATTGGCCTAAACCTTTGATCTTAATCTGAGAGACCACAGTACATTTTCCCAGCTGTGAGTTCTGAGGTTAATATCACACTGGCCTTGACAGAATTCATATTTGTATGCAACTGAAAAGTTAACCTTTTTATAAAAACCTTCTTATGCTGACTACAAAACACAATACACAATCTTTATTCCTCCTAATGCTAAGAAAAGCAATAAATTCCAACATAATTGAGTGCAAACTTTTACTACATTTCTATGATGTGTGCAAAAGAAAATACAAATGAATGTTCCCATACAGTACTTTAATGTGAATATTTGCAGTTAGTCCAAGAGAAACAGCTGGTGCTGGTAATTGTTCAGGTGTCTTTTCACCTGTCACCACAGAAGAAGAAGGAACATCAAGATGACACGATTCAAAGTAATTTAAACAATTAATGTTAGAAGGTTAGACTTCTCTTTGCTGCGCACACAGCTGATATTTCTGTTTACTAAGTGGAAGCCTGACTGGATGTTTGCCACAACCAGGGCTTCCCTCCCCCTGCTGCTGAAAAAGGGAAAAATGATTGGGAACAGAAACTATGTACTGAAATCTCTGCTGAAATATGGGAGGGTATTTTTGACATTATTCCCCATAGTTCTATAAGTGCCAGAAATGCCTTAGTTCATTTCAAAGTAGTTCGCAGGCTCCATTATTCAAAGTCGAGACTTTGTGTTTTATAACCCAAAACCTCCCCATTATGTGACAAGAGTCTAGAACACTTAGAATACCCATCACTCCTGGTCCTGCTCCAAGCTAGATCCCCTTCAAACTCTTATATTTGACTATATATCCAAAGCCTTAGATAAATCTATTGCTCCAGACCCTTTACTTGCTATCTTTGGATCAGTGGTAGTTAATTGTTCATTACTAAATATGAGGCGCAGGCCATGTACCTCTGTAAACTGTCGGCCTTATCCTTCAGCAGCGGATGTCAGAGGAAGAAGAAGAATACATTCTGGCTCTTTTATGTGGAAGATAAAAATACACCTGTATGAATACCCGTGCATTGAAGCACATTGGTCATGTGCGCGTGCGTGTGTGTTGGAGGAGGGGCTTGTAAGGAAGTGGCAGATTTTTTCCGGTTGTGTGTTTTCAAATTCTAGCGCACTCGAGCTGGTTTCTCCAAAATTACCTACCCCACCTTTAAATGTCATATGCAGGGACAGTAAGTGATCATATTGACTACATTAGTAGAATTACTACCAAACACGGTGTGCAGAACAGAAAGTCACCTGTTGCTAAAATGATTTCCCACAGGTGAGTCACTTGGCTCCGTCACTGTGTTATGACCTCATCGAGGCCAACTTCTACTGCAGTCAGCTGGCAGATGCGTACGGCCTGGACGTCCTCGACCTGCACTTCCACTTCCGCTTCAGCCTGCAGCACCGCATGCCGGACGGCGTTCACTGGGATGCCCTGGCCCATCGGCGCATCAGCAGCCTGCTGCTGGGGCACGCTGCTGACGCCTGGGGGGTACACCTGCATGCCCCCCCCTCTCATCCAGGACCAGGTCAGTGCAAACACAGCGGCTGGACAATTATACTGAGAGCTGACATGTTATAAGCCTTTGATTTCAGAAGGAACACGGGTCAGTCCCATGGATGTATCATAAGAACTGGATACAGCGTCGGAGGCGGGGTCTCGTTCTTTCCTATGAGAGCTGCTCATTGGCTCATGAGGACAAAATGGCCCAACTTTTGAGAGAGCGAAATGTCACAGATTACCCGTCATGCCTGGCTGTCTGAGCAGAAGAACCCGTATGTGCTCTCACAGAGCATGCGCCCCTTAAGCCCCGCCCCTGGAGCTCCCACTCTCGGCTCACTAGAATGAATGGAGACAGAAAATAAATCTAGATTCGGCTTTTAGTGCATTTTACTTTAAGGACCTAATGAATATAATAAGGGCTATAAAATAGTTCACACTGGGTGTAAGGGAAACTTCTGTGTAGCAATGCAGGAGGAGTCACGACTCAAAGGAGACACGGGGAGAGCTGGAGCTCTGATGTCATACACTGATGGTTTATTTAAGAGCTTCGGCCGGAGAATTCACAAAACAAGTCCAAGAGCCAGAGGTTCTGACTTCACGGTAGAGTTGCCACGTCAATTCTGAAGAACTCTACCCCAGACCTGTGTGTTTAGCTAGTTCAGAGAGCATCATCAACATGCTGCAGAACCAGATAGAACCACAACACCTCCAACAGCTGACGCCAACAGGCAGGAACAGGGAGGCAGAACACTGAGAGCACAGCAGCCAAGGGTACAGGTGCCTGTGCTCAGTCAGGACAGTTTGAACTGATAAACTGGGTCAAAGTTATGGGCCTTGGAAAATATTTCCCCAACAGTGGGTGGTTTATTTAGTTTTTTTTTAAATATCCGCTGATTTACATACGTCTCTTTCCCAATGTTAGTCAATGGGGAAAAGTATTTCTGGGCCGGGTGACGTCACGGACTGATACGGGAATGGTAGTACTGCCGTTTGGACTCAACGAATATTTTCATCAGAGTCCGGGGCACTTCCTGGGGGCTTGGTCAGTCCGCTGAGGGCTTTACCTCTGTTACTGTATGACCTCTTTAATGACCTGTATAACTGATGAATACAACAGTGGCCAACAACAGGGAGACCTTTCCTGTAACTGATCATTTATAAATAAGTTCATGTCACGCAATCCAGTATGGTTTGATGTACATTTAAATGACTCTGGATTTCAGTGGGAGCTGTTCCTGTCTATGGACCTGAGTACTGTATTGGATGCTTTTACACCAACAACAAAACTCAACAATTTTATTTCGGAAAATGGTTAAAGATGAGTTGAAAATTATAAATACCCTTTTGTTGTGTTGTTTTACCTGACTGACAAAAGGAGTTCTTGCACTGATAAGGATGCCCTCTATTCTAGGAACAGCAGCCCACGCAACATGAAAGAAAAAGAAAATGCAAGCTGCTGAAAAAAACAAACATTTAACTTGCATGATGAAGAAAGAAGAACAAAGAAATGTTTAATGCATGAGATGAGCATCAGCACATCAACACTAAACACAGCATTCTTTGGTCAATGTATGGGCAAAAGGAGCAGGCCTTTGTTAATGTGCATTAGTGGATATCTTAACTCTATAAAGGTGTTAGATAACTCCTACACAGCCCTAATCAAATACCTTTTCTCGTCATATATCTTTGTAAACATCCACAACATCCTTTCTGAAGGTTGTACTGCAGTAAAGCACAGAGGCCAGTTGTGCGTTAATACTGTTTGACTTGAACCGTTTTCTGAATGCTTAGTTCTTCAGGGTTACAGAGAAGACTTTGGACAACACCTCAGACCTGATTGGCCCAGTCCAAGAGCTCTGATTGACTCAGGTCAGTAAAGTCTAAGTTTCTGTATCGTCAGCCATGCCAGTTCATTGGCTCCAATTGGAATAAGTGACAGTACCGTAGTCCGACAGTAGTTACTGTTGAGACCAGTTCTCTGTACCCTATACATATTCCTGCATACATGTTATTCCGTCTTTACTCCAGGACCACTCCAGAGATACGGCTCCCTCCGATACCAACAGAGTCACAGCTCAGACCCATTTCGGCATCTTCCAACTAACTCAGGTATAACAACCCTCTCTTGTTATTATTGTGTAACATGGTGCGTGTGTTATTCTTTAATATGTTTGAATATGCAGGAAGAAAGAATAATAGCAGTGTTATTGTTTTGTAAAAAGACAATAGATTCTGAAAAGGATAAGCAAGGCAGATGTTCTTCAGTCATCCGTTAGAAAAGATAACTTGCACATTAAAAGGAGAACTGGTTATGTTTGAAATGGTTTTGAATTATTTATTGTTTTAGGAAGAAAAGAAGAAGAGTTGTAAACCTTGCATTTAGTTTCTCCGTATGAGCTCTCAAGACCATAATATGTCAAGTCCTTGTATGCCTTAATGTGTGCTTGTTTCTCTTAGTACACAAGGCTATGAAAGATGCATTCATGTTGATTGCAACTTCATCTTAATTGTGAATTTGTTTTGTATGTCTCTAAGGTGGAGCAGAGCACATCAGAGCCCTGCAGCATCATGCTCGTCACCACTTCCAAGGTGATTGATTGATGCACACACTACACTATTCCCACATGTTCTTAATGATTATAAGGTGGTGAACATACTTGCAGCAACAAGCTTTAGGATTTTAAAAGATACAGCAGCTTTAGAGAGGAAGAAGTGAGATATACCATTTGCTTTGCCACAAATCAATACAAAGCAGACTGAGAAACACTTTTTAGACATTGATAGCCATCGTTTTTGTCTGTACTGCCGTGCATTACATCTCCAGTCACATTCAAATACTTCTTTAGCTGTACCTTTTTTTAGGCAATGCAGATGTATTTGTATATACACATTTCATACCCAAAGTGACTTACAGGTAATACAGCAAGAAGCACAAGAAACAATAAAACATTATAAGAAAGCGTGCAAAAGCATATAAAGCAAAAACAGTAAGGGCAAACATGTAAATGGTCTGCAAAGGCTAAAGTCCCCAGATTCCCTCCAGATGAAGCTTCCTCTAAAACGTTCAACTCTATATTAATCAAAATATGTTTTACTGACTCAGCATGTGACGGAGCCCACGCACAATAAGGGGCACACTCTGGACTTCTCTCAAAGGGTCTGAATATCTCTAAGGTTGTGGTGACTGATGTTGCACTGTCTGACCATTCCTGTGTGTTCTTTGAGAGCTCTATTTCTGTTCACAAAAATGTTCAAAAAGAGATAACCACAAAGCGATATTTAACTGAAAATACTTGGGAAATGTTTACTCAGAATTGTTCTACCACACTTGCCCCTGCTAACATCTCAGTAAATGAGCTAGTAGATCATTTTAATTAAAAAATGTAAAATGTTATAGTTGCCATTGCTCCAATTAAGGTAAAGGAAGTGACTGGGAAGAAAAGATCTCCATGGAGAAAGGCCATGACCGTGAAAACAGAAAAAAGAGAATGTCGAAAAGCGGAACGCAGGCGGCGAAAAACAAATCTCCAGGTTCACTTTGAAATCTATGAAGAGAGACTTGGCCTTTATAATTTGGAATTTAAAAACGCACGACACTCGTTCTTCTCTGACATCATTACTAGGGATGCACGATATTGGTTTTTTGAAACCGATACCGATACCGATAACTTCCTGCTTCTCAAGACCGATACCGATACCGATAACCGATAATAAAAATAAAAATTACGCCACTAATTATTTTAACGCGATTAACGCATGTGTATTTTTTGTCCTCGGCCGCCTCGTAGCTTCGGAGCGCATCGAGTTTAAAATACCATCTACAAGCTGATGCTGACAGCCCCGCTCCTGCCGCCCGCTTGCAGCAGACCACACTTCCACGCTCACCGGCAGGCACCGACTGGCCATCTGGAGGACCGGAAGGGGGTGTGTACGTGTGGTCCGAGCGAGCAAGAGAGAGACCTTACGTGCATTGTTGTTGTTAGCATCTGTTTAAATGAAAACAGAGGAGCGCTCTATCCACACAACTGCGCCGAGCACTCGACTTGATGCAGGAAGCTTACAGCGGGACATGGTAGGAGAAGTCAGCACACTCAGCAACATGATTGCAGCGTCCAGGCAGCTCCGGTTCGAGCATATGTCTTGAGTTGCACATAGCTCCTAAGCGTGCGCACAGACACACACACACACACACACTGTATTGTATTATTGTCTTCGTACGCTTTTAACACACCATCGTAGCGATGGCGATGTTTCAGGTGACTGATCAGGTTCGAAGTATTAGGGAGCACTGGATTTGTGAATAACTCCGCTCTTCCTAAACCACTAACACCACAGTACTGGCACAACGGGAGGAGCCGAGTGAAAAACAAGCGCCCCTCATCCCAATCCACCCACACCGCAGGATTTCTTTCTTTTTTTTTACCCAAAAAATATATTGTATATTATCGGGGCTATTAATACTGTTATCGGTTTATCGGGATGACGTCATAATTCCTAATATCGGACCGATAATTATCGGGCCGATAATTATTGTGCATCCCTAATCATTACCAAAAACAAAAACAACGCACGTGCCGTGTTTGCTACCGTCGACAGACTAACTAACCCCCCAGTGTCAGTAGCCTCTGAATTTCTATCCACCAGGGCGTGCAATGATTTTGCCTTCTTCACTGACAAAATTCAGAAAATCAGACAAGCAGTCAGTGCCTCTGCATCAGGTACAGCAAATGTGTCGTCTCTGTGTCCAACTAATATCAATTCAAACATCATGACACAATTCCATCAGATTAATGATAAAAACCTAAAGGACATTATTCAACTTCTGAAATCCTCCTCCTGCTGCCTTGATATTATTCCAACAGGATTTTTTTAAGATGTTTTTTGTTGCATGGCCTCAGATCTACTTCATATAGTAAACAAATCTCTTCACTCAGGTATTTTTCCACAGGCCCTGAAAACTGCAGTCATTAAACCACTCTTAAAAAAGAATAATCTAGATGCTTCAGTAATGAACAATTACAGGCCCATATCAAACCTGCCATTTCTAGGTAAAATCATTGAAAAAGTTGTTTTTCAACAGTTGAGTAATTTATTGCATTTAAATAACTGTTTCGATGTGTTCCAGTCAGGCTTTCGTCCAAACCACAGCACTGAGACTGCTCTTCAATGACATCCACTTAAACACAGACAGTGGCAGAACTTGAGTGTTAGTATTATTAGATCTCAGTGCTGCATTTGACACTGTTGACCACAGCATATTACTAGACCGACTGGAAAACTGGGTGGGACTTTCGGAGACAGTTCTAAATTGGTTTGAATCCTACTGAAAGGACAGAAACAAATTTGTTTCTATAGGTAAATACACATCTGAGTTGACAAATATGACGTGGGGTTCCTCAAGGCTCCATCTTGGGGCCTCTTCTCTTTAACATCTACATGCTACCACTGGCTCAGATAATGAAGAACAACAAAATAAGTTACCATAGCTATGCAGATGACACACAAATGTACGTAACAATTTCACCAGGAGACTATGCTCCAATTCAAACACTGAGTAAGTGCACTGAACAAATCAATGACTGGATGTGTCAGAACTTTCTCCAATTAAACAAAGATAAAACTGAGGTAATGGTTTTTGTAGCCAAGGAAGAACGTTTAAAAGTTAGTGCTGAGCCTCAGTCTGCAATGTTCAAACCAACAGATAAAGCCAGAAATCTAGGTGTAGTCATGGACTCTGACCTGAGTTTCAACAGTCACATTAAAACAGTTACTAAATCAGCCTACTATCACCTAAAGAATATATCTAGGATTAAAAGACTAATGTCACAGCAGGATTTGGAAAAACTTGTCCATGCTTTTATCTTCAGTAGACTGGACTACTGCAATGGTGTCTTCACAGGTATCACTAAAAAATCTATTAGAAAGCTGCAGCTGATTCAGAACGCTGCTGCTCGAGTCCTCACTGACAATAAGAAAGTGGACCACATCACTCCTGTTCTGAAGTCTTTACACTGGCTTCCTGTGTGTCAAAGAATAGATTTCTAAATATTGCTGCTGGTTTATAAAGCACTGAATGGTTTAGGCCCAAAATAAATGTCTGACCTCCTGCTAAATGATGAACCATCCAGATCTCTCAGGTCTTCAGGGACTGGTCAGCTTTCTGTCCCCAGAGTCAGAACTAAACATGGTAAAGCAGCGTTCAGTTATTATGCTCCAAATATCTGGATCAAACTCCCAGAAACCTGCAGGTCCGCTGCAACTCTGACAACTTTTAAATCCAGACTAAAGACTTTTCTTTTTGCGGCTGCTTTTAATTGAACTATTCACATCTTAAACTGCACTGTAACTTGTATCCATGTATTTTTCCTTTTAATGTTTATTTTATTAGCTTTTCTTTTTTAATGCTTAATGTCTTTCATTTTTTGTAAAGCACTTTGAATTGCCTTGTGTTGAAAAGTGCTATATAAATAAACTTGCCTTGCCTTGCCGTGAAAGAATCAAATCAAGTCCACATTTCACAGTGTTCACTGAGCTGTATGGGCTTCCTAAACTTTAATCAAATGGAGTGGTGAGATTAGATGTTAGGTATTAGATGTTGAGGCCCAACATGTTTACAATAAATACAATTGTATTTATTTAAAAAATATTTTCATACAATCATACGTATTAGGATTCATGTGGATTAATAGGTGTGGACCGCAGGGTGAGGGCGAGCAACCATTAAGTTTCACTTTATTTGAATTCCAAACGTGCAAATGAAGAATATATTTTCACTGTTGTCTACGTTCATAAAGCTTGCAAAAAAGCAACACTATAAGGTATATATAGGCTATATAGGTGCAAAGTATCTATGTTCCAGAAGTCCGCTGTACAGAGAACTGTAGTTTCCCCACAGCAGACAGACGGATCACTTTTCATGTGATTGTAAATATGAAATCAAACTCGTACCACTTACAGGGTTTGTACGGGTGCTGGAAATCCTTGAAAATGCTTGAAATGTAATGTGGTGTTTTCAAGGTTTGAAAAGTGCTTGAATTTGACTCTGGAAAAGGTGTAAGAACCCTGCACTTAATGTAAGCCCTTTTTTAATTTCAGCAATTCAACTGGATTTTATCAACTCATTTAAAGATAGTTTTTACTCCGTTTTAGCAACAATATATTATTGTATTTATTTATTCATTGTACTTTTAAATCCATGTATTGACTTATTTAAATATTATTTATTCAACTCTTTTAATTTCAATGTATTGCCTTATTGAAATAGCATTACATTATACTTCATTTTGCAAACTATCAGAGCAATATAAAGTAAGTCAGACGTTTCTAAGGAGGCTGAACTCTCTCCCTTCTCCCCTCTATCTCCCCTCTCCACCCTGCCCCCACTGGACCGGGACCCGGTACACCCCCCCCACACAGACACAACAAACCAGTCACTTTTACGCTGCTATGGAACATTTTGCACTCCCATTTTTTTTTCATCAATCATCTTTTTATATATAACCTGCTTACTTGAAGTAAACGGTTATTCTGTGGGTCTTTTTGTAAATGATTGAGTGTTCTTGCATTTGAATGTTTATTGTAACCTCAGGACTGTGGGAAACAGTATTTCCATCTTTCTGTGCGTACAAACATATTTTGAGATTGACAATAAAGTTGACTTTGATAAGTCCTTATTTTACACAAATGGTGTCCCAGTGAACATAGTTTGTGACCGACAATAATAAAATGAATATGGAATTAGCCATCAGCGTCTCTGATCACAGTGCTCTGCGAATGAGCGCACGGATTGATACATGATATCCTGACAGTGACTTCTAAAGGCACGGGGCACACAGGCAGACATTTCATCAGAACAACGTGATCTTTTGAAGCGCACCGCAGCTCTGCGGATCTCTCACAAAGTTGAAACCTCTTACCTGTCCTGGTTCTTTAGAGGATTTCAGTCTGCACGCTTCAGTTCCTTTCCTTTGTCCTCAGGTCTCTTGATCTCCTCCCCTGTGACCGATGTCTCCTGCAAGAATTGTGAACTTAATTTCTCCTCCCATCACTGATTTCAATGTTATTTAAATGAACATATTTGTACTTTATATACATTTATATATATTATTATTTGTCCACTTGAATAAATATGTATTCATTCATTGTGTAGCCCTAGGCTCTGTTTGACTTACAGAGAGTGTCAGTGCAGTCGGATTCTCTTGAAGCCCGGTCGTCTTTTCCTAAGTCCTTTTGAAATCTCCTAACAACTATCCCTTAACCCGTGACATTTCACACAGAGGTCAAGGAATAGTGGATTGGAAAAGACAGATTATTGGACAATTCGTCCACAACCCCGGCTCTGGTTTCAGACGGAGGGTGAAAAGAGGTGCTGTAAAGAGGCAGCGTTTTGAACATTAAAGCATGGAGACATGGGTCTGAGTATTGACACAAAATGCTAACATGAACCTGCCAGTGAGCAGAATAGGGTTGCTCTAGAGAACAGTTATTAAAAGCAATCTTTCAAACTCTAATTTGAGCTAGTCTGCATTATTGCTAAAGCTCTAAATAATGTTCTCCTCATGGTTTACATAGCAGTGCCTGTTTCTCTGCTGACCTGGTATGTGCAGTTCCTCTGAAAGTATTTGGACTTCCACATGCTTTACCTAAATTGCCTCTTTGCCTACACACCATCGCAAAGTTGTTTTTACAAGCAAATGTGAAAGGCTTTGCTGTTTCCCCTGACAAGCTCATATTATGACACGTTGTTTGTAGTGACACGCTGGTTTCCAAAGTTTCACACTTAAGGTCTGAGAAAAGTATAAAGCTACTTGGCCTGCAGCTGTGTGTACAGACTGCTGAGCCTCAGAGGTTCCCTTTTGCCCTAAGGCAGGGGTGCCCAACCAGTCGGTCGATCGCGGGGAGATTCCCAGTCGATCGAGAGATGTGTCTAAAAATGGAACAACAATATTCTGTTTTATCGTTAATGTCCTATAACATAATCTTCCTGTGCCAGAATAATGCACTTGAATGCATCAAAGCTTTGTGATTGGCCGGCGTGACCCCATGTGTCGGTGCGTGGCTGGTGGGCAGTAGGCAGTGCACTTACTGCACTAGTTCGCTGACGTTCTCCGTGTCAACAGGAGTGACAGTCCGCACACACAGAAGACTGCAATTATGGCAGAAGCAAAAAAGCCCAAATGTATAATTTTCACTCCGAGTGGGAGGATGATTATTTTTGTATTTATTCCAATTAAATCTGTCTCGTCTGCAATGCGAGCGTGGCTTTATCGAAGAAGGGTCATTTAGAAGCGGCATTTCAAAACAGTGCTCAAACGCTACGAGACGGAATTCCCTCCTAATTCTGCCCTACGCTCCAAAAGGGGAGGGGCCTGAAAGGACACCTAAAGGGGAGGGGCCTGAGAGGACAGCTAAATGCACAGCAGTCCATTTTCACCAGGCCCAACAACAAGAGCAAGGCTGCTCCAGAGCATCTCATCGTGTCAGTCGCGTTCTTGAGGAACACATGAAATCTTTCAAAGACGGCGAAGTTGTGGGGTTTGATTCTATTCCTGTGTAGCTTCAGATCTGAGTTGTGTTATTAGTGAGCCTCATTTATACTTTTGTAGCAACACTATTTTTATATAATGTCTTTTCTCTTGTATGTGTGTAGATTAGAAAGAGGTAAGATAAAGGATAGTATTTTATGAAGTATTAATCGTACAAAGGTCAGTTTTCTACAAGTAGAAGTGTGTACTTACCTGGCAGTAGGCTGTCAGTAATGGCTACGCCTCTCTATTTGCACTGGTAGATCTCGGCAGACTGGCAACTTTAAAAGTAGCTCTCGGTTCAGAAAAGGTTGGGCACCCCTCCCCTAAGGTTATAACCGCCTCTGAAGTGGTCTTGCCCAGAGGAGCTGCTCAGTGGCCTTGGGATCAGACAGTGGTGGAGCTGAGCATCTTGGACGTGTTCATGAGGGTAACTGTACGGCCAGGGAATGACTGCAGAAAGAAGCCTGGCTCTCAACTGGAACTCATTTGTTGTCGACCAACTGACCGAGAGAAGCTGTAGCGCTGTAGCGCTGTAGCACTGTAGCTCTGTAGCTCTGTAGCGCTGTAGCGCTGTAGCGCTGTAGCTCTGTAGCTCTGTAGCACTGTAGTGCCTTAGCGCTGTAGCACCATACTGCAATCACAGCCAGTGGTTACTCCACACAGAGATGAGTATTACTGACGACACAGAGCCATCCTGCAACAACACACTTTACTAGAAACAAGCTGTGGAACTGGTTGTGGAAGGCATCAGCAACCAATAGAAAAAGAGGTGGAATGATGCTTCTGTGAAGATACAGCCTCTCCAAACCAGGGTGCTCGGGGTAACCGTGACAACATGGGGAGCAAACACACTGCTCCCAAACCTCAACCATGTGTAGTCCTTAAAGGGGCTTCAAAGAACCTGACTAGTTAGTGGTTACCGTTCAGCAGGTTGGTTCCAAACGGAAGGTAAAAAACACAAATATCATTTACTTTACTTTGTAACTACATACAGCCTCAAAACACATGTTTTAACATTCATCAGAAAAACAATGTAGTCACTAAGCGCAAGAAGGCTAGAGAGAAGTGGCATTATAACTTCTACTTAAGTCCAAGTTATATAATACACAGTGCAGGAATACTGTGTTACATTTAAATGATACTTAATGATGCAGAGCACAAAAGCACCAGACCTAAAAGTGGCCATTTCCCCATGAATACATGACATTACTGGATTATAAGTAGTGATGCGTTCATGTGTTGTTGTTCATCTAGCAGCTGGGTGAGTCCTCTCCGTATCAGTCATTCTGATCAAATCCATGTGATAACCAAACAAGGGTTAACCCAGTTAACCTGTATCTTCATCAGGAGATACAGGTTAACCCAGTTAACCTGTATCTTCATCAGGAGATACAGGTTAACCCAGTTAACCTGTATCTTCATCAGGAGATAGAAATGGAAGGAAAACAGACAGATAACCCCAGCAGTATGGACAAGCACTCTTTAGAGCACGACAGAAAGCAGGCTGTCTCTGAAATGTCTTCAACAAAAACCCACGGCTTTGCTTCCTTCTTCTTTAGTTTGAGTCCAAGCTACAGCTGGACATGATCCGTGAGGCTCATAGATCTTTCCTTTTCCTTGGACACCATATGAAGCGACAACATTTGTGTCATGACAAATGTGATTGTGACCTGCACTGCTGTCGCTTAGGAGCTAACTTCTAACGTGATGTGTGTGTGTGTGTGTGTGTGTGTGTGTGTGTGTGTGTGTGTGTGTGTGTGTGTGTGTGTGTGTGTGTGTGTGTGTGTGTGTGTGTGTGTGTGTGTGTGTGTGTGTGTGTGTGTGTGTGGTGTGTGTGTGTGTGTGTGTGTGTGTGTGTGTGTGTGTGTGTGTGTGTGTGTGTGTGTGTGTGTGTGTGTGTGTGTGTGTGTGTGTGTGTGTGTGTGTGTGTGTGTGTGTGTGTGTGGAAGGCTCCTCTCTGCTCTGCCCCTCTGTGGTTGATGATAATTGAACAGCTGATTTGTTGAACATGAACGCTCGAATGTCTCCAGATGGCGTTCTCCATGACAGTTGCATTTCATGTGGATTGAATGTGTTCATAATTGCTCAGAGAAGCTTAAGTACAGTGCGTTTTATTATCTCCAAACAATTGTGAAATGTTTTTTAAATGGGAGGCATTTTGATCAGCAACCTGAGGAAGGCAAGACTGCTTCCTATAAAGGTCTGCTGTTCTCCTTTCCTATAGCTCTACTTGGCAATCAGAAGTGTGTGCCCCCCGTCAGGGTCCATTGATTGCATCATACAGTAATCGGCCCTCATTCACAGCCTTCACCTGTCGGCACCGATAGCTCATAAAAGGTATTGTGAGAGTTCTAAGCGCCTTTAATCACAGTAGGCCAGACAATAATAGACCTGCTCATGTTCTTAAAGATTGGAGAGGAGACGGGTTCAACTGCTCTTTAATTTTCACCCTTATTTGTTGATATGTTTTGACATCACCCTTCTTTTCATAGCGCATACTGCTGCTTTTCTAATGCAGCAGTATGTCACAATTACATGTTTAAGTAACGGGAGGACGTTTCCTCCGTCAATCCCACGCTGTCGGAGCAGGGCTGTAGGTGCTTCCCCCCTCGCACCATCCCGTCCTTTGAATACCTGCTTTTAGATCTACTGTTGATTTGTTCAACTTACTATATTTTGTGTTTTTTGTGATATTTTGGACATACTATGTACTGTTTTTGGACATGATATTTTTCCTGATATTTTCCACATACTACTGTCGTTTTTTGTGTTTTCTAAATGCTTTACTATGTTGTAGTAAGTGATATTATTCTGACGTATTACATGGTGTCATTTATTTCAACATACCATTTCTATGTTGTTGTGTTCTGTACTGTCATCATTTGCACATAATATAATATACATTTTTTCCTATGTTTGTTTTTTTTAGTGCATATTTTTGACATACTAACCTGTTGTTTTGGGCTTATTTCCAAAATACTTACCGTACTTTTCGGACTATAAGCCGCGACTTCTTTCCCCATTTTTGTGTACAGCTAACGGCCACTAGGGGACCTCCTAAATCTATGGATTTTACAGGTAAAATTAACCACCTTTAACCCTACGGGCTCTAGGACCGGTCCGCGCCCGCCGCCTTTAAGGGCGGGCTCCAGCAGGAAAAGCTGGAGGCCGGAAAAGAGTGAGACAGGTAGCGCGCCAAAGTGAAAGGGGGACCGAGAGACAGAACGAGAGACAGACAGACGGACAGTTTAGCTGCTGCGGCTCATATGCTGGTGCGCTTTATAGTCCGAAAAGTACGGTACTATTTATACTATACTATATATTTTGTTTGCCTGTTTTTGACATCCTATACAATCTCTTTTTGTTGCATACTTTTGACCTAATGTTTAGGTTTCTTGCATATTGCCAACATGCTTTATTCGACATACAACACTGTTTTTTCCGTCAGAAATGTTTGACACTCCAAACTGTTGATTTGTGCATATTGCTAACAAACTAAGTTGTACTTGTGCATGTACCGTATACTGATGAGACCAACCCTAACCTTGATCTCCTGTGCCTCCCTGTGTTGTGTAGGTCCACCCCTGGCAGTGTGTGCTCTGTGCTCAGCAGAACTCAGCTGCTGCTGGAGTCAGCTGCTCTCCCTCTCTACTTCCTGTGCAGCATCAGTGTAGGTACAGCACACAGTCAGTGCAGGTACAGCAGTCAGTCAGTGTAGGTACAGTCAGTGCAGGTACAGCACACAGTCAGTGCAGGTACAGTCAGTGCAGGTATAGCACACACTCAGTGCAGGTACAGCACACAGTCAGTGCAGGTACAGCACACAGTCAGTGCAGGTACAGCAGTCAGTCAGTGCAGGTACAGCACACAGTCAGTGCAGGTACAGCACACAGTCAGTGCAGGTACAGCACACAGTCAGTGCAGGTACAGCACACAGTCAGTGCAGGTACAGCACACAGTCAGTGCAGGTACAGCAGTCAGTCAGTGCAGGTACAGTCAGTGCAGGTACAGCACACAGTCAGTGCAGGTACAGCAGTCAGTCAGTGCAGGTACAGTCAGTGCAGGTACAGTCAGTCCAGGTACAGTCAGTGCAGGTACAGCACACAGTCAGTGCAGGTACAGCAGTCAGTGCAGGTACAGTCAGTGCAGGTACAGCACACAGTCAGTGCAGGTACAGCAGTCAGTCAGTGTAGGTACAGTCAGTGCAGGTACAGCACACAGTCAGTGCAGGTACAGCACACAGTCAGTGCAGGTACAGCAGTCAGTCAGTGTAGGTACAGTCAGTGCAGGTACAGCACACAGTCAGCAACACTTCCCAAGCGTTCTGGTGTTATGACACCGTCTTCTGTTTCTGCTGACAGACCCATTGCCCCCTGCAAACCCGTGGCTTTCCCAGCGAGGTCACCCGCAGGCCAGAGCCCCCTGGTCCCAGGACCACTCCATGTTGAGTCCAGGTATGACGCTTTCTCTCGGTTATCGTTATGGTGTCCGCTGTAGCATGACTGAGGCACTGAGACGTGTGCATCACCCAGCAGCATGTGCTCAGTAATACATCGGCTTTGCCCTGACCAACTCCACTCACTTCTATAATGTGTACCATCAGTCAATAACTCTGTAGCAACAGTCATCATGGAAAATGTTCCGGAGATAATAAAAGAATATATTAAAGCTCCAAAGCAGAGCTTTGTTCATTTCCCTGCACCCATCTCTTCAACAAGAAGTGTGCCCATGTATGGATTAGGCAGAACTTCGAAAGCCTTCACTCGCCAATGTTGGTATTTAGTGTTTGAACGTGGTTCTGGGTTACGACATGTCCTAGCCAGCCATGCCATGCACACGTGTGTTTCCAGATGAGGCCGGCTCCCCCTGGAATCAGTTCCCTGTCCATCTCGTCATGTTGAACTGTGCAATAATCGTATTATGATGTCATTCCTTTCACAACGTACACGTTAGATTTTCTCCTGTATTATTTTAGGTTTGAAAAAACGGAATTGTTGTAAACAAACGATCTATCTCCGTGCTTGGTGTGTGTGGAGAGGCCAGGCCATAGTGAGGACACACATGATGTATACATGTTAGGACTTTGACTATAGGGAGAACATTGACTGGGAGTCAACGGCAACTCCCCAAATGAACTCATCGAAATTTGCAATAAGACGTTGTGCAGCTTTAGAAAAAGATGTTTTTTTAGCGGTGCATCATACATTCACACAATGATTCCAATCGAGATGTTGTTTCCTGTTTCCCCTGGGCAGAGATCCACGCCCTTGTAGAGAGGATGCTACGTGAGTAATAAACCCACTGAAGGCTGCTCATTATCTCACGGATGCCAGGCCCAGCAGGGAAACATGGTGATGCTGGTCTTTGTGTCCAGGTGGAGGTTTGAAGTTCCTTCCTCCTTCCAGACTAGATGATCACTGTATGAGGAGGGGGAGGCCTAACTTCAGGAGTCACCCGTACCCCCCCCATCCTTCCCCGGGTGACACCCAGGCACCCTACGCACGGATGGTGAGCTGCAGACACCCCTCACAGCAGGCACTCAGGATGAGTCTGATGACGTGTCGCTGTGAGGAGACTGCAGAGAAGAGGACGAGGGAAGTCGCAGGCTGTTTCTGGGCGTCACTGAGATGTGTAATTAAGGGTGCTTGGAAGCACACGATACACAGATCACATTGTTCCCCCATCAAATTAGAGTTTAGGATAATGGGATTCATACAAGATGTTTTTGACACGAGACTGATGAACCTTTTTTGCATCCTGTCTGACTAATAGGAAATCCTCAGTGCTGTAGCACACACACACACACACACACACACACACACACACACACACACACACAGAGCCTGCTCATCGCACCAGAGGCCTTCAGGTCTATAAGTCTAATGGACTGCTCTCCTTATCTAACCCTTGGTCTGGAGCCTCGGCAGTCCGCAGCCACAGGTACAGCGAGCTCATTCGGAGCAGCACACTCAGCATTGACCTAGAAATGTGCACAGCCTTTTCAGCTGAGACGTTTTTACAAATCAGGCTCCACATACTTTTAGAAGAAGAAGAAGAAGAAGAACTTGTTAGAGTTGGCTTCAGCCAGTCTCACTGCTCGACAACCTGAACTTGAATGAAGAACAAAAATGAAAACACATCAGTATTGAGCACTTGTTTTATACTTCTGCTAGTCTGTTGTTGTTGTTGTTGTTGTTGTTGTTGATTGGACCTGAATGATAATGCTATAGTTTGCTGTGATATGGAGCCACAGCGTGTTTTCCTGCTTGCACTAAAGAACTGAAATCATTTGCTGCAATGTTTTTTTTGACAATATTCCTTCATTTCAATTTTCTCCATTTTTGTATTTGTTTTAATATTTCTTAAAGGCTCTTATTTAATTTGATCACCCCTATAATGTACTTTTCTTTTGTTGAATAAAGCATGTGTTGAATGCTCAATGTTCCTTCATGGTTTCAATTAAAATATTATTTCAGAATAATTGGTTCATTATTTTTTCATTGTATCTGTGTTGAAAACTAACTTGAAATAGTAGGGCTTTTCCCTTCTTTGTTTAGATGGTGCAGCTGAAGATAGACGGGAGCAGATAAGACCCCTGCTCTACCAGGTGAGCCCCAAATATATATATTTGTATAAAGTGAACGGCTAAAGATGACCCTTGTTATATCACCCTGACGCCATTGTTAATAAAAGTGTACAGTTGAACACTGTCCGGCAGCTGATCATCAGATCTCCAGATGTGAGCAGGGGTCCGGCCCCCCGTGAGTCACAGCCACGACGAAGCCCCTTCGTCTCAGCTCGATCTGCTTCCTCCTGATATCCATCTCTGTCTGCGTGGGGGTTCATACCCATCCTCAATTGCAGCCCGTAAATGTCAGGCTGACTCTTCAGGCGGTTAGCGTGGGGCTCGCGGGGGCAACGGCTCCGACGTGACGGGAATCTGACCGACGACATTTCCATACACACGTGTGTGTTCATTAGGTGTGTGTGTTATCAAGAAGGGAGGAGATGAGCCGCTGCAGACGGTGCTCGTACAGATATTAAGATGATAGGCAATTAGGCCACGCTGCTAAGTGACTCGTGATTAAAAGCAGAGCTGGTTGTTGGAGTGAAGGCAGATCTCTTCTCTATCCATCTGGATGCTGGATAGGAAGAGGTTACAAGTCGGTCCCTGTCTGCAGCACATGACACCAACATAATGCCATTACAGTTTAAATACAAACGGAAACAAGACGACAACCAAACTGAATGCACACAGACATCACTGCTGAGAGGCTGGCGTGGAGAGAGCAGAATTGTTCTGTGTCTAAAAGTAATGAAGTATCACGGCTACGTTGTTGTTGTTGTTGTTCTGAAGAATGAGGGAGCAGAATGTGAGCGCGCGTCCCAGGGGGCGGTTGCCGTGGATCTGATCAGCTTTCTTGTAGATACTTGCTATTGGTTCAATGGTTCCTTTGTGGTGAGGGGCCACATTGGGAGACACAAAGATATTGTTGGAAGAATAATCTAGATGCGTGTCAGAGACGGTGTGGTCCGGGCGGCTGTGGCTGGGACATGTTATGAACACACATTATGGTGGAGCTTTTTCCTAAAATGATGAATGTGCTTTTGAGGAGTGAAATATAAATCAAAGAATATTTCAGAAGGTATTTGTTGATTCTGGGAATTTATTTTCAAATGTGGGTGAATACAGCGTTTGGGAGACAGGTTGTGTTGGGAATGAAACTCAAGAGACTCGCACAGCCTGCTGCATGTGGTGCATTCAATGAACACAAATACATAATATATCTTGTTTGTCACCCATCCTAACGGCGTGTAACAGACCTGGTAACTCCTGTTGGACGGATGAGTCAGAGGTGAGGTAAGTGGCTCCTATCGTGTGTGTGTGTGTGTGTGTGTGTGTGTGTGTGTGTGTGTGTGTGTGTGTGTGTGTGTGTGTGTGTGTGTGTGTGGCTTGTCTGACAGCAGCGAACAACAAGCTGATTTCTTCAATAAAATCTGTATTTTAAAATCCCACCATGTCCAAACTGGTCTCCTCTCTAGTGTGGCTTTGCTGCTGATAGCTGTTGTTATTCCACTAAAAGTAGTACAGAGACATTTCTACCTGATTTCCCCTCATTATTTTCCAGTTTTCTTTTGTCTACTGTGTGTGTCTGTAATTCTACTTTATCAAGAAACCAGTTTATTGCATAAGGTTTGAGCATACTTGTATACTTATTAAGATAAGCCATCTGATTTCATTCCAATTATGAACTCAACCTGTCTCCTACATTGCCCAGCATGCAATGTGACCAGCTGCAGTTTGGTTGAGATCGTGTGGTGTCATGCTGAGCTGCTAATGTGGAGCCCTACCCTGCAGGAGAGAAGAGGAGCGACACACACCGCAGACTTTCAACTTGTAGTCTTCATGTCCAACTGAAGCAGAGCGACGTCACCCGAGGGACATGGTTTGTTTTTGGAGACACTGTTTATGAGACGTTATTCCATGTTCTGTATTGTAAGTAAAAAGCTGGTGATGAAGAAACGGCTAGCATGGCTTCGTTACAGTTCTACCACCAACTACCAAGGTCACTGGCGTGTTGAACCAGAGAATGAATGGTTGCTTGTAAGTCAATTATTTTAACATTTCTGTTTTAGTACAGAATACACCAAAATAGTGTTAACCCAATAGCTTTAGTTGGTCGTTATATTTGGAAAGTGGACAGAGCAGGCTAGTCTTTGGGCTGAGCAGGCTAGGTGCTCATATTGATTTGAAAACATCTTTCAACTTGTGTAATTCAATCTTCACGTGTAAAGATGAAACGAGGCTCTGGATCGTTTCCGTACTGGAGGTCTTTTTATTGCTGACATGTATTCGACACAGTGTGTGTAACTGTTGACATGTTAATATGGAGCGTGGCCCTGAGATGGATCTCCGTGTGATGCTCCGCCGGGTCAGCACCGCGTTGAGCCCCGGCCCCTACGTCTGGGTCCTGGGGCCCCTACGTCTGGGTCCTGGGGCCCCTACGTCTGGGTCCTGGGGCCCCTACGTCTGGGTCCTGGGGCCCCGCTGGGAGCTGCCGGCCAGGTCCACCAGTGATTGGACGGTCTGAGCCAGCCGACTCAGCCCCTCGTCCTCCGTGATGAGTTGGGGGGAACACAAGGAGTCCTGGGAAGAGAGGAAGAAACTTGTCCAGATGCAGGTAGCCCTTATACTGTATGGTTCATGCAGACGTGCACACATTGGACACATGAATTAAGGGCTAGGATGTGCGGCTTTTACCTCTGTTGGAACCCAACACACGCCTTCTGTGAATATCAGTGTGTGCCTTGTTGCTTCCAAGTTGTTTTCAACACGTCAAACGAAACAAGCCAGCTGCTAACTCTCAGCTCCGGCCTGGCTTTCTGAGTGAGGACTCTTCTCAAAGGTTCTATTTAGACCACATCTGCAGTCATTGCTCACAATATATACAATTATGCCCAAAGACAATTTCCTGAAATATTATATTTCCTTAATGATCAACAAAACATGAGTAGGCTATCACTCTTTCAGCGACCATGGAGGCGTGTCAGGAGCCATGGCGTATATTATTTGACGGATGCTACATTTCCAAAGAATTGTTAAATTTGGACTTTCAAATAAATGAAGAATAAATTATATGAATCTTTCTCCTATTATTAAAATCCTGGATTCCAATCTGGATAACATGTGTCCCCATGTGGCGCCCCACCCTGTAAACAAGTATGATCTGTTACAATAAATATTGATGATGATGATGAAGTCACACGTGATCTTAACCCTTTGGCTGTGAAATGTATTGGATTGTATTAGCTTGTAAACGGAGAACATGAGGCAGCTGCTGGTGAAGGGTCACGCGCTGCCGGGACGTGCTCAGTGGCATTCCCTGGGAAAGCATGTCTTGATTTCAGTCCAGTGGATATCACAAACATCGACACACTGTTGGAGTGTTTATTGCCTTCAGGGCTGAAGTGGAAAGCTATTAAACCCGAGTTACTAAAACAACTTTGCTTTGAAACAAGAAACCTGGTGCATCAGAACACGCACACTCACTGTACAGGAAGGAAGGAGGGTGGTGTGTTTAATGGAAAAGGGTGTGATCGGAATCATTACGTGTTTGTGTCACTCAAACCGTGGCAGTCGTGAACTCTGCAGGTGTGCATGTGGGCTGTGTGACTGAGTAGCTAAAGGGGAATGGATACACACTTTTCAATGGAAGCCTCCTGTCCCAGAGCACCCTGGGGCCGTTTCTCAATCGCGAGGATTTTGGCTTCCACGCCAATATTTCAAGGACAAGTCCGAAGGACTGTTCCAATCTCCAGCATACTTGGAATTCCACCGAGGTCGCGTCCTTGGTTTGGGGGAAATTTCGAGGCTGCACATGGGTAGACTTCGCGTCCTTAAAATCCCCACAATGCTTTGTGCACGGACCAATTTCAAAAACCCTTGCGGAGAATGGCTGAACCGACGCATTTAAATGTAAGTATTCTTTCACACACACATACGGGTTTTGGGCCGAGGGCGACACCGTACTTCCGGTATCTTCCATTTCGGTGCAAGCAGAATATCATAGTCTATTGCCTTAATCCAGGGGTGTCAACCTCAAGGCCGGGGGCCAAATCCGGCCCGCGACTTCATTTCATGCAGGCCCCTCAAGCGATTGCAAAGAATATTATACGGTTACATGCCGATTTACAGAAGCACGTTGCCCATAAACTACATATCCCACAATGCATCTCAAATTTGACTTTTTTCTCAGAACTTGACTTTTTTTCTCAGAACAAGTTTTTTTCTCAGAATTTGACTTATTTTCTTCAAAATATAAATTTTTTCTTAGAAATGTGCCTTTTTCTCATTAGATTTTTTAAATCATTTTGTAACATTCTCAGTGAAGAGACTTGCAATGATTTGCCCTAGACTTCTGCTTTCAGACGTAATTATGAAGTTATTACCCTATCCGATAATAATCCAATACAGAGGCAATGATGTAATATAATACATTATTTTATATATATGATATATTTATATATATATTTTGATATATAGTCTTAAAGTTACAACCGGCCGGCCCTTTGAGTGCAACCATAATGCTGATGTGGCCCGCGAAGAAATTGAGTTTGACACCCCTGCCTTAATCAATATCTAGTCAACTCTAAAATACCACATATATGCAATGGCATGATAATATTATTGTGACAAGTGGGGTATTCACCTTGTGTTTCCAGAAGATAGACGTAGATGCTGCCAAAATCGACCAAAGGCCACTTTCGAGGGTCGTTTTTCCATACATCTGCAGGCAGTCTTGTAAGGGCAATCCGACAACCCACACAGCTCTAGTTTACGCTGGTAACGACCTCGAGCACACCCCTCAAGTCCAGAGATGTAATCCGAAGACATGCAGCGATTTCTTCGGTCGTTAATTCAGAAAAAAAACCTAGTGCGCTCTGCCTGGCTACGTTAGCTAGCTGTTTACGTTAGCTATAGATATAATATAAGATCTATATGATATAAGATCTATATATCTCGATATATCTATAGATATATATATCTCTATATATATATCTATAGATATATATATATCTCTATATATCTATAGATATCTATCGATAGATATCTATCTATAGATATCTATCTATAGATATATCTATAGATATATATCTATATATATCTATCTATAGATATATATCGATATATATCTATAGATAGATATAGTTATATATCTATATATATCTATAGATATATATCTATATATATCTATCTATAGATATATATCGATATATATCGATATATATAGATATCTATCGATATATATCGATATATATAGATATCTATCTATATCTATATATAGATATAGATATATATATCGATATCTATCTATATCTATATAGATATCTATCTATATATATAGATATCTATCGATATATATATATATATATATATATATATATATATATACACATCTATATATATATATACATCTATATATATATATATATATATTGATATAGATATAGATATAGATATAGATAGATAGATAGATCTATGGTGCGCGTTGCATTGTGGGTAGCTCGTGACGTCACTGTGTGTGAAAGAATAGTGGCGTAGAACATGTGTTACATTGGTTTGTTATCACCAAAAATGTGTTCCGTGAAAGTAAAGCAAGTTCATAATTAGATAGACATCGTGAGGTATTTATTTTTGGTACAGTTTGTTGAAACCGTTAGAGAGAGTGGCACACTTGTTAGCGTGTTCCATTCTTCTTCGTTTTCCAAAGCCGTGGCTTGGAAGCATACTTGCTTTGTTTCTGAAGGAAGTGACTTGGAAGTACGCGACTACCAAACTAGCATCCTCGCGATTGAGAAACGGCCCGAGCCTTTTCTTTAAACTTTAGACTAAACCTATAGGATCACTTGATGCTAGGCAGCTGAATCATGCAGGCAACTAGGATGATGTCATTACCTAGAGGAGGTTAGTGCATCAATAAAGAACAACTGCCAAAGATACAGTGTATATATAAAACAAACACATTTGATATATCACTTGATCCCTATAATCGTTACACTGCAACATATTCAAGTAACCCTCATATGTATTGGATACTCTTAACGCTGCGTCCTCGTGTATTAAATCCCCGATGTGCCGTTCGGTGTGTAACAGCTCCTGGTTCCATCAGAAACATTTAGCTTTTCCCCACAGTGCCTTTTTTGGATTTCCCTCTTTAATATAACTTTGATAACAAATCATTTCATTATTTTTTCCAATCCCATTGTTTGCCAATGTTGACATTAATATTTACACTAGAACTTTTTCTCTTATTCTCTAAACGTGATGTACATGTCTCCAGGCTTGGGGCTGGTCACAGCTCAAACTCCTGTAGAGCCGCCCACTGCAGATCTGAGCTTGTTGCTCTGACAACAGATCCAGACAAACTTCAAGCCATCTTTGAAGCACTGAAAATGCAGTCTTTTGTCAAATCAATAAACGATTATTTTAAACAGGTCCAAGGAAACCCCAGTATGAGTCTATCACTGAACTCACAGGAACACGTGATGAACAACGTCAAGGATCCACAATGTCTGGATTCTCAAACGCAGCCCCCGGAGAACAGAGGTCTTATTTATCTCAACTGTTGTCACTAAAACAGAAGAAACTTGTACCCTCAAACATTACTTAGCTACACACGACTATCGGACTGCACCACATGGGATTTCAGTGATAGCAACATGTAGTGAGTTGAGCTTGAACAGATAGGTGTCACAGGAGCGTGTAGAGGTTAGGGTACAGGGCAAAGTGGAAATCAGGATATCTGCACGCTGCCCAGACTTCAACCTGCTGAGAAATGGACTGAGAACTCCTCAAATCATTAGATCAGGATTGGGCTTACACAATGACTGGATTGGTTTCCAATTCCAACAATAACGGTTCTATCGCCGTTGTGCAGTTAGAGAATAAGTCTGGTGTTATTCTATCTTTTTCAATTTGTCTCGAAATCTCATGAAAAGACCAACAGTCGTTACCTCTGAGCTCTGAGCGTACAGGAGACTTTCAGAGCGGGGGAGGGTCTCTGCAGAATCTTTATCTTGTAACAACACAGCTTAGTGTTTGAATTCACACTGGAGGAAACCCAAATCTTATCTGTGAATCATTTGTATTGGAATTGTTGGGTTGGCTCATTGCTGTCACCTTGTGGCCAGTGTGGAGAACTGTAACCAAATGCAGTGTGTGTGCAAACAAGTCACTTTAAAGAGTCCCTTCTCCTCTACATCCCAGATAGCAACTCTGCTCTGTGGAGCTCCTCTTCGGATGTTTTGCTTTGCGATATGGGCCAATTTATGTTAAGTGCAACGTTGGTACATTCAAATCCTGCATCCTAATCTAAAACTAGTGCTCTAGCTTTCCAGCAGCATCAGGACTGGAGCACCAGGGCTCATGGAATGTCACCAGACTTATCCTTTGACAAACAATAATTGTGTTGACACTCGGGGACCTGATGCGCAGAAAGCACGAGTCAGCAGAAGGCCTGGGGACACCTTGTGTCTGAGGCAGCTGCAGACACCCTGATGAAGACCACATTAAAGAGTTCTGCTGAGTCAGCCAAAGCACAGCAGGCAAGCAGACAAACGGCACACGGTCAAAGTTCATTTTTTAATAATTTCTTTACAGCGGAGGGAAAAAACCTTTACATATAGCTTTATATAAACTCAAAAAAGATTCTCAATAATACAAGGGTATCGTATAAATATAAAATACAACTGCAATTCTGTTCCGCTAACATATCAAAGCATGTAGCTTGGTCTAAGCCAGTGACAGATTACCGATGAAGCTCAAACAGTTTCATTTATAAAATCTACCTTTGAATTCAAACAGTATAACATTTCCTTTGAACAGCAGGCGAGTAAAGAACTTGACGGGACTCTTGAAAAGATGTGGACTAAAAGAACCAGTGTGCATAAGGACAATTATAAAATACAATATAGACGGAATAGCTTTTTCTACTTGGGGCCCCAAAGTGTTTAATATTAAATACATATAAATACTTTATGAAATAGATATTTGTAAATGTATTGTTTAGAAATCTAAACTTGTAAGATGTTATTTCAAAAGTTTAATGGCAAATTTTCCAGTGGTACTGCCCCTGCCTTTGAGCAAACGGCTCAACAACTCCCAGCCAGTTAGCTTGAGAAGCAAACGTGCTAAAGTCATTCTGAATATTCAACAAGAGGTCTGCAGCAGGCGCTGGACGCAGACGACCGGACTGCTGTCGAGTGACATTATGTAAGAAATACAAGTGCTGTGAAATATAGTTTTGAAAAAGGACATTTTGCGTTAAAGCTTCTATGATGACAGTACATTCTATTCAACTTCATTAGGAAAACACAGCTTCCGTATTAATCATTAATGTTTTTTAAGATTGTTAATTTGCATATTTTAAACAATTGATTTAATATTGAACACTTTGAGCAGGACGATTTCTCCTACATGGAGCCTTACGCCCAACAGGTCGGTTGCTGTATGTCATGCTGTCCCCACTTTGAGATAAGATTGCACATGTGTGTCACATGTGTCACTATGGATATAAGATTTCAGTCCAATAAGCGTCACAACTATATTCCAAGCGGTTTGGATGCAGACTGACCTTCTATGAGCAGCCAGGTAGAACCAGCAGAGGCCTTTGATGTCCTCCAGGGAATCAAATGAAGGGGAAACTTTTAAACTATCAGTTGTTTTAATGCTGAATAATTAAATATTAATCGCATTAAATTGGCCTGTGTGTGATTGAAAGCACATACATTGATTTTACAAAAGCCTTTTAACTATTGGCTGAATTAAATTAGTGCCGTTTCACCTAAAACAAAATAACCAATAACAGAATTCTAAATAAATAAAAAGAAATAATTTAATAGCCTGTTTACATTTATACAAGTCACCTGGTCAAACTGACCGATGACAACAATAACAAAATGTACACTCACACACCCCCTTGCAGGGGTTTGTACCGTTTGGACATCGCCCCCTGCTGCTCACAGTTAGCACAGCAGACATTACAAAGGGGCAGAAGGTGCGAGTGTTCAGAGAGAGGCACTCCACATCCGTCTCACTGGAACAGCCAACATTGAGCCAACATTGAGCCAACATTGAGCCAACATTGAGCCAACATTGAGCCAACATTGAGCCAACATTGAGCCAACATGCATTCGGTTCAAGGCTAGATGTCACATTCACATTCAGTTTAAGGTTCCTTCAGCTTCTCTCAGGGAGGGGTCTGACTACGACACACAGCCGGGGACCAACATGTCTGAGAGGTGGAGCTGCTCTGAACACACAGGGAAATGTCTTCCTCTACACCCGTCTAATCTGTTAGGTGTTATACTGATCGCCCGTTAGCACCCCCTCAGAGATGGTACCTGATCTCCACTTTCTACTTGGCGAGTACCATGCCGTCCATTACGGTAAAACTAATGGCCACGTTTTTTCTTAAGATCCACCCAACTATAATACACTTCGACACAATGTTGGTGTGCATGTTGGCGGTTTAGATGCTCCGCCTCTTTCTGGAGACCACAGCTCTGAGTGTCTGGAGACCACAGCTCTGAGTGTCTGGAGACCACAGCTCTGAGTGTCTGGAGACCACAGCTCTGAGTGTCTGAGACCTGTGCTGGAGACCACAGCTCTGCGTGTCTGGAGACCACAGCTCTGAGTGTCTGGAGACCACAGCTCTGCGTGTCTGGAGACCACAGCTCTGCGTGTCTGGAGACCACAGCTCTGCGTGTCTGGAGACCACAGCTCTGCGTGTCTGGAGACCACAGCTCTGAGTGTCTGGAGACCACAGCTCTGCGTGTCTGGAGACCACAGCTCTGAGTGTCTGGAGACCTGCGTGTCTGGAGACCACAGCTCTGCGTGTCTGGAGACCACGCTGAGTGTCTGGAGACCACAGCTCTGCGTGTCTGGAGACCACAGCTCTGAGTGTCTGGAGACCCACCTGCGTGTCTGGAGACCACAGCTCTGCGTGTCTGGAGACCACAGCTCTGAGTGTCTGGAGACCACAGCTCTGCGTGTCTGGAGACCACAGCTCTGAGTGTCTGGAGACCACAGCTCTGAGTGTCTGGAGACCACAGCTCTGCGTGTCTGGAGACCACAGCTCTGCGTGTCTGGAGACCACAGCTCTGCGTGTCTGGAGACCACAGCTCTGCGTGTCTGGAGACCACAGCTCTGCGTGTCTGGAGACCACAGCTCTGCGTGTCTGGAGACCAACCCAGAGCTAACAGGAGAGTTGAAATGGCTTGCATCACTTCATAAGGTGATAATGTCCCATTTTTGTTTATACAGCTGGAGGCACTGCCACCAAGTGGCCAAGAACATCTATTGCGCCCCTCTATATCGTTGTGCTCAGAAACCAACAGTGCACAGCTGCATGTTGAGAGAGCAGCAGATTCCTACAGTTTCAACCATAAGGCCTCACGTGTCACCATGTCACGTTCTTTGTACAGTGTGCCCAATTCAAAGACATTCCAGGGAGGATATCGAGGTGTGAGCCACACATGATTTGGCTTTAAAATGTTCCTAATAGCTGCAGTTTAATGCACACAGACCCAGATGGTAAGAAGACCCAGGTCATAGAACGTGTGTGTGGAGCAGCGCCACCTCTCACTCCTGCAACATGCTGTGTGTCAGAGCGAAGGCTAACCGAGGCTAAGGCATCATCTCCCTGCTCACGTAGTGTGTGTATCACCGTAGTGTGTGTGTCACCGTAGTGTGTGTATCACCGTAGTGTGTGTGTAGTGATTCTGCTGGTTCTGAAGGAGCTCGCTGCACAGCTGCTCTGTGGGGTGTGGACACACACTCAGGACATGTGTGCATACTGACACACACTGCAGAGTAGTCTGGGAGGCAGCTGTGTGTGTGTGTGTGTGTGCGTGTGTGTGTGTGTGTGTGTGTGTGTGCAGAGCAGCAGTGAATATGAAGTGTGTGTGCTGCTCCTCTAGGGGAGCAGGTAGCAGTACAGGACGTAGAGAAGGGCCATGACGGCGCAGTAGAACAGCAGGAAGTCTGTGGACAGCAGTGAGGAGGAGGAGGACGGCGATGGCGACGAAGGTGAGGAGTGGCGGGGGGACTGGTCCTCCCCCGTCTCCCCCCCCTCAGCAGCCAGCAGGGCCCTCACACAGCGCAGCACAGCGGGCAGCTTACACAGAAGCACATCAGAGCACACACACACGTCCCTCTGCACAGGGGACGAGGACACAGGAGGAAATACAGGAAGTTATTTTGTTAAAACTAGGAGACAAGAGAAGGACACAACAGAGAAAAGATCACACAGAACAACAGTCAGGGTTGGACTGGCGCGTGGGCCGTCAATACACATTTGATTTCGTACAAAATACTTTCCAGCACACCAGTCCAACCCTGCCAGCAATCATTTAGCAACACAACTGAGCTCAAAGCACATGAACAATCCTGTTTCACTTGACTTCCTTTTGGAAACATGTTGTCATGTCAACGAATGTAAACCAGTGCAACCAACGGACAGTGAGAAACAGACGTTACCTCAGAGACTCCCAGCTTCCTACACGCAGAGAGGAAGTTCTCCACGTTCAGTCGACATTTTGCTGAGCTCAGTTTTGGCTGAAAATAAATTGTATAAAATAATGTATTATTACATGAATCATATGTATTCAGAGCACTCACTGTTTCCTCTGCATCTAGAGGGTATCCTTATAAATGACAGCACGTTGTTTCTGCTGAGACATCACTGTGAACAGGTGCACAAACTGAACTCAGGTCAGTGGGTGAGAACAGCACAGGTCATGCTTCTGCCATGCTGCTCAGTTTAAGACCACTGTTTGCATCCTGCTTTAACAGTGTGTTCAAATGGGCAGATAATATTAAGTTAAACAGTTGTGAGAGCATGACAACCCTTTTTTGAACGTTGACGGGCAGAATAAAAAGGTCCACTGTGCCATGATTCTCTTGACTTTCAGTTACTGCAAATACATGTCATCAACCTGCTTCAACATTAAAGAAGAAATGCAAACTGACGCAACCAAAAATGTCTGCCTAAAGCCAGCTAACATTAGCCACCATGAGCTAGCAGCAAAGAGCACTGCACTAAGAAGTGGTGTGTCATCAGTCATTGAAGGAGCAGGTGGAGGCAGACGGCCCAGACACCACTCACCACTGCTGGGGAGGGGACGTGGATGATGGACACGGAGCGCACTCTGATCTGGTTCACCAGCTGGCAGAGCACCGTGCCGTTAGTCAGGGCTTCGCCCAGATCCTCTGGCAGGGAGGTCTTCAGACGGGACTCCAGAGTCTGGGGGGGGGGCACAGTATTTAGACCCAGGATTCTACACCATGTGTGTCAAACTATTATACATACTGGAGTTTCATCCACTCTTTTTACAATAAATATATACAAATATATCAAATGTATTAAGTGTTTACGTGTTAAGTGCTGAGTTTACCTTGCGTAGTTGTGTGATGTCGGCCCTCTCATCTTTGGGAGAACGCAGCGTGGCTCGAGACTCGCTCCTGCCAGACTCCCCCAGAGTGAACACTGACACGCAAGGCAAGTTTATTTATATAGCACCTTTCAGCACGAGGCAATTCAAGGTGCTTTACACACATGAAAGACATTCAGACAAAGAAGATAATAAAATAAACATTAAAAGAAAAAGTACATGAATAAAAAGTTACAGTGCAGTTTAAGATGTGAATAGAAAAGTCTTCTTGCTGGATTTAAAAGTAGTCGGAGTCGCAGCGGACCTGTGCAGGTTTCTGGGAGTTTGTTCCAGATGTTTGGAGCATAGCAACTGTTTGTTCCAGATGTCTGGAGCATAGCAACTGTTTGTTCCAGATGTTTGGAGCATAGTAACTGTTTGTTCCAGATGTTTGGAGCATAGTAACTGTTTGTTCCAGATGTTTGGAGCATAGTAACTGTTTGTTCCAGATGTTTGGAGCATAGCAACTGTTTGTTCCAGATGTCTGGAGCATAGCAACTGTTTGTTCCAGATGTTTGGATCATAGCAACTGTTTGTTCCAGATGTTTGGAGCATAGTAACTGTTTGTTCCAGATGTTTGGATCATAGCAACTGTTTGTTCCAGATGTTTGGAGCATAGTAACTGTTTGTTCCAGATGTTTGGAGCATCGTAACTGTTTGTTCCAGATGTTTGGAGCATAGTAACTGTTTGTTCCAGATGTTTGGATCATAGCAACTGTTTGTTCCAGATGTTTGGAGCATAGCAACTGTTTGTTCCAGATGTTTGGAGCATAGTAACTGTTTGTTCCAGATGTTTGGAGCATAGTAACTGTTTGTTCCAGATGTTTGGAGCATAGTAACTGTTTGGAGCATAGTAACTGTTTGTTCCAGATGTTTGGAGTATAGTAACTGTTTGTTCCAGATGTTTGGAGCATAGTAACTGTTTGGAGCATAGTAACTGTTTGTTCCAGATGTTTGGAGTATAGTAACTGTTTGTTCCAGATGTTTGGAGCATAGTAACTGTTTGGAGCATAGTAACTGTTTGTTCCAGATGTTTGGAGTATAGTAACTGTTTGTTCCAGATGTTTGGAGCATAGTAACTGTTTGTTCCAGATGTTTAGAGCATAGTAACTGAACGCAGAGACACAAGCTGCAGTGTTGGAATGTCTCCACAGCGCTGAAGGAAGGTGTAAAGCGTGTGTGTTGTGTTGGTGTGTACCTGTGGGTTTGACGTTGGTGCGGGAGGAGGCGCGGAACAGGAAGCTGTTGGGTCTCTGGGTCTGACCGGGGGGGGAGGACGGAGCATCTGACACAAACAAGCTCAATGTCACACGTTGTATGAGAGGCACCCTCCAGAGCACATGTCCATACCACGAGATGTGGCAACACAAAAGGGTTTTAGAATATTCTGCCACAACTCCATCAGAGTAGGTGAGGGGCACGGGAAACGCTCTGTGTTCTGCTAACTATTGATTGTCATGTAAAGAATCAGAATAATACAAATGAAAAGACCTGAAGTTCACCGATCCATAGCTCATACCAATTTGTTATGAGACTTTGTTTCTATATCCAATGCCCGTTTCATCTCTAGAGTTCCTCCGTGTGCTCAGCCGTCTGCTCGGCTCACCAGTAAGTTCACTGGTGAGTTCATGGGCATTTTCAAATATTGAATATTTCAGTTTTTACAAAGCAAGGTTTGTAACAGCACCAGCCTCTGTCCTAAATATCTGTAGATCTCTTAGTGACAGGATCCAAGTGTCCTTAACCAAAACAATATGTAGTTAGTAATATGGGAGCTACGTCTAATCATTTAGCTTGTGAACAATGTACTGCAAAGTGTTATTACCGGCGTATGTCCTAAATACTAATACAGTACAAACGGTTGTGTGAACCTGATCGGCTGCTGGAGCGCTGCAGCAGAGTGGGGGGAGGCGCGGCGCTCATCTGATCAGCACTCTGTGGAACAGGGACACGGTGAGCTTTCATCAGAGATCTGTGCTGCTGCTGCTGCTCTGTGTGCGACGACGAGAGGTCAGTACTCACTGCACAGCGCTGCCGGAGCCCCGACAGAGAGCTGCTGCTCTCTGGAGATCCACCACTAGGGAGAGACACACAGCAACGTTTCATCACTACAGCAAACACTTCCCACACCCTCAAGCCTTCCTCCTGCTGCTGCATCGACTCCGAAGGATGCATGGAGTGACTATAACTTCAAGAGTCACTCAAATCAGCCTTTACTTGGTTTATTCATTCTTCAGGGCTTACTTACGCTGAGCTACTTCCTGTCTGTGGTGCAGGGACCACATGACTTCCTGTTTTGGTGGATGACTTCAGCAAACTGAAAATGTCGAGGTTGGACAAGGAGAGCGTGTTGTTAGAGACGACGGACAGAAGGAGTTGCCTCTGACAGAGAGACGTTCATCAGCGTGGAGATCAACACCTGACCACCGATAAACGCTCATGTTCATGTGGACAATGTGGTTAAAGTGTTAGCAGGAGATAAAGTAGCATTTATGTTGCCAGTGTCATGTGATAAACCCGGCCATGCATTCAGACACGTGTACCCTCTGTAAGAAGGCCTCTGCTGTGAGGAAGGGCTCACAGCCTGCAGGGGTGCTGGTTAGCATGCTGGGGTTCTAACATCACAGAAGGAGGTCTGAAGGATGGACCCACCTGGCCTGGTCCCTCTGCTGCTGCTGCAGGCGCTCCCTCTCCTGCCAGATGAACAGGGTGCCCGGCCTCCGGCGCTCCTCCAGGGAGGGGCTGGAGGGGGACAGGGGGGAGGCGGAGGTCCATGGTGGGGGGGCCACGTCCACATGGAGGCTGGGCCTGGGGGAGAACGAGTTGGAGAAAACCAAGTCAATATATTCATTCCTGCCAAGTCCACGGTCAGCTGCAGGAAGGAGAGGAGTACACGAGGAGGGCGAGAAATACATTTAGAGGCACTGCTGCCAGATGTGACTGACAGCTCATCGGCCAATCACAGCCTCTAAACCAACTACTAAAGAATGCCAAATGGGGTTTTTTGTTGGGTGGACACATTTCTTTTGAATCTGAACGTTGTGTGTGATACAATAACTGGTATTATGATCCGTTACATGCACCACTTAACATTGATAACAAATGGCTGTAACGTGTTATAGGGGTAAACAAAGAGAAAGCAATTCATGCTGAGACACCCCCAGTCAGGAGTCCAAGCTGTAGTAAATATTAAACAATTTGATACAAATGTATTTAGGTGACTCAAAATATACTTTGTACCTCTATGTGACGATTGTACCTGAGCTGGATCCATTCACAAGCAGTGTTAGAACTGGTAGAATATAAATCAGGAAACCAAACCAAATGAGCTCGTCTATGGATTTCCTTCTGTATTCTGTCGGTGCGTTTACATGAAATCATTTTAGAATCATTTCAATATAAAAGAGGGGTCAGAACGTGTGTGTTCAGCTTCCATTTTAAGACTCAGTGCTCTATTTTTAGGAGTCCCTAAGGAAGTGTTGGAAGTCAAACCGCGGAACATCCGTCTGTTCGAGGCGATTGTTCAGTTTAAAGAGGACATGCGGATAGAGACAGTCGGTCACCTCGGAGCGTCTCAGTCCTGTTTGCTGCATGAGCCTTTCCATTTGACAGGGTGCGTGCTTGCTGCGTATTGCTCCAGAAGCTGAGAACTAGGGCTCTTGTCTCACATGTTGGTACGTAGCCAATAGGACAGCTACTCAATCTCAACAACAGAACCGAGCAGCGTGCTGAAGCTGCCTCAACAGCAACACAAGAACATGAGGTGTATGTTCATACAAAATAAAATGCCTCAATAATCGTTATGTTTAACCTAAGAATCAGCCATTTTGCTCCACTGTATTCCATGCCAACACTTCAGTGGTGTCCAGGAGCTTTGCTCTGAAGGCTTTCAGAATACATGTGGACATTAAGTCACGCTGTTATGTTGCCACACTGTAATAGAAGTCTGGGAAAGTCAGCGAGTCAGCATGCTCACTTCGCAAGATAACAAGCAGCATGCAGAGTTTGAGAGGGGATTGTAACTAATGGGAACAGAGGACTGTTGACTTTTCCCAGCTCTTCAAATACTCTCTGAAGTGACCTTGTAAAACAAGGAAGGGAAAGAGAGGACAAGTGATAAAACGCTGTCTGTCACTGAGTACACAGTTTGCAACACCCCGCTGAATGGAGATGAAGGATCGTCACAGAAACAGGCCAACGACACTAGGGAACTGTGTTTCTGATCAACTGGAACACCTTGGCACAGGTTGCACCTCATACAATGTATGAGGTGCAACCTGTGCCAAGGTGTTCCAGTAAATCCAGTTGTTATTTATTTTCAACACCTTTTAATATTTTCTTTGCTTTTGTTTTATTCACCAGCTTAGTTGTCTTTTTATTTACTGATCAGTCTCTGCTTTTTTATAATTTGTTTAATGTATTTATTTATGTGCTTCTTTGATTGAACTTGTATCTCCATGTGTTTCCAAGGTAGGGGTGGGAGGGGCTTGGGGGTGGGTGGGGCTTGGTGATGGTTAGGTATAAGAAATAAATGGAAGGAGGATCATTGTCTCAATTGTGATTGTCCTTCAATAAAAAACCCTGACATCTTCAACTAAAGTAATCCGAGCGTCCACACGGAGCAGTGGCAGCGCTGATAAAGGCGCCGACTCAGTGTCTTACCTGCATGTTGTTGGGTCGTGGCTTTGGGGCGGGGAAGAGCTCTCACTCTGCTCCTGTCAATCAAAGTCACAATCAATAACACTGCTCTCAGATCACAGGAAGGCCACGAGACAATCTGGCACAACTGCTGATCAGTGTGTGAATGTGTGCTACCAGAGGGGGGGCTGTGAGGGGGGGTGTGGGGGGGTGCATGCTCATCTCCTCCTCCTCTTCCTCTGTCACACTGCGGTCAATGAAGTCCACATGCCCAGCATCTCCATTCACTGCAGAGAGCATAACGGAGTGTTGACCTACATCTTGTATACAACATGTTCGATAGCTCAGACATGGCCTTCTTTCCTCACCTTTGTTAGCTTCCAGAGGAGACCCATGCTCCTCCTCCTCCTCCTCCTCCTCTTCCTCCTCCAGGTTCCTCTGGTCTCTGCTGACCTCAGCTAACCGCAGGGAACGCTCCGAGAAGTCATCTGCTGACTGGACACATTCACAGTTCAGAGACATTGATCTGTCGTCCAGGGCTAAGACTATTGGATAGGCAGGTACACGTGTATATTTACAATATAGATGTGTATATATAGTTTAAATATGTATGTGAATACAACCACTAATAGCAGTGTGATGCTATTTAGGCTATCGTAATTTTTTTTGGATGACATTTTGACACACCGTCAATGTATATTTAGTTATTTTATTATTTCATGGAATTGTCTCACTTTACCTTTAAATGTTTATAAGGGTCACCAGTGGCCTCATTTATAAAGGGATATACGCTCAAAAGATGGCGTACGCCAGTTTCTACGCACTGTTTGCGATTTATAAAATACTAACTTCACGGGAAAACGTGCGGTCCCCCACGCAAACTAACCCATGCTACGCACTAAGCACACACACGGGAGGGACGAGAAACTGCGACCCCGTTGGCAGAAGGAAGAATGGAGAGAAACATGTGGAAATAATACCATAAATAAAATGTTACCTCTCATTTATCATATATGAAGAATTCATTTTCAAACATTGATTAAAGCCAATCTTGAGACTCCTCAGTGCACACACACATAACTTGGAGAAATAAATAAATACGGATATGTTATTTAAAACCACCTCGAATATGTTGTGCTAATGTTATGAAATGTTTTCTCATAAATAGCAGAAGGACAGAATTACGTCTGAACTGACGCCGTGTTGCATTTCTATAGGTTGTAGATACGAGCATGGTTTTATATACTACCACGTTTAATCGTGCTTTTATGCCGTTCGCCAAGACTTGATAAGTCGCCCGTAAAACACAGGAGGTATGGAAGCTAAGAACACCATGTGTGGTCAATCGTACAGCTAATATAACACAACTCATTAGTTGTATTTCCTCTAACTGGTGGATATAGAGTTGCTGCGTTGAGACGCTGCAGTGGAGACGCTGCAGTGGAGACGCTGCGCACAGCTGATCGACAGCTGGAACACAAACCAACAAATACAAAAACATAATTCAGATCTAGTCGTCATGACTCCACTCGGGAGGGATTCCCCGATCACTTCTTACAGTCTCTCATCAGGGGTCTCCTGTCCCCCGTACAAACACACTGCCTGAGGAAGGCTATGTGTATTCTTTTGTCATGAACCTTTTTCGGACCACTTATTTATTTATGTTGGTGACGATCCGACCTCCATGCTGCTACTCTGTTCAAACTGCATCCACCAAACAATGTGATTTATCTGCACCTCCCTAAAGAACCAGAATCTGACACGGTGTGAGACGTCTGTTTTAGCTGTTCTGTCGTCATTTCCTGCGATCTCCTTCGTGCAGTCAGTCAGAATGAATGAATGGGCGTTTCTCTGACTATTTATAGGCAAGTATGGGCGTTACGTGAAGCCCGCAAAAGCTGCACCGCATTTCGAGTCGGTTGTGATTTATAAAGGGAAACCGGCGTAGGAAGTGCCGTACGCACTTTCCTCGCCGGTACGCAATGTTTGGTGAATCGGAAAATGTCGGAACATTTCTGTACCTATTTTTTGGATTTCTACTTCGTAAGCAACCTTCCCACGTGAATCCTACGCACGGCGTTATGCATGAGGCCCCTGGTCTTAAAGTCGACAGAGTGGTGCAGTGATAACGTGTCTTTGCTGCGCATGGGTTCCCTCGACAAAAAAGCAATTGGATTTCTCCTTAGGATTTTGGAATATTGTAAAAATACATTTGATAAACGCACGTTTTGTTCAACTGGGTAATCTCCACATGTCTACCCTACTTTTATCATTTTCAAATCATAAATCTAATCGCCAGAAGCAAAATGCTAACGTTATGCTATAAAGGAACTAAAGCCGAGTCCAGCAGCTCCAACGTCACGCCAACTTCAGATCCAGATTCAAACACACAGATTGTAAATGGAACGAGTTGAAGCCTTTGTTTGCACACTTTGCAGGAGGCAGGGACTTGCTTTCAAGCAGAACAGGGCAGGCAAACTTAGCGGGAGTGTTTACGTGTTCGGCGTAATGACGTACATCGTCCACCACGACTTCTGTAGTCCTATTCAGCCACTTGGTACAACCATCGTTTCTCAGACACGTAAACTCTTCAGACATCACCAGCGGGGTCACTGCTGATGTGTTTAATGTCAAAGAACAAAACGTGATCCGTCTCTTCCACGTGTCTCCACCTCAGACCTTAGTTCAGCTGTCTTCCAAAATCTACTTCAAAAAACCCGTTGACTCCGAAACCAAGGAACCGGACGTGGTCAAATGCTAACTCACTTCCTGGTTAGGACTCGTCACTGCATCACTATCGAGGCATGTCAATAGGTGTTCTAGTATTCCTATTGGCCAACAGGGGCTGACTGCACTGGCTGCAAACAGTGAAGATGTGGAGAAGTCTGAGGAAAGAACCCTACTTTAATGATAAGTTAACATTAACAGTAAACATTATGCTAATGAGTCTCAATCAATAACTAAGGTCTTATTTAAAACAGCATGGAGTTGACTTTGTAAATGATGGTCCTGTTTAGAGTAAAGATAGACAACGAGAGTGATGTGTTGTAGGATGGGGCTAACTTTTGACTGTGTGTCAGTAAACACATTGAGGTCACCTAATCAGTTCTCGTTAGGCTTGTGGTTCCAAAAAAATACAGATTGCCAGCAGCCAAAACCAGAGGCTTCAAAACGGCCCAGCAGCCAATGGGTGATGCCTCCAAGTCCATGGCACATGTCTTACCATGAACATCACCACTCTTCTGTCTGATCGACGTGATGCAGTCCCTCAGGACATGTGAGGCATTGTATAGTGAACGGAGTTTTACCTCATTCCCAGACCAGCGTTTGCTGCCGCTGTCCACACTGTTGAAGCCAGAATCCAGCCCTCCGAACTGACCTGTGAACAGCTCCTGTTCTGACAGACTGCAGGGAAACACACACACACACACACACACACACACACACACACACACACACACACACACCACGTTTACATTACTTCAGGGGACATTACATTGACTTACATGCATTTCCTGGAGACTTATCCTAACCTTAACCATAACCAACACATGCCTAACCCTAACCAAATCTGCACCCTACAATGATTGATTCCCCTTATGGGGACCTCCAATGTGTCCCCATAAGGGGGAAGCCAGTCCCCACACGTGACTGTGTAAACAGATGTAGGTCCTCACAAGGACATACACACACACACACTAGTCTAAAGGGCAGTGGCTGAGCTGTGAGTCTGATCTGGAGAGCATCAGATAGTCTCTCTTATCTCTGTCCTTGGTCCCGTCTATTTCATGGAAATGGCTCACTAGGCAGCTTAAAGGGTTTCCATTCAAGTTAATAAATATTTGATAAACCGTGCTTCCTCTTAGTTAACATACCCTTCCTCTCTCATCATCTATCAGCCATTTCCTTATTCTTCATGTACTGTAACTCCAGCAATTCATCCTCTGTTCCTATTTTGAAAGGAGTGCCGTGCTAAAATGACGGTAAAAGGCACTTCTGTCTAACTGTCACTTAAATAGGACAGCATGCAATAGATTGCAACTCCTGTCACACTTTCCACATTCTGGACTGAGTTGAAGTGCCCTCTTTGTTTGGCTGTAAAACACGTTACACCTTGCAACTATGCATTACTGAGAAAATCACAACCTCCCTTTTTATCCCACTGTCTCTAAAAACCAAAACCTACTGTAATATAATATCTAAAGTGCTTCTCTATAATTTGCTAAAGAAATACTTCTTCAGGCTTATTTTAGTTTTACCAAGGGTGATATGAGAACATTGATATCAATGTATGTTAATAAAGCATGACGAGGTTAGCCAAGCTTAGGATAAAGACTGGAAGCATTACTCTACCAATTCCTATTAAGCCTTTTATCACAAAGGGCCCCACAATGCTCATTTTCAGGGGTATATCATATCAACATGTAGTGTCTCTACTTTAAAGAGTCCCTCCTGCTGATGTCAGGTGTATATCAGTATGTATGTCTCTACTTTAAAGAGTCCTCTCCTGCTGATGTTCAGGTGTATATCAGTATGTAGTGTCTCTACTTTAAAGAGTCCTCTCCTGCTGATGTTCAGGTGTATATCAGTATGTAGTGTCTCTACTTTAAAGAGTCCTCTCCTGCTGATGTTCAGGTGTATATCAGTATGTAGTGTCTCTACTTTAAAGAGTCCTCTCCTGCTGATGTTCAGGTGTATATCAGTATGTAGTGTCTCTACTTTAAAGAGTCCTCTCCTGCTGGTGGTCAGGTGTATATCAGTATGTAGTGTCTCTACTTTAAAGAGTCCTCTCCTGCTGATGGTCAGGTGTGTATCAGTATGTAGTGTCTCTACTTTAAAGAGTCCTCTCCTGCTGATGTTCAGGTGTATATCAGTATGTAGTGTCTCTACTGTAAAGAGTCCTCTCCTGCTGATGTTCAGGTGTATATCAGTATGTAGTGTCTCTATTTTAAAGAGTCCTCTCCTGCTGATGTTCAGGTGTATATCAGTATGTAGTGTCTCTACTGTAAAGAGTCCTCTCCTGCTGATGTTCAGGTGTATATCAGTATGTAGTGTCTCTATTTTAAAGAGTCCTCTCCTGCTGATGTTCAGGTGTATATCAGTACTTAGTGTCTCTACATGTCTCCATGCGTTAATGTTCAAAAAGATCTTTATTGTTCTCATACTGCTGCAGCACCTCTTTTCACCCTCTGTCTGAAACCAGAGCCCAGACTGCTCTGATTGGTTAGCTGGCCGGCTCTGTTGTGATTGGTCAACAGCTTAGAGATATCCCGCCCCTTAGCCTTTAATGTACAACGTGTTGGAGCGCTAGCCAATAGAAGTGTGAGTGTTCCATAGTGATGTCACTATGGTCCGAAAGAAAACAAAGGAGTCCAATGGAGGTTTCACGGGGGAGGAAGACTACAGCAAACGGTTAACCTGAAAAGCTAAAAGGGCCCCCTCTGTTTTGTTGTATCTCTATATGTTGTTTGTAGCTGTAGTCCGAGTTCAGTGCCAGGACTATTTCTTGACAAGCAGTTTATCACGTTAGTACCACATCTCCAGCTTCATCCTTTCCTGCTCCTCCCTAACCAGCTCCTTTTTTAATTGCCTTTCCTCTGCCTTCCACCTTTAGCTCCTCCCCAACTCCTCGTCATCCTCACCAGCAGTTGAACCCGGTGGGCCTCAGGTGTCTCTCCAGCTCCTCTTGGTTTCTCTTGCAGGCCTCCATGTTGAGATACTTGAAGATGTGGTATTTTCCCTTGGAGCAGATCTGTGCCGGGGGCATCTGCAGCGGGTTGTTGTCCAGCAGGACGGTCTGCAGGTGCCGCAGGTGGCGGTAGCACAGGGGCACATGGGAAATGCGGTTGCAGGACACATCGAGCCGGACCAGAGGGAGCTCGGATATTTCTGGATGGTACAGAAAGACGGAATCAGTCAGTCAGTCAGTCTCATTGGGGCTTGAAATTGGTGATCCTTAACAAAACATATATACATATGGATGTTATATAAACGAAATGTTGTATCAACCGCATGTCAAAGGCCAGCGTCATGTCATCTTAATTCTTATGCTGCGTTCACTTTGCTCTAATCGTTCCTATCGCATCGCTCTAGTCTAATGGTGCCTTCACACCGGACGCGATGCCAATATTTGCTTCGCTCTAAACGCTCAAGTTTCACCGCAGCTGCCAGGTGTGTTTACTCGCATCATTCAAACAAGACGCGCTGGCTCGGGAGCTACAACTACAACAACATGAACATATTGTACCGTGATTAAATTGTAATACACGTTTCAAAATGATGCCGAAGTAACAACAAATTGATACCGGTTAGTAAAAACCATGAATTAATGCTTTGACAAGTCTACAGACAGACGGCAGGCGAACAACCTTTTTAAAAAGCTTGTTTTCTGAATGGAGATCGGGTTGACCAGGCTAAGCCAACGTTGTATATAGGCCTACTCCGTCCACACTCACAGCGACGGCCTACAGACATAAATGAACCAGTGACTGTATTTGCCATGACACAGACAGTCTGTGGTTTGTACTTGTTTCACTTTTGTCTAGTTTCTGAACAGATATGAGGAGCTGTGATCTCTGTGTGCTAACTGCTAACAGCTGATCTTTTCTGGTTGAACGTCAGTGACGGCAGGCTGAGATCCCCACCGCTGATTGGCTTTCGTGAGAAAGCATCACGTGAATTTGACGCTCGAGTTGAAAAAATTGAACTCTCGCGTTTGACGCGGGAACAGTTCAATCGTCTCAATCGCATGATTCGCGCCGCTTCCACCGCTTCATGCTCGCCGTCGGAGCGAAATCGCATCTGTCCGCGTCTCTGCATTGACTTTACATGTAATCACACCGACCCCCAAACAAGGCATTGCGTCCGGTGTGAACGCAGCATTATGCTGCGTTCACACCGGACGCACATCGATGCGAATATTCGCTTCGCTCTAATGCTGCATTCAGACCGGACGCGATGCGAATATTCCCTTCGCTCTAAACGCTCCTATCGCTTCGCTCTAGTCGCTCGAGTTTCACTGCGGCTGCCAGCTGTGTTTACTCGCATCATTCAAACAAGACGCGCTGGCTCGGGAGCTACAACTACAACAACATGAACATATTTTACCGTGATTTAATTGTAATACACGTTTCAAAATGATGCCGACGTAACAACATACTGATACCGGTGAGTAAAAACCATGAATTAATGCTTTGACAAGTCTGCAGACAGACGGCAGGCGAAAAACCCTTTAGAATGCTTGTTTTCTGAATGGAGATTGGGTCGAACAGGCTAAGCTAACGTTGTAGTGTGCAACTCGATTTTGACAAGAAAGCAACTGGAAACTTCTAGAATTGTGTGAGTAACATTCTGTCTTTAGACTTCTCTGTTTCAGTGTGTGTGCTCTGTATCAATGCTCTGTAGTTGATCTGACTGACATTATGATTTTAAATCTCAAAACCGCTACAGTATCGGTCAGGCAGAAACTTGGGACAGGTCATTTGACTGTAAAGCTTAAAACTGAACTAACTGACTGCTAGGGTTAACTTTGATATAAACATTTGTACAATACTAAGAGCTTTATTGAGTAGGTGCAACTGTATTAAGGGTTAAACTCATAACTTTATAACTTAGGGTTTAATGTAATTGACTTAAAAGACAATAATGAGTCAGGAGGAAGCCAGTCTCAATTTCCTTTTGAGGGCCACCAGCTGCAGAGAGTTAACTAATTAAAGGGACGTGGCCCCACAGCTGTGAGAACTCAGCAATCAGGTGTCCATTTTAGGTAGCACTTTCCTGGAGCGTCAGACAGGCTAAGACGGACAAAGACATTGGAGTCCTGCAGGAGTAAGACTGGCAAAGACATTAGAGTCCTGCGGGAGTAAGACTGGCAAAGACATTGGAGTCCTGCGGGAGTAAGACTGGCAAAGACATTGGAGTCCTGTGGGAGTAAGACTGGCAAAGACATTGGAGTCCTGCGGGAGTCACGAGGGAGGCAAACAGGAGGCAAATCCTACTTTGAAGTGTCGCTGGTGTTTTATTTTATTTGGTTGTTTAGCCCCTCATGCTATAATCATGTGTGTTTTCTCCATTCCTGTCTATGTGTCTTCTCGCAATTATCACTGGCCCCGTGTATCTCGTAATCGTTATAACCGGCCTGCTCTCGTCTATCCCACGTGCTCCACTGAGATCTAACATCTAGTTTCAGACGGCCTGTGGAACTGCCAGTCAGCTGTTCCTAAGGCTGACTTCATCTCTGGCTCCGCCTCCCTGCAGTCTCTGGATTTCCTTGCTCTCACTGAGACCTGGATTACTCCATCCAACACATCTACCCCAGCAGCTCTCTCCACAGCATATTCCTTCTCCCATACACCCAGACCCACTGGCAGAGGAGGGGGCACTGGTCTCCTGCTCTCTCCACAGCATATTCCTTCTCCCATACACCCAGACCCACTGGCAGAGGAGGGGGCACTGGTCTCCTGCTCTCTCCCAAATGGAGCTGTTCCCTCTTCCAGCTACCTAACTTCACTCCTTCCACCTTTGAATTCCATGCCGTCACAGTAACCCATCCTATACAATGAACCCTTGTTGTTCTCTACCGTCCACCAGGCGCCTTGGGGGACTTCTTGGAGGAATTAGATCATCTCCTCTCGCACATCCCTGAAACTGGCTCTCCCGCTGTACTTCTCGGAGACTTCAACCTCCAGACGGGGAAGATAGACGAACTAACATCTCTGTTAACCGCCTTTGCTTTCTCACTGTCTCCGTCCCCACCAACTCATAAAGCTGGCAATGTCCTTGATCTCATATTCTCAAGGAACTGCGCTACTTCTAACCTCTCTGTAAACCCGCTCCACACATCCGATCACTTCTTCATTTCATTCTCTCTACCCCTTTCCAAACATAACAAACTAATCTCTTCTCATCCTGCACCTGTCCGCCGTAACCTTCGTTCCCTCTCCCCCTCTACCTTTGCCTCATCGGTGCTCTCAGCCCTCCCTTCCTCTGACTCGTTCCAATTGCTGCCTCCAAACTCTGCTGCAGAAACTCTCCTCTCTACTCTCTCATCCTCTCTGGACTCTCTCTCTACTCTCTCATCCTCTCTGGACTCTCTCTGTCCTCTCACATCTCGGCAGGCTAGTCAGGCCCCTCCTGCTCCCCGGCTAAATGACGTACTACATGCTAATAGAACCGTCCTTCGGGCAGCAAAGCGGGAACGGTGGAAATCCAAACACCGCGACGACCTCCTAACCCATCAGGCTCTCCTCTCCTCTTTCTCTGCTTCCATCTCTCAGGCAAAAAGCACTTTCTTTCAAGATAATATCCAATCTTCCTATTCCAATCCCAAAAAACAATTTTCCATCTTCTCCTCCCTCTTGGACCCTCCCAAAGCCCCTCCCCCCTCCTCACTTCTGTCAAGCGACTTTGTTAACCACTTTGAAAAAAAGGTTGATGATATTCGCTCTTCTTTTTCTGACTCACCTTTACTCACCGCTGGGTCACCAGACCCTCCTTCCACCCACACACTAACCTCCTTCTCCCTTCTCTCTCCAAGTGAGGTTCTTACCTTCATTACCTCTGCCCGCCCCGCTACCACCTGTCCTCTGGACCCTATCCCCTCAAACCTCCTTCAGACTATCGCTCCTGATATTCTACCGTTTCTCACCCATTTCATCAACACTTCTCTAACTTCTGGTCACTTTCCAAACAGTCTCAAGGAGGCAAGAGTAAACCCCCTCCTAAAGAAACCCACTCTCAACCCGTCTGATGTTATAAACTACAGGCCTGTCTCTCTCCTCCCGTTCCTGTCTAAAACACTTGAACGCGCTGTCTTTAAACAACTCTCCTGCTATCTCCATCAGAACAACCTTCTGGATCCGCACCAGTCTGGTTTCAAGGCAGGTCACTCCACAGAAACTGCTCTCATTGCTGTCACTGATGAACAGCACACGGCTAAAGCAGCCTCCCTCTCCTCTGTCATCATCCTGTTGGACCTGTCTGCTGCATTCGACACGGTGAACCATCAGATCCTCCTTCGCACTCTCCAAGAACTTGGAGTTTCAGGCTCTGCACTTTCCCTCCTCACCTCATACCTCAAAGACCGCACCTACAGGGTTACTTGGAGAGGGTCCGAGTCCGACCCTTGTCAATTAACTACAGGGGTCCCTCAGGGCTCTGTTCTTGGTCCCCTCCTCTTCTCCTTGTACACAAACTCGCTCGGATCAGTCATTAGCCCGCATGGTTTTTCATACCACTGCTACGCTGACGACACCCAATTAATTCTGTCCTTTCCCCGCTCAGAGACCCAGGTCGTCGCACGCATCTCTGCTTGTCTAGCTGACATCTCTCAGTGGATGTCCGATCATCACCTCAAGCTCAACCTTGACAAAACTGAACTGCTTTTCCTTCTGGGAAAAGATTGTCCCACTCTTGACCTGACTATCAACATCGGCACCTCTGTTGTTTCCCGACTCAGACTGCAAGGAATCTGGGTGTGACCCTAGATAACAACCTGTCCTTTACTGCAAACATCGCTGCTACAACCCGCTGCTGCAGATACACGCTTTACAACATCAGGAAGATACGTCCCCAGCTGACCCAGAAAGCCACGCAGGTTCTGGTCCAGGCTCTCGTCATCTCACGCCTAGACTACTGCAACTCCCTCCTGGCTGGTCTACCTGCATGTGCCATCCGACCTCTGCAGCTCATCCAGAATGCAGCGGCTCGCCTGGTCTTCAACCTTCTTAAATTCTCCCACACCACACCGCTCCTCCGCTCCCTCCACTGGCTTCCGGTAACTGCTAGAATCCACTTCAAGACAATGGTGCTTGCGTATATATTTAAAAAACAAAAAAAAGGGGGGGGGGCATTTCATTGGGAATGCTCCGATCGCCGATCCGATCGAGTGGGCGGGGCCTATGGGGATCTTCCATTTAAAGTGATGTTAATGGGGCTCATTCACTGGCCCTTCCACAAACAACAGCCAACATAATTATTACATTCAAATGAAGTACATTTTTCAAGTTTACATTAACTTTGGATAATAACACGGGAGAGATGAGCGGAAGCGCTCTCTTTTCCTCTCTCCCTCTCTCCTGACAGCCTGTCAGTATCTCATGCAGCTCACTGATCCAGTAATGAGTGACCCGACAGTGAAGAATAAATATATTTATAACTAGTTCCAGAGGTAGGCCTAGATAAAATAGCTATGTGTGTTAGGTCTAACTCTTGTGTGTTGCTCCACTCAGCGGTCCGTCACAGCGGGCGGAGCTGCAGGATTTCTGCTTCACACACGTTGCATTCCGCTATTTTATTGTCATTTTCAGACACCTTAAAATAATGCCAGAAAAAAAAGCCATTTTGGCAGCTTGTTTTGCCACGCACAGAGAAAAGTGTCATGTATTTTACATCATGCGATCGGCTCTCGCGATCGGCATTTTTAGAGAGCACTGATCGATCGGTGGAGGGTGAGTATCGGCCGATATCGATCGTCACGCAAAAACTGCGGCATTTGTACAGCTCAGAAAGAGAAATGTAAAGGAGGTCGAAGGATGTTCCAATGAGTCTCTACCTTCAGGCAGAGTGGTGAGCTGGTTCCTCCTCAGGTTCAGATCCCTCAGAGACTCCAGCTGTCCGAGCTCTGCTGGCAAACCCTGCAGCTCATTGCAGCTCACATCCTGAGAGACAAGCACACACAGACAACATTCAATTCAAGGCGTTATTGCTATCTGGACATTAGCTGCAGTGTAAATATAGCAATGAAAAACTGAAGTCACGGGCCGTTTCTCAATGTCGAGTACACCTGCTGCAGAGCCACTATTTCAAGTATACTACGTCATCGAGTGGCGCCGAATGCTGGGCATTTAACATGCATTCAAACAGTCCTTCGGGGGCACTCGATGACGTCGTATACTTGAAATAGTGGCTCTGCAGCAGGTTTACTCGACATCGAGAAACGGCCACAGGCTCCAACAATGCAACATATATATTTCCAAAACTGACCACCATGTTTAATACGTGTCTTTTTAAAAGTCCATGACCCACAAACTGTGTACTGTGATGTTAAAGACAGTTGAGAAAGTGCTGCGTGGCCATAGCAACAGGCAAAGAGAAAACATGGCTGCCGAAAGAGGAGCGATCATGCCAACAGTGTGGAGGAACAGAGCAGCACTTCCTCATACAATGCCCTCAATTCAAACCCTGCATGAAAGAATTCTAACCAAAATTCAATAATGGGCATCCTCAATTATTTTTTAAAAAAGATTTAAAAAATCTGACCAGGTGAAATGAAAGAAGTCTGTCTGCCACAACATGAGTCAGAATGACCGAGCCCCAGCCCTCACAACTCTTATTTCTATTATTTTATTTTGAATGTTTTATGCATTTCCCATTAGCATTATCTTGCACTATAATCAATAGCTCACCCAATCTTTTTGTAAGTTAATTTTCTAGTTCATGTTTAAAAAGTATATGGTTTTCCCTGTGAAGAAAACTTAACAGTACATTACAAATGTATATTTATGTATAGATGACGTAATAGTACGAAGCTTTGGCAATACTGTATGTCATTATGGTCATGCTAACAAAGCTATTTGAATCGGAGGAATCCTAGAAATCGGTCGGTGTGTGTGTGTGTGTGTGTGTGTGTGTGTGTGCATGAATCATACCAGCTGCCGGAGGTGTGTGAGGGAGTATATGGAGGCAGGTAGTGAACACAGCTTGTTGTTGCTCACTATGAGCACTCGCAGGAGGGGAAGCTGAAACACCGATGGGGGTAAACTGGACAGAAGATTACGACTGTGGAGGAACACACACACACACACACACACACACACACACACACACACACACACACACACACACACACACACACACACACACACACACACACACACACACACACACACACACACACACACACACACACACACACACACACACACACACACACACACACACACACACACACACACACACACACACACACACACACACACACAGATGTAAAGTGAAAACAATGTGTTAGTGAGAATATACAGTAGCTGGCCTATGAACAATGTGCAGCTACACATCATCTTTTTAAACATTTTATTCAGTATATTTGCACTCTTGCTGCCTGTATGAATAGCCACCGTCTCCTAGCAACAGTAACATTATAGTATGGAGGCGTGTCGGCGTAGGCGTGTAGTTGTAAGAAGGTTTCACAGGATGTGTGCGGCCTCCCTTCATCTCAGCATAAACAAACACTGAAGTTCAAACAGCTGCACTTTGAAAAGGCGTCTGCACCTACGATCTGCTGGCTGAGAAGCGATGCAAAGTGCTCACTGTCGGAGCTTGAAGAGAAACTTTTTAAAGGATCATTACAACGATCTACAATTTGGAATTATCATGAATTTAAAAGACCCACTTATTGGTTAAACTTTGAACTTTTGCAAACCATGCAATACAAGATCTTCACTATCATTTGGGCGCACTCCTTTTCATCTTTTCAAAATAAATGTACCAGTTTGTCCATTAGAGGAACATGCTGGATAATAAACTCCATAGGTTCTTTCTATGTTATGTACACTTAACTTGGTGAAGTCTGGTGCCCTTTCCGAATGATCAGCCATCTAAACCAGTTTGTAACGGCAGCTAATAGAAACAACGTGTGAATCTTTGAGAACATGACCAAAGTCGTAAGGAACGCAAATGACTTTCTTTAAGCGGAGTTGTCCAGACTGGCGGCGATGGAGCCGTCAGTGTGTCAGGTGGGAGTTGTGTGTGTTGGGCCCCTTTCAGAAGGGTACACTTTAAATGTGAACTTTAGAGACCTATACAACCAGTGTGAAAGTCATTGAAAGTGCAATAGCATGAGGGGATTCGATGCAGACGTGGTGCCGAGTTACCTGAGGTTGAGGTAGGTGAGCGCCTGCAGGTTGCCCAGGCTGGAGGACAATGAACGCATCCCATTGTGGTAAAGACTCAGCGTCTCCACGGAGATGAACTGACACAGCTCCTCCGGCAGCTCACACAGGCGGTTCTTGGACAGATCTGACGACAGACAAAACGACCAAACATTAGACTGGTCCATCAGAGTTCACCCAGTATCATGCGGCAACCACCCAGAGACAGTGAGACAGCATCGGAGAGTAGTGAACAACTTTCCACAAACTTTTAAACTTGGGATGGAATTTCAGTAGGAATGGGAATAGCAAAACATCTGGCGATTGTTGTAGATTTATTTATTTAGTGGAATTTCAGGAAAGAGAGCTTCAGGTAGGGCGAAGCATTTCATTTGTTCTCAAAAACGAACATCTATGACTCAGCTAAGCACAGGTGTGGAGACGAGAGCTTTGGGGCACCTTGGAGAGTCAGCGGTTAACACATCTAAACCATGAACACCAATATACCATTTCTAAAGTGTGTTCCATGGCATTAGCCTATGCCCTCATGTTTCCGGTCACTTCCAATTTTGAAATAATGGCATTATGCCATTAAAAATAATAATAATACTAATAATAATAATAATAATAATAATAATAATAATAATGAAGAAGAGCTTTAATAGAAATTAAACTTTTTTGCCTTCGAGACAATCAACAAAGAATTTGATGGAATCAAAAACAAATGTTTCCAAACCAAGACGAAAAGTCTTGGGAAAGCAAATGGAAGTAAAGAGTTTAGTTCGATGGGTGCAGACGTGAGTCGGAAAAGTACTTCCATTGAAGGTGGAGTATTCACCCGAAAGAGAGAAATGGAAATGGTACAGCAGAGGCCTGCTGGTCCAAAGTATGGCTTAGGCCAGTGGTTTTCAAACTGTGGGGCGAAGCTTTGTGAAGCACCTTGAGGTGACGTTGTTTTTAAAGTGTGCTATATAAATCTAATGTATTATTATTATTCAATTGTAAACAAACACTGCTGGAAAACATCTCATTGGTCAGAGAGCTGTGGGCGAACGCTACCTTTTGCAACATCCTACTCGTGAGAGAGGCTGTTGCTGCCGTCAAAACCAAACAGATCAGAGCTGAACATTGAGAATGAACTGAGAGGCATTCTCAAAACAGCAGCCCCGCTCTGAGAAGACCTGATCGTTTGCAACCTGCAGTAGAAATAGTAGTTCATTCATACATTTCCCTTAAAGAAATTTGAATTTAAAAATCTACTACTCAGGGAAGAAGGCCTGCTAGTTTTAATTAGGCCAAATGAATTCACAGTATTACAAGCACTTTAGTTCATGTGTGATCCATAATAAAATATACAATGACAGTTGGATCTTTGTATCTTCTTATTATTAGCAGAGAAAATGTGATGTTTTTACAACAATATACAATAAATCCTACCAATATAGATGGGAACCGGGTTGGGGGGGGTGCCGAAAATATTTCCAATACCCAAGGGGGTCCCGACTGAAAAAGTTTGGGAACCACTGGGTTAGGCAGAATCCTAAAACTCCCATGACGGCACCTTACAATATCTTTTGTTACACTTCTATGGCCCGCGGCATGTAACGCAAGCTTTCTGTGACCATGGTTCAGTATCTAACCTCCGACGGAGATCTTAACCCAGGTGACATCAATCAAATTCATACTGTGGCTTTATGTTGTGCCGCTTTGTGCCAAACGACAGCATCTACACTGTCTTTTTAAATCACAAGCGTCGGGAACCCACACGGACCTGACAGAATCTTGGCCAACACTCGCCCCGCTCTGAGAAGGAAGGAACCGGCTGCTTTCTGTTCAGTTACTCAACACACTTTCAATTGACTTCTTTCAATATTGCCATCCATTTTAGAGATTCTTTTTTTTGGAGAGATTGGGTTATTGTTAAAAGTCAGGAATGTATTTCCACCAATAATACTAGTATTCCTCAAGGTTTAGCTCAGATATTAAGTCGTGTTCTGATGAATGCAACGCGCTTTCAATTAGAGTGGAACCACATTAAGAATACATTCCCCTGTGGTGGTGCTACGACACTAATTGCTTTTGTTCATGTTGGCATTTGCCTGGCGTGGAAAAATACAGTCAGTTAACTTTCTGCCCTTTTATACCGTATGTAATCATGGGTAAATCATGACAACACTGGATTCATGTCTAAACAAAAATAAGCATTATTTGCAGCCCTTAATTATTTGCTTATGATTGAATTCTCTATTTTCACATTTCTTTGATTTAAAAAATAAATCATTTAAGACGCAATGAAAGTACAAAAGAAACAACACATTCTCAAAGCTCTAACAATAGATCTTTTGCAGTCAACCAATCAAATTCCTCTCAAACTAATATATTCTGTTTCACTCCAAACCTCACATCAACAACAATGAAGATGTAGCTGCTATAACTGAGATGGCAGATTCATTATCGACGTCATCCCCCACCACCCTCTGTATATGCTGCTTCTCTAACACCCACCTTTAGGCAGCCCCTGTTCTCCACCCCCCTCCTAATGACAGTAGTGCTGGGCGTGCTCATATCGACCCGGTCATTAACATATCCTCTTCTGTGTGGCCTGAGCTCTACATCAGGCTGTGCGGGATACAAGAAGAGAGCATGCAGCAGACACAATAACGCACCAATAGATTGTGTAGCAGCATTAGCACGGAGCGCTCACTGGCAGCCGCACGAGACCGAAGCCTATTGGTTCTGGTTGGAAGTCGCAGGGCTCCCTCTCTTTGTTAGGGCTTCTGTGGAGCCTTTTATCTTTGCAGTATGAAACATGACAACGATCAGAAAGAAACAATACATCTTTGACTGTTGTGTTCAGTAAGATGGGATTTAGTAACAATGGGGTTAGGGTTAGGAGTAAAACTCACTGATATGACACGCATTGTGCAGCTACATTGGAATAGATTTCTTGTACAGTTAAGAGTGTTTTTAGTATGGATTTCGCTTCATCTTAAGAGTTGTTTCTTTATGCCCATTATCAGTCTTTGTTTTTAAGATATACGGGATACAGAACTGCGGCTGATTATTTGATGGCCAGGAAATTAATCAGCCACTTTTCTAATAACTACTTGATGGTTTTGTCAACATTGTGCACTGCTTTCTCTTATGTGAGAGTGAAGTAGATACTTTTATTTTTTAAACAGTGTCAGACAGGAAAGCCATCTGAAGTGTTTCATATTCACCCATTCACATGGCTTAATAAATACAGCCCCATGGTTCATTGTGTGTGTGTGTGTGTGAATGTATGTATGTATGTATGTATGTATGTATGTATGTATGTATGTATGTATGTATGTGTGTGTGTGTGTGTGTGTGTATGAGTGAGAGTGGCTAGATGATACTGTACAGGAGCTCTAAAGCCTGATCTCTCCCCGTCTTCACTGTCCCATAGCTGGAGGGGGGCTGTCTGAACAATAGATGGGGGTTGAAATAGCAGTGAAACGTACGTGTGTGTGTGTGTGTGTGTATATATGTGTATATATGCGTGTGTGTGTGTGTGTGTGTGTGTGTGTGTGTGTGTGTGTGTGTGTGTGTGTGTGCTCTGGGGGATGGAGGGGTTGTCTAACCCCTGTTTTTGTTGTTGCAGAAAACTACACATCTGAGAGCTTTAGTTTGGTTTAAAAACAGAGAGATGGTTTGGATGGAACTTATTTCTACTACAAACACATTTGCTGCACAACACATGCATACACACAATAGTACAGTCATACTATACTTGTGAGCACCTTGCAATGACCCATGTATTCCCTAAACTTAACAGTAGCGGGCCATGCATTTCTCAGCTAGGCCTTCAGTCGTGTCCTACCTGAATAAATCCACCTCGTAATGCCATCACTATGACGTCACGGCTATAGAAACCATTCATGTTATACAGACACGCAGTATAGCAGGGTGCTGCATCACAGACGGGTATCTAATGAAGCAAAATGAATGCCATTACTAAAGGAAGAAACCCAAATAACATAATGCAACAAGTGTCTTTTCATTGCAGCCACACACATCATCTCTGGCATCAAAATGTACTCAACAAAATGACAAGAAAATATAATCTTTTTAAATAAAAGTCATTATAATATCCTCACCGATACGTTTGATTATCTCTACACCAAATCCCTCCTCAAGAAGAGTTCAGTTACTCTGTTGTACAGATGATCTGTGTTTTCAGTTCCAATGATAAGTCCCATTCCATCACCATGGAAGCTAACGTTGAAGTCCAGTCTGTCCATCGATAGCCGACTGCTATATTTAACCATATATCGGGCTCGATCATCGATTTCCAATGATTTAATGTAATTGTTTGCCTGTCTGGCCATCGTAACCGGCTCTTTGAAGATCCAAAAATCCACGATTTTCTTACATTTCTGATCGGATTGGCAAAAACTTCAGAATTTACATCGACCGCTATTCAAATGACCGCTTTGTTTTCCCCCAAAAGTGGGCGGAGCCGTACTTTTTGCCCGGAAGTGACGCATGTCTCTCATCTATGCCGGCTCATGCGGGACCCGGCAGATAGTCTAAAATGCTGCGGTGATGAAACGCAAGGATTATTAGATCAAGGATTATTTCTGAAACAGTCTGGAGCTCAAAGGCTTTCTCTCTTGCGTTCCTTTTATTTCCTGCTTCTTCACACACATGCTCTCTTCAGTACAGGTTAGCTCTGAGCCACCTGCGCCACTTATGTGACGGACAAAAATAGTCAACTCTAATGTCTAACACTTGATGTGGAGAAAGAGATGTCCTGGATGGGTTGATTGTGCGTTGATCTGTTGGTAATGCCTCGGGGTTCCGGTGGGCATGTAAACAAATGCATAATGCTGCGCTATACTTTGTGGCCTCATCCAGTTGCATAGCGACGCTTATTGTTTAGGTGTCTTTTAATAAGCAGGTAGTCCTATCATTAGCTAGAACTAGCTGGATCTGATCGATATGGACATAAACGCGAGTGAAGTCTAATCTGATGGGAGAGAGAGATCAGCTGCTGCTGACGAGTCGAGACGCAGCTCTGCATCACATGCAGCGGTGAGTGGAACAAAACACACACTTCAGGTTAGAATATCACACGTAGCTATTTTAATGACCTCTCAAACTACCGTAACTAGTTATAGATATGTTTAGTTTTACTGTCGGTCACTCATTACTGATCCGCGAGCTGCATGAGACTGGCGGGCTGTCAGGAGAGAGAGAGCGCTCCGTTTATTATTCCCGTGTTATTGTAAATTACTGAACACGTTTGAAAAATGTACTTAATCTACTATAGTTAGTTTGTTTAATATCGAATCATATCAATTTGTTTTAAAGCTCAATAAATAACAAAGAAGACCTTTGGCACTTTTCAAATTTTGTCCGGAAGATTTAAACTTTAACGGACCGGCGAAAAAATATTCTAACGGGAACTCTGCTCCGAGTGTTAGCGATGCTAATGTAAACACCGACCATTTTACGTCCAAAACAGTCGGGCATTGTTTCTGATAGTGCTGTGGGTCTGCCGCCGATATTACGTCATATCAGACGCACATCTGGATCAGCTCTGTTGTAGCCCCGTTTTAAGAGATTTGGAGAGAGGGTTTTATTTTCTGACGCTGCGTGAGTTCCCCGACACACCGGGGACACATTTATGTATAAAAGACATCAACAAGTGCATTTTGCATGATAGGTCCCCTTTAAAGTTTACTCAGTGAAGGAGAAGGTCTTGCTGGCCCCGATGGCTCACCACGGAAACTTAACCAGTACATTAAATACACTCCTGAACAAAATCTTAAGACCGGGGGGGAAATGACAAGAATTCCCATTTCGCACTCATGGATTGTAACCAAGTTGTAAGTGGAGCTTCAAAATGCACAAAGAAGAAACAGAAGCAAGAGACCAAACATAGAGAGTAGGTAAAGGTTATTGAAAACTGAATTTTAAACTTGTCAGCGAATCAGAAGTGTATGACCATAGTTAAAAAAATAAGGAACAAAAAGAACTTAAAGGTCCCATGTCATGGCCATTTCTACTGATCATAGTTCCATTGTTGAGGTCTACTCAGTGTGCAACTCCATTTTGACAAGAAAGCAACTGGACACTTCTAGAATTGTGTGAGTAACATTCTGTCTTTAGACTTAACCCTTGTTGTTCTCTACCGTCCACCAGGCGCCTTGGGGGACTTCTTGGAGGAATTAGATCATCTCCTCTCACACATCCCTGAAACTGGCGCTCCCGCTGTACTTCTCGGAGACTTCAACCTCCAGACAGGGAAGATAGACAAACTAACATCTCTGTTAACCACCTTTGCTTTCTCACTGTCTCCGTCCCCACCGACTCATAAAGCTGGCAGTGTCCTTGATCTCATATTCTCAAGGAACTGCACTGCTTCTAACCTCTCTGTAAACCCGCTCCACACCTCCGATCACTTCTTCATTTCATTCTCAGGCAAAAAGCACTTTCTTTCAAGATAAAATCCAATCTTCCTATTCCAATCCCAAAAAACTATTTTCCATCTTCTCCTCCCTCTTGGACCCTCCCAAAGCCCCTTCCCCCTCCTCACTTCTGTCAAGCGACTTTGTTAACCACTTTGAAAAAAAGGTTGATGATATTCGCTCTTCTTTTTCTGACTCACCTTTACTCACCGCTGGGTCACCAGACCCTCCTTCCACCCACACACTAACCTCCTTCTCCCCTCTCTCTCCAAGTGAGGTTCTTACCCTCGTTACCTCTGCCCGCCCTACCACCTGTCCTCTGGACCCTATCCCTTCCAACCTCCTTCAGACTATCGCTTCTGATATTCTACCGTTTCTCACCCATTTCATCAACACTTCTCTAACTTCTGGTCACTTTCCAAACAGTCTCAAGGAGGCAAGAGTAAACCCTCTCCTAAAGAAACCCACTCTCAACCCGTCTGATGTTATAAACTACAGGCCTGTCTCTCCTCCAGTTCCTGTCTAAACAACTCTCCTGCTATCTCCATCAGAACAACCTTATGGATCCGCACCAGTCTGGTTTCAAGGCAGGCCACTCCACAGAAACTGCCCTCCTTGCTGTCACTGAGGAACTGCACACGGCTAAAGCAGCCTCCCTCTCCTCTGTCATCATCCTGTTGGACCTGTCTGCTGCATTCGACACGGTGAACCATCAGATCCTCCTTCACACTCTCCAAGAACTTGGAGTTTCAGGCTCTGCACTTTCCCTCCTCACCTCATACCTCAAAGACCGCACCTACAGGGTAACTTGGAGAGGGTCCGAGTTCGACCCTTGTCAATAAACTACAGGGGTCCCTCAGGGCTCTGTTCTTGGTCCCCTCCTCTTCTCCTTGTACACAAACTCGCTCGGATCAGTCATTAGCCCGCATGGTTTTTCATACCACTGCTACGCTGACGACACCCAATTAATTCTGTCCTTTCCCCGCTCAGAGACCCAGGTCGTCGCACGCATCTCTGCTTGTCTAGCTGACATCTCTCAGTGGATGTCCGATCATCACCTCAAGCTCAACCTTGACAAGACTGAACTGCTTTTCCTTCCAGGAAAAGATTGTCCCACTCTTGACCTGACAATCAACATCGGCACCTCTGTTGTTTCCCCGACTCAGACTGCAAGGAATCTGGGTGTGACCCTAGATAACAAACTGTCCTTCACTGCAAACATTGCTGCTACAACCCGCTGCTGCAGATACACGCTTTACAACATCAGGAGGATGCGTCCCCAGCTGACCCAGAAAGCCACGCAGGTTCTGGTCCAGGCTCTCGTCACCGCACGCCTAGACTACTGCAACTCCCTCCTGGCTGATCTACCTGCATGTGCCATCCGACCTCTGCAGCTCATCCACAATGCAGCGGCTCGTCTGGTCTTCAACCTTCCTACATGTTCCCACACCACGCCGCTCCTCCGCTCCCTCCACTGGCTTCCGGTAACTGCTAGAATCCACTTCAAGACAATGGTACTTGCGTACCATGCTGCGAATGGATCTGGCCCTTCCTACATCCAGGACATGGTTAAACCGTACACCCCAGCACGTGCACTCCGCTCTGCATCAGCCAAACGACTCGCTGCTCTCTCGCTGCGAAGGGGACTCAAGTTCCCATCAGCAGAAACACGTGGGTTTGCTATCCTGGCTCCAAGATGGTGGAATGAGCTCCCATTGACATCAGGACAGCAGATAGCTTACACACCTTCCGGCGCAGACTGAAAACTCATCTCTTTCGACTCCACTTCGAGCGATAGAACTATTAACAAAGCACTTATAGACTAACAAAGGACTGGCTTACCAAAAGCCAGTTGAGTAGCACTTGAAATGTTTTTGCTCTATGAAGCCTGATGTACTTTATGATTCTGTTTTCTTCAAGTTTGTATTTTGTTGGTCGAACGCACTTATTGTAAGTCGCTTTGGATAAAACCGTCAGCTAAATGCAATGTACTATAATAGATTTACATTGTTCAATGTTCCAAACTCACATTGGTTTCTCAAACAGCATCTCTGTACAGTCTGTGTATTCACTCTGTCCTAAACAGCTTGTTGGAGCTCCTGCCCCCCCCTCCCTGTGAGCCCACTGTGCTCTGATGAGTCTACCACTATGGTCTACCACCGTTACAGCGGAACATCAGTGTGTTACAAAGGCGTTTGTTAGCAACCAGAAAATGACACCAGTAAGGACAAACAGAAGAGCATGCTGCGAGGGGTCTGGGTGCCGTGTTGGCGGGACGTTGCACGGCTCGCTGCTGTGAGGAGCGGACAGTGTGAGCTGGGTTCACTTCCTGCTTGCTGCGTGGGGTCTGCGAGACTGTTTAACCCCCATCTGCGAGGCTCCACTAGCACCCGCATTAGTTTAGGAATGCTTGATGTTGAGGCATTTTCTTTAAGCCCTTCTCTCGCAGATGCCGTCTTATGGTTATTACATTATTAGTTTTGGCCTGTGTGTTTACGGACAGCCCATAGGATCTTTCGGCTCGGAGCAGGTGAGATTTGTTTGGGTCTACCACTTGTCCTGTAAGCCTCAGGATCTTTTGGGAAATGTAAAATGACCATCTTACTGCTTCAAACCTCGGCAGGGATGGTGTGTGCGAGAGGCTTGCTGGTGCAGCTCAACAATCCTGCCACGTTCAAAGACAGAAAGCCTCTTCGCCTTTGCCATCAGGAGGTCATGACAGCGTGAACGCCTGATTGGAAAAGACCTTCTTAAGGCTTAAACAGCCTGTTTGAGTTGAACACAGCCTTTCGCTTCCCTTTTTATTCTTCAGAAGGTATTTCTACAAAACGTCCTGGAAGCTGTTGTAACAAAGCCAGACTCACTACGAGCATCATGGGAAAAGCATGTGCTGTGGAACGGACAGACAGCAGGACACTGACTTTAAACAGACATGAGGATAAGGAGGGCAGTATGACATGAGAACTAAGATCCTTCCGGTGTAAGAGCTGACTCCTTTAGTTTACACTGTCAAAATCCAGCTGAGACAATTCACAGCTGGCCTTAGGGTCCCTGTCCACTAGTGGTTCAATTCAGTTATGGCCAAATAGGAAGGTTATATTTCAAAGTTGTTTTTTATTTCTTTTTTTAACAATATTTGTATTGAAGTTTTCAAATACGGACGTTACAAATACATAAAATAACGAACATTACACAAACATACATGGTCAGTCTAGGTGGCAGATACAGTCAGTACACAGATGATACAGAACAAACATCTGAGAGAATATGACGTGGGCGACCACACTGTAGAATCGTATTCCCGTTGCCCCGGTCTTTGGTGTTATTAATCATTACAAACTTTATTTTTCAGAAACTGAATGAAGCTCCCCCAGAAAGCTTTCCTTTAGTAATGCATGTTAGTTTTTCTAAAGCGACACATGCTGACAGATCCTTCATATATTTATTTATACTTGTTCACATTTGTCCATTCTATAGCTATTGCCCTCTTAGGTTGTGAAAGTCTTTAAGTGCACGCTCACTCTTCTTAGAAGTCTTTTGGACAAATACCCAGGATGCACAACTTTGGCTGACAAGGGATTTTCAGTTGTGTTATCTAATCGTGTTAAGAGCCTCCTTCCAAAAACTATTACCACATAACATTCCCACAAACAGTGAACGCGTGATCCTTTAGCATCGTACATTTAAAGCAGGTGTCCGGGGTATTGGGATTAAAGTGATGTCGTTTTGATGGCGTTATATATGTTCTTAAAATCCAAATGTATTGCATCAACTTAAGCCGTGTGTTGATTGTTTGTGTTTGAGCCTTCAGGCACACTTCAGACCATTCCTTTCAGAGATGTCTTCTTGTAAATCAAGCCTCCAGCTTTTAAGTTATCTTCTGAAGATGCAGGTGACTTGTCTACAAAGCTTTGATAGAGCAGCGACAGCTGGCCTCTACCAACCACGTGCTTAACTGTAATGTCTTCCAGCATTGAGAGAGGTGGCTGAGCAAGTGAGCGGTTTTGAGATACAGATAAAATGTCTTATTTGTAAAAACTTAAAGAAGCGCTTCGAAGGAATATCAGACTTTTCTTGTATTTCAGTAAATGACATTCATTTTCCATCACTGTTCAAATCGGTAATCCTGCTTAATCCCTTGTTCGCCCAAGTCTTTAAACCAGCATCTTCTCTACCAGGTGTAAATGAACTATTGCCCCATATGGGGGTGAAACCTGACAGTGGGGGGGTGTCCCTATATGTCTTTGGACCTCGTGCCAGATGTGTATGCTATTTCTTAGAAAGGGGTTTTTCCCTAGCTTCTTTGGCTCAGAAGAATAAAGATAGCTACTAAGCGATAACCCTTGAGCTGAGCATGCTTCATTCTTGACCCACGCTGGAGCTTCCTCTGGGGAGAAGTAGCACATGGCTGCTCTCAGTTGTGCTGCCCAATAGTACCAGCGTAGGTTGGCCAGTTTTAGACCCCCTCTGTCATAAGTAGGGGTGTTGAAAATAATCGTTTTTACGATGCATTGCGATGCGGACGTGGACGATTCGGTCTCGATGCAGTGACGGAAGATAATCGGTTATAGCGTAGTAACGTTGCTTCCTGATTTTCCGGCCGCGGCTTTACTATAACGTTTTTTCTGTCACTTTAATATCAAATCGGTCGGTGACGCAGAGATCAGGGAGCAGACGTGACAGCGGCACAGCAACACGGAGCAGTCTGCTTTATCCACCAACACCAGAACACCAGTCCAGAACCGACAGCAGAACGACCCGCTCCGAATCACTCTGTCGCTGCGGCTCAGAGACACAGACAGGAATTTATGTTTTTCAAAAATAATCGCGTTACAATCATGTCAGGTTTTTGGTGGATTTAATTAAGTCTTGGATTGCAGAGTATGAATGTCCTCTAGCAATTTTCAGACGATATATACGTGTGTAAAGTTTGTGAAGGCAGGAGGAAAAAAGCTTCCGCGATCACCGTCTCCTCTCCGTTCCTCCAAGCCCCGCCCCCTCCCTGAAAATAATGAGTGACAGGCTGATAGTGACCCGATAGAAACTTTGTTATTCACTTAATCACTGAGATTTAATGAAGCTAACTTAGTCTCATACATTCATGGGATTTATGTAACAGTAAAACAGAGAATGTAAGTGTGCACCCACATGCAGTATTTTAGTTTGTATATGCTGTTGTAAATACTCCTGTTGTCTGCTGTGTTCAGACTCAGGTCCTGTGTGTGAGGCCACATTCAGGACCTTCAGTGTCCTTTAACAGCAGGTCGTTGCTAGAAGCTGCAGCTAGACTGCAGGAGCATTAGCTTTTTGTTTTTGAGGATGGAACAACTTCACATACGGAGGCTAGACCTATACAATTCATTTATTTTGGTTTATAAATTAATGTCAAGACATTTATGTTATTGATTTCTGAAGCACTTTCTAAATAATAAAAAGAGAGTTCATATGCATTTACTGCATGTATGCATTGATGAAAAATAAGCCATGTGCAGTAATATAGAAAATTGAGGATGCAACGCATTGGTATGAATCGTGATGCACCGGGATATCGAACCGAATAGAATCGTTGACAGGATAATCGTAATCGAATCGAATCGTGAGACCAGTGAAGATGCACAGCCCTAGTCATAAGGCAAGTAGAGTAGGGTCAAACCGAGCCGAGAGCGTCTATTATTCCAGATAAAGTCGGGAAATATTTTCTTAAATCTTTGAAAAAATGACTCTGGTGGGGGTAAGGGGATTGATTGAAACAAAGAGAGCAATTTGGGTAATTTATTCATTTTTAAGATGTTAACACGACCGATTAAGGAGATTTGATCAAAAAAGAACAACATCGTCCGCATAAAGATGATCCAAGTCACCGACTGAGATCCCAGATACAGATGAGAGTCTCTAATAAAACATTTTAAAAGCACTATTTATTTCTGCAGGGTCATTTGTTAATTGACCATTTGTTTTAATGCTGTTGATAGCCCTTTCAGATTGCAATTCTTTAATACGCCAAGCCAATATTCTGCCCACCTTTTCTCCCTGATCGTAGTAGCTTTGTTTCAATCTTAGTAAGCTAGCAGCTGTCTGGTTACTCGATAGTTCACTATATCGAGCCCTTACGACCAAAAGTTCTGCTTGCAGTTCAGGGGAATCTTGGGTAACAATCCTATCCTCCAAATCTTTAATACAACCCTCCAGTGAATCTAATTTGGATTTAAAGGCTTTGTTCTGCGAGCTAGAATAGCTCATAATCATGCCCCTAATGTATGCCTTAAACGCTTCGCAGCGTACACTTGGAGAGGTTTCGTTAGTATTCATGCTAAAGTAGAGGTAATGTGTATTCCTACAAATTCAACAAATGTTCTATCCTGTCGCCGATTCATAACAAGATCAGAGTTATTGAACAATAGTGAAATTGGTGAATGGTCAGAGAGGACCCTCCTGTCATACCAACACGTTGTAATCCTTGACATAAGACCCATAGAAACCAGGGAGTAGTATATACGTGAGTGTGTTTGGTGAGTGGTGGAAAAACAAGAATATTTTCTGGAAGCTGCTTCAAATGACCTCCAAACTTCACACACATTAAAACCCTGGATCAGCTGTTTAAGGGTTTTCCTTGTCTGGGTGTGAGACAGGTCTGTCCCCCTTGATCCGTCTATACTGGGCTCTCGTGCACAATTGAAGACCCCCTTATGATATAATGGCCTGGGAGGGAGGATAAAGTTGAAGAAGAAGGGAACATCCTCATTAGGGCCGTATATATTGACAATATTAAGGTTTCTGTAAGAAGGGTGCCGTGAATGAGGGAATATCTGCCTCTTGGGTCAGAGATAGTCCTAATTATGTTCAAAGGAATGGATGTATGTCTAAGAGTTAACACCCCTCTAGCATGGGAAGAATAGGAGGCTGCGATGACCATTCCATCTTCTCTGGATCTTATGAATATCACATTGTGGCAAATGAGATTCCTGTAAAAGCAGTATTTTGGAATTCTTTTTTTATCAACAGATATTTTTTCGAAAATGTGTTTATCTTTAATTGAATACATCTATTTGAAAATGGTGCTTATTAACAAATGAATACTCGTAAGTCATATACTTTTTACATATTTAAGAAGTACAATAGAAGACATACACAACATGTGGGCAATATTCCATTAAACTTAAACTTTTAGAAAATTGTTAGCCGTAGTTTGGAAAGTGTCCTTGGTTGAATGCTGGGAAATGCAAATATATAGGCTAATTGTTATATGCCTGATCTAAGGCCGATACAGTTTTCCGGTTTAAGGAGGCAAAGAATAGAGCAAACAATCTTAACACAAGGGTCACTTGTTTTTAGTGGTTAAACTAGAAATTAAAAGATTTCCAAAGCTTCTACATCAATGTCAAAACAAAAGATTGTGAAAGATGTGTTGGTAAATGGGCAAACAAAATCCAAGTTAACCAGGGAGAACTTTGTCGGCAGGATTAGGATGGTAAGTCACCTCGACGCTACCGAGTTGATTTATAAAAATAACAGAATAAATTGAGTGGATAAAAGCGTCTAACAAATGACATGTAATGTAATGTAGCCCCTATTTGAAAAATATATCTGTTCTTCACTGATTTACCTGAACAGCATTTTAACATTACATTCGGTTCACCACTTTTCCAAACTGTGAAACAAAGAAGTAATAACTGTAACTATGAAAGCAGGTCGTACAGCCTGAAAGAGCACTGAAGGATTTCAGAGGATAAGCACAACCTGGGAGGATTGGCCACTCACAGCACAGCACTGCGTCTAATTACAGGTCACGATGCGGGGAGGATCCACTCGAGACCTTGACGTCACTGCTGACCCGCTGACCTCTCAAACTAACCCTGATAAGCAAGGCTTCAGTAAAGTCTCTTAACCCTTGAAGAGAAACGCACCAACACAGGCAGCTCGGCAAGTAGACCGTAGAAGACGAGGAAATGCAAGCAGCAACGCTTCCAGATGCGTAACATGGGGCCTCACTCGGGCACCGCTCAACACGCTGACATCAGCACTCGTGTCTCTATTGAAATGAGACTATTCTTCTACAAAACACTTTCTCAGATTCTTTGTGTAGTTTTCTCCCAGTTCGGTGGATGTTGGTGTTTGTGTCGTCATGGAAACCACTAAATTATTATCAATAAAAGTCATTAATATAACTCAATAGAACTTATAGACCTACTGTATTGTCTAACCTGTTTTGCACATTGCATTACCCACAGACATTCGACTAATCAAGTTCTTGTTGCTACGATTTAAAATAGGTGTTTGTGATTGGGTGTCGTTTGGTGCATTCACATATCAGGCATAATGTGGGAAAACAAAGTCAAGCTGAAGCTACAAATCACATCAAGTCAAGTCATGCTAATATTCTGTGACACTCAGAAACAAACGTACGTTGTGTAATCGCTTATAGGTGCTTGGCCATGCTCCATCAGCCCTAAGCAATAAGGATGCTTGGATATCATCCCAGTCATGTAATACTGGGCACATGCAGTCCCTCGTGTACCTCAATGATACAGGTGCCCAGTGCACACTCAGGCTACAAACTCAGAAGTTTAAGAAATAAAAAAATGTAGAAATTAAAATCTGTAGCCTTCAAACTTGCAACTTGGCCAGGTCCAGGTTATGACATTAAATAACAGACGCTCTATGAATGTAATGAGACGCAGACAGCGAGAGAGAGATGTACCACTCTGTTGGAAAGTGTGGGGCCAAAGCATTGGGACTACTGAGGTGGCTGCAGAGATCTTTGACCTGACAACCGTCTCCTCTTTCTCACACGACTGAGATGAGAAGGCAGCTGACATGGAAGTGAAGAGAGAGAGGAGAGATAAAAGGTTCCATCAAATATGCAGGAACATTCTTGCACAAAGGCCGTCTTAAAGGAAGCAGCTTTGCCACAACTGGCTGAAGTCGAAAGAAACACAGAAGTGTAGAGTAAAACAATATATCCTTTAGCCGATACCAAACCATTCAAATATGCACGGTTCAGCCCGACAGATGTTCTACATCGTCTTCAAACATTTCGAGGAGGAGTGAAAGACCCATACTTTAACAGTCAGAGGCTGCATCCAACCATTTGAATGGTTAACTTTGTTTAACTTCTCTTCACACATCCATTGGACCAATGTGCAAAGGTGTGACAGCAGGAAGCTTGTTCTCCAATCTCCACACAACAAGAGTTTGATTGGCAGTTTGAACACAATGTAAAAAAGAAGGCAGTTTGAGTCTAAAGTACGTGTTGATGCACTGCATTGTAACCTCGACATGTTCCGGTGTTTTCTCACGGTTTCCAGAGAACCCCTTCAGGAATGAGAGGATATCTGCTTTCTGAATGCCTGAATAGGGAGGCGTGTGGTGCAATGGGTCGGGCGTTGGTGTTCGGATCAGGGGGTCACAGGTTCAAACCCCACTGCAGTCAGCATGTGGTTGTGTCCCTGAGACTCTTCACCCAAATGGCTCCTGCCCACAGTGCTGAGTATGGAAGTCGCTTTGGAGAAAAGTGTCTAACATGTGACATGTGATGTAATGAATGCCTTCACTGCTTTAGGGTTGGAGCTGAGTTCTAAGGCAGGCACACACACACACACACACACACAGGCAGGCAGGCAGGCAGGCAGGCAGGCAGGCAGGCAGGCAGGCAGGCAGGCAGGCACACAGGCACACACACACACACACACACACACCTCTACGGGTGGGTCCGTTTACTGTACGGGTCCAAAGCACATCCCAACAGTACAACGCTCACCACCAGCAGTCTGCGGCCATACAATGCAACCATTTACATTTTTATAAAAAGTGAATTCATTTGCAAAGAAAAGACATCACCTCTCAACCGAGTTATAGCCTGTTGTAAAACAAGCAGCTCATTGTGGCTAAAGCTAGCAAGCGTTTTAGTCCACTTGATGATCGGACATCGAGCAGCTCTCCATTTGTTCTGGACCTACTCCTGAGAAAACGATGCTGTCATTAGATGCCAAACGCTTCACGATGTTCACCTGGTTGCTAAGTTGGTGTGATAAGGGCGAAGCAGGAAGCAAACCGATTGATTAGAACACGTAAATAATCAGCAGTTGGACTTTAAAGTGGAGACTAACTTCAAAGTGTAGGATTATTCTCTGTGGCCTCGAAGGGTCACTTCAAATTGAACAGAGCGATTCGAGTCATGTTGACATGCAGCTCGAGGCGTTCGCTCTATTGGATTGAAATGTAAGACAAGAAAGACGTACATCACGTCTGCTAGCCAAATGAGTGGATCCAGTTTGGGACTGGTAGCTTTGTTACGGGCTTTGATAAATACAAATGTGAAAACCCTCTGACCCAGAAAGAAGAGGCAGCATGAAGTGAAGCATCCTGTGCATCCACATCCAGAGACGTGTATCCAGTGTTTGCTCTCAGCCAGAGTCATGACGGTGACCCAACGGACAAACCATCAATCGACTTAAAAACAGCCTACGAGGTTTCAAGTGAGCTTTCTCTATTGTTTCCAGCCACACCTTAATATTAACCCCGACCACATTCGGTGTGACGCTGTTTTGGTTTATTCCACAATGTTGCCAATGACAACGCAACGCAGTCTGCTGTAAGACAGGATGTGGTGGTGTTGAGTCCTGTGACGTGTTCAGGAGCAGAACTGCAGACAGAAGCTGAACCACGGCCCGCACTCTGTCGCTGCGTGTGCGTGGGACTGGGACACGATGAGGCCCGAGTGTGACAATGGAGAGCACCACTTTATGACCCAGAGACACACAACAACTATACAACAAAGATCACGAGAAGCATCCCTGATCCCCTTTAAAAGCAAGGACAACACTGACATCTGGGCAGAACCGTTAGCTTAAAAGTTCATCAAAGAAGACTTCAGTAGCTCAACAGCTGTTTTCTTTACGTGCTGTGTGACTTGGGAAATACTCAAATGTGATTTATTGTTAATGTGGTGGTAAATGCACACATGAAAGTGGTTTATGGAGTGTGTTGTTCTCTTCGACACACACCAGCCTGGTGCAGTGACTGTGCACACACTGTTGTGACTAACCAGAGCTCCGGTGACTCAGCAAGATGACAAGACACAACATGTAATACGCTGTGGACTAGTCTGAAGGCACTCCATTAAGGCTGGCCGAGCAGTCTGTGGCTTTAGTGGCAAGCACTCATTATCTATAATGCATCGTGTTGTCCATCGTGTTGTCCATCGTGTTGTCCATCGTGTTGTCCATCGTGTTGTCCAGCTGAAGGTTTGGGTCATTTTGTATTATTGTCGACACCTTTGTTTGCAGTGTTTTCCTCCACACCCGTCTGAACATGGAGAGGCTTAGTCTGGTGAAGAATAGGCCTCCTTTACTCCCACAGCAGGTCACGTGAGTGAAGATGGCGGTGTAGCACTTTGAGATTCTTTTGTAGTGTACGACTACTATCGGGAGGTTCTTTCCTTTTCTGATTCATGATACTTGGCAAATTAAGACCTTATTCACTTCCCTTCAGTCCGCCTCCTTCCTCCTACACCAACTCCTATCCTCTCTCAATCATCCACCCTTACTTCTTCTGTCCACTTCCTCCTCCCTCTCTGGTGTCCCTCTACAGACTGCAGGGTTAGCTAATCTCTTGTATGCAAAGCCCCGTGTGTACTGCATGCAAAAGGGGAACTACACAACACACACACCTAACAAGTGCACAGAAAACAAGCCTTGCATTTAAGCAGGGTGATGTACTTAAAAGAGAATGGAATGGGTTTAAATATAACTCACTAAAAACATCAGAAAACAGACCTTTGCCAGGAAATAAAGCTTTCTCATTTCCAGAGATCTAAGAGGGATATTGTTCGCAGGGCAAACTTCTCCAACTCTGAGTGGGACAGATAGAAAAGGCACAAACAGGCAAACAGATTAAGCAGATGGTAGAAGCGCAAAAGTATGCACGTCGTCATGGCAACGGCATGCAGAGTGCAACGGTGTCAAAACCAGTTACAGCACAGAAAAGAAAAATACAGTAAGTAATAATTAAATTGCAGTATGGTCCCTGAAACTATGGGCTGGTGTTCCACATCATGTGGGTCAATACATCAGTAGTTCAGTTGTTACATTCCAGGTTGATTTGCAAATGATATGTTGTTTTGAAGTTAGTGAATGAATCTATAAAGGGACACTGGGATCCATATGATGATGATAATATTTAAGGTGATTAATGGAGTGGAGTTCCTTTAGTTTAGTTCCTTTATAATTACAAGGGCAATTCCTCTACATGAACGATTGGGAGGTTTCATTTCTCTCGTAGATTAAAAATAGACCGGGAGAGGTGTAACACAAAGGAGGGGGCTATGAGCACACGTTATGACATAAGGCCTATCTATATGTAGGCCACATTTCTATCATGATATTGTGAGGTATTGGAAAGCTAAGAGATGTGTCCATTAGAGATTTGCGTTTTATTTGAGGGATATAAATAATCTCAGACATTTTGAGGGATAGTTTGGTTTTTGCTCAATAGCCGCGTTCACACTTTTCCCACTTTAGTTCCGAAATGTCGCGTTCACACCAAAAAGAGCCGGGACTAAACCTTTCCACCCCCTTCTCCGTCCCTGCTAGAGAGCAGGGTCTTTCGTGGGAGAAAAAGGTTCCTGTGTCTGATTATTATGATTATCCTGGGCATTAGCATTATTAGCATTAGCATTAGCCCAGCGCACAAACGCAGAGAGAATAACTTATGGCAACACAAAAGAAAACATGGGAGCGGTGGAGATGAGGAGGTGTAGAAGCTGCTGGGACTCCCAGCAGCTTCTACTGAAGCCAGTCCCCAACTCCCGGACTCGCCGCGCGGACTTCCGGCCGCCGCGGACTTCCGGCCGCCGCGGACTTCCGGCCGCGGACTTCGGGTGGCAGTATACGCTGTGAAGTTGTTTGCGGCCTGCCAGTAAACCCAAAGCAGAAGAAGTGACGTCAGCGGCTTCATTTGCCTAATCCTCCCCCAGGGACTTATTCCGGTGCGAACGTGATCTTCTCTTTAGTTCATCAGAACTAAAGAGTTCTGATGAACTTTTGTGGGAAAAGTACTGCGGTGTGAAAGCGCCTCATGCACTATGGGGCTTTGTTGACTTAAAGAATATTGCCAAAATCTTCTATCACGGTATTTGTCATTTAATATCTCCATAACGATATAAAACATGAAATTGCATGTTTTCTGCCAATTCAATAATAGTATATTTATTCATCGCAATCTAAAAGAAAATAAATGACCATATTGCATCCCGATACTGTGAGAGGAATGTGGTGTTTGTTAGAAGCCTGGCAGCAGATCTTTGGCCAAGATGGTGTCGCTTCATTAAACGAGAGAGAACGTGCACAGAACAGCTGCTCTGTGGGTTTAGGTCGTGGCTTCAGCGGGGTACTGAAAGGCCGTCAGAGACTTGTTCCAAAAGCACTCGAGCGAGTTGGCTGTTGGATCATGGTGGTCCTGAAAGGTCCTCCTTGCAGCTGAAGCCACCGCCATGTTCTGCTGAAGCGAAGGCATTCAGGGTGAAGATCAGCGTGGCGCTTTCAGTTCTGCCCAAAGTTACATTTTGGAGACGAGACAGGAACATCTTTTTTTCAAGCTGTCAGAGGGTGCGTCTCACTTCGGTTATCTTTCACTTCCTCGCTCCTCGGGCTCAGTATCACCGGAAGTTGATTTGTCTGCGCCATCTTGAGTAGCGTCCCAGTGGCTCATTTCTGCCGGAGGATCGAGGATCGAGGAGTAATAACGGAGGAGCGATAATCGTTTCATAAAACCTTCACACACAATGTCGGACAACATGCACTCAACTCTCATTTGACCCATTTAGGCGAGAATTCTGGGATGGGTTCATCTTGGTCATCACAGCTCCTCACACCTAGTACAATGCACCTTGCTCAAATCTGTCAGGAAAGTATTTTAGTTCATCAAAAACGGTCTCTGGACTTTGTTTGCTATACTTATGCAAAGTTACAGCAAATGCAGAATATACCACATCCTCCGGGACTAAGGAGAGCAGATATTATGACACCAAATGGAGCATTTATGATAACCTTACAGTCCATATAAAAATGTAAATGCAACCTTGCCATGTCAACCCCTCCAGGCCCCATGCCTTCTCTCTCATGTACTTCGTCAGTGAATGGGCCATCTGGACAGCCAACACTGAGGGAGTTCATGGAGCTGCCGGGTTACATAAGACGAGCAGGGCTTTCATTATTCACCAGGCAATCTACTCCACCCCATCATGTGCACACACTCTTATAGTGTTGCATTGTGTTGGGACAAACACACAGCCAGCAGGACGGGAAGGGACCATTAACTAATGGCTGCCTGCTGGCCTGGAGGAGATGCTCGCTGCAGCAGATAAAGGTGTCCTGGTTTCAAACTCAGCCTCTCCATCTTCTCATCTGACTTTCCTATGAACGGTCAAAAGAACGGGCTGGATTTCCTCTGGTAGTTTACGCATGCCAGTTACATAGGCAAGTGTGGAACACATGACGCCTTGCACGCCATCAGATGCTTGCTTGCAGTTAAAGGATAAGACTAACACCAGTGTTACTGAGAATGTATCCTTCTAACAAAACATACTTTCCCCTGTGCCACAAAGCTCCATTTCTGTCCAAAAACTATTCAAACACATCAATGAGCACATTCTTTACTATGAACACACACACATTCTTTACTATGAACACACACATTCTTTACTATGAAGTTCGAACACACACACATTTTGACATACAAAGCACCAACTGGGGGTTGATTTGCAGCAAAAACAAAAGCCCCAAAAAGTATTTTAACACAAATAAAACACTATTTTGTAATGTTTGTGAAACGTTTGATACAAACTATTGCAGAGAGCTAAAACTAAACTATTGTTTCAGTTTGATGCGCCATGCGACCACGTGCAGCTGTTGACTGATGTGGAGCAGTGCTGTTGGTTTTGTGCGCATGTCCAAGTTGCTCCCGTGCTAGTAGCAGAGAATTCAAACAGCTAGCTTTTTCACAAGAGGGACAGTTGAGATTGCCGGCGTAACCATGGTTATATGGATGTATTCTTCTTAGGAAAACAGCAGATTTCATCATCAGGCCTATTTTTTCTTTTTAAAAGTTCTTCATGCTTTCGAATAGAGCTCCTTTGAATGGACAATCACAAGAAAACGGAGGCACTGCATTTACCCTTCAGCTACCTCAGATGCAGAAATGGCAAAGATGTTCCTAACCTGTTAAACAATATTCTGTCTTTTAGTTTCTTCAAAACATAAAAAACATTATGAAGGCTTTTTGAAAGTGTGATGTGCCGTTATCACAATTTACTGTCATAATAAAGACCAACACATTTATGAATTAATTAACTGAGAAATGATTCAGTCAACAATACAAATAAGCAGTGGTGGCAGTCCTACTTTCTGCGGGGCTTTCTGTCCCCGGCGGGAGCTGGGACGGACTCCAGCTCCCGCCGGGAGAAGCAGGTGAGAAAGTGAATGGGGATCAAATTGAATGGGTGTTCAGTTCAGTTCGCCCATGTGTGGACCGTGGCACAATGGCCGATTCAAACTGGACCGACCAGTTTGAAAACACTGCTTTAAAACTGCTGTTAAATAAAGAACAATAAACAAACAAAGCTGAAAAGAGTGACTTTCCTGTTCAGATTAAAAAACATGTCAAAGTAAAGCCCCTAAACGAGACCGTTAATATCAAACCGGCTAAATGCTGCTAACATCATGATGCCTGACAACAGGATATCCACCGTATGACTCCAAAGACACACACACACACGTTTGTTGGCAGAGTGCTCGTGCTGTCCTCCAGCCTCCCTTCCCTGTCTGTCTCAGCCTTCTCTCTGGTTGCCTCCCATGAGACGGGGAGGGATTCCCCCTCCCCAGCAGCTGCTGCTCTGAGAGAGAATACACCAGCAGCTTCCAGACAGACACTGAGATACATGCTTTAGACATTCACCGACACATACTGTAAAGAGAGCGTGGCAAAGAGTCGAGCATGAAGCACCATATTCCACACGTGATTAATAACGGACTTCTGGTCCCTGGTAATCAACACTGAGGGGTGAAAGGAGGCATTTCATTCTCAAAGTACACAAGCCATGGCTTTCATTAGCTGACATTAACAACTTGTTCAGTATTTATCAATTCATGACCGATTCCTTCCAGTTTTCCCTTACTATCTTTGAGGAACTCCATCTGGTATTTCATTTTTCTGTGACATTTCCAACAGACATTCTTTACTGGGCTGAATTGTTGGCTGACAGTAAAGTGTGGGGCAATCGGAGAGACGCCGAAGAAAAGCAGAAGTGAAGACTGAGTGAACCGGCAGCCCACATCCGCAGTACAGAGGAAATCAAACACAGGGGTGAACACACACCGTCGCACAACATGTATGCACACACATTCTCATGTACTGACACCGAACAGATGTAAACAACTGAGAAAAGGATACAGCCATATGCTGAGCTCAAACTGCACACACATGCGTGCACAGACACACACACCAAATCAGGGCCGACTTAGTGTAGTTCTATACTTTCTAGCAGCTTAACCCAGAGTGTAAGGGCAACAGGCTTGAAACCAGGCCGTTGGTCTAAAGGGGCAGATTATTTACTGCTTCACTCTTAATTATGTCTGAACTTTTCATGCGAAAACTGATACTGGAGTCCCTGCACAGACTCAATGGAAGCAGTGCTTAGCAACAGCAATTATTTTTATTTTATGGCTACTTGTGCCTGAAAAAGCAACTAGCGGGAATAAACAGGAATTTAGGATTTGTGGCCATACACTGGGTTTTAGTGTTTGTTTTAAACAGCCTGAATAATGACTGTAACAGAGCTACGGTCATGATCTAAACTGCTTAACTGAAACAACACGAACTGAAGGGTCAAAATGACTGAACAATTAAGTATTTCACTTACTTTAAAGGGGACCCATCATGCAAAATGCACTTTTGTAGGTCTTTTATACATGAATATGTGTCCCCGGTGTCAGGGAACTCACCAAGTGTCAGAAAACACAACCCTCTCTCTTTTCCTCCATACGTTCTCTAAAAACGGGGCTGCAACGGATCTGATTATTTGAATTTTTCTGACGTCAGAAAAGGGGAGCTCCGCCTATATGGGCAACTCTCCACCCATCAGGGGAATGAGAGACCGCTCGAAAGCGCTGGAGACGCTGTATTACATATGCCAGGCCTGTAGGTGGCGCTGTAGTCTGCCACAAAAGCAGAATCAGCCCTTTCAAAAACAGGGCTGGAAAAGAGCAAATGGAGCGAAATGAGGCATGGCTAAAATGCATGATCTGTTTGGTATTTTGAAAACAAAACTTCACAGACATGTTTTGTATAGGTATGGCCCTACAATATACGTTTCAAATATAGCATGATAGGTCCACTTTAAAATAAATGAGAATAGGCCCCTTGGTGTTTGGAATTATGGAAAATAATCACTGACTTTCTCAATTCAATCTATGAAATAAACCAATGTGGAAAAGGAGAAGGGGTTAGATATTTGATGAACAGGCATCAAGTCTGTAACCCTCATTGTAAGTCTTCTTACAGGAACATGGCATGGAAGTAACACACCCCTCCTTTCCTCATTCATTATTTCTCCAAGTCAGCTGCTGGCGTTCTCAGTCGTGGTATGGAGTGAGTGTGAGTGTGTGTTCTTCTGCTCTCAACAACAAGCTGTTGTCCCTCACATCCCTAGAGGTCATATGAGATTGGAGGTCAATGTATTAACTTGGTTCCCATGCAAACAGCCTTTCCTTTGCTCCAACACACTGAATCTGAACTAACACGAGCTGCAGTTGGTCCCAACAATCCCTTTTTAATAAAAGGAATAAGAACTCAATATAAAGTGTATTAATAAAAGCGAGGTCCCGATCGCAATAGGAGGTTATTTAGTCACTGATATCCTTTTCTCTGCAGGATTGCTTTACTTGGATATGGACACGATGATCCAGGGCGGGGTGCACCTGCAACATGGTACTGACGAACAGGCGAAGAGGGATCCTTCTTGTATTGCTTTCAAGAGTCTCTTCTTGCGTTCCTCCCGGCCGCTTGTTGCCATATCATTAACTGAGACTGCTGCCTGTGTTTTTGTGTGCTGTTCACTTCGCTCATGCCCAATGTATCTCTACAGCTGACGTTCCCAGTTCAAATAACCAAGGGATCATCAATTGGTTTAGCACGTCACAGATCCTGAAAGTGTGCTTCAAACAAACTAGGTCATAGAAACATACAGAAGAGGGTGTACCTGCATTACATTGTTGGCCTTCACATATGCTGCCGTGCAAGTCCAGCCTCCCTTGATGGGTTTGAACTTGCTTCTTCTCTAAATGGGCCTGCATCATCAGCAGTGGCGATGAACCTCCTGCATTTGCAGCGTCAGTGCTATGAAAGCTCTTATTAATCACTTCCACTGCAGGCTCATCATTTTCCACTTAGAAAATAACAAAGCGCATCAAACTACATCCATCCAGGGTAAAACACAGCATGGTAAAAAAAGAAAAAAAACCCTGTAGGTAATTTGCAGATGAAAAGATGTATATTAGCTTTAATAGTCAATTAATAGTTAAAATCATATGTCAGAACATAACAACATGATGCCGTTTCCAGCTTCTTGTGATGCTTTTCCTAGTAATACAAATCTAAGAATTGCCCTTCTCAAACTCAACCTCCATAAACACCTGATAAAAACAGACTGCAATAATTACAATCACTCAATCAATACGAGTCCCATGCAGACGGGGCCCCTTGCCTCTCATGACACATCACATTTACCCTGATTACAGGATTCCAATGTGGAAATGGAATTTACATCCAAGTTGTATTTGTAACGGCTAAACAAAAGCACACGATACCACACACAGATTTGACACTTTATATTAAGGAAGTGCCTAAATATTGCCTTATAGAGAGGCAAAGTCACGCCCATCTCCAGCCTCCAAGGGACCTTATTTCGGAAAAATAATGTATTGAAGTCAATGGAGAGAGAAAACTTATCTTTCGATCCCGTTTGAATTGTGCCATGAATTACACATATGATGTCTGTCAATCTTGAAAAAATAATTTCCATGTCAAAAATGTCACAGTTTGTCATAAAACTGTTGAAATATAAGACTATGAAAAATAAGCAACTAGAAAGACTACAAATCCCAGAGTGGCGTAAGTGATGTCACAATTGTTTTCCTCCACTAAGAGATAGCTAAGATATAGATAGATTCTATCTATATGGCGCTGGCTAAGATAAGATAACTTTAACAAGATGCCTGTGTGCTTCGTACCAGGTTGTTATCTTACCAGCAATGGGTCTTGCCCGTTCTTTCGCTTCCCGTCTGATCAGGACCAGGGTTGCGTTCCAATAGTCCATTTAGCTGAGGAACCTTCCTAACGGAGTGAAATGACCCGGAAGTACGTCAGCCATGATAAGTGGCGTTCCAATTCTCTAAATGAAAGGAAAGGAGGTTTCAAACTTCCTTTATAACCTCCTCTAGCTTAGGAACCACTGAACCTCCCTCACCGAAAGGAGAGGAGAAAATGCTGCCCCACAATGCATTGCAGCCGCAGCATTTGCCGTCACTCAACAGGCGGCCGTTCACGGAAACAAACGATGACGACGGAGAAATGATATCATGAAAGTTACGGTGCTTATTAAGCTTTTTAAAACATAGGTGGTAAGTTACAAAGTGCTTTGTTTTGAACGTTCATCAGTATTATAAACAAAGAGAGAAATATGAACGTTAGTTTTTACTGAAATGATCAAATAAAGTCAACATTTCAGTCTTTACTGAGCTGTGTGGGGTTTGTTCAACTTCTAAAAGATGTTTGAATGGTGATATACACAGTGATAGATGGTAAGGACTAACGTTTATAATAAATACATCTGTATTGATTTTAAGATCTTTAGTTCATACAATCATACGTATTGGGATCATTTGTATTAATGCGGACCGGAGGGAGAGGGTGACGAGCAGAAGTTTCACTTTCCTTTTTTATTTCAATTCCAGCTTTGGTCCTGAAGAATATGTTTCTCTGTTGTCCACGTTCATAAAGCAAAGCAGCAGCATCAGAGCACGGTGCAGAGTCTCTAGATGAGTTCACAGCAGTCCCTCGTTCTTATTGAACATCCATGTTGTAGTCCGCTGTATAGAAAACTGTAGTTTCCATGGTTTCCCCACAGCAGCAGACGCACAGTCAGGACGTCCGCTGGCGCATCATAAACACGTCGGATAGTGAAAGTGCATTCGGATTCTCTAAAGTAGCGCAGTCTCTTCTCCTAAGTCCTTTTTAATTATCCTATCCACTATCCCTTAACCCCTGTGACCTTTCACTCAGAGGTCAAGGGATAGGAGATAGGGTTAGAATTTAGGAGCTGATTTTTGGATTATCGGAACGCAACCAGGAGTGGCTGGATCAAGTTAGCTACCTAGCTAGTAGCTAGCACGTTAGTTAGCATTACAGCCTTGTCACTTTTATTAGCCTTAAGATGAAGTAACATTAAGTAACCCAAAATGTTAAACAGTAAGAGTAGTAGTCATATTTCGTGAACCCTTTGAAGAGTACTGTCACAGGTGTGATCATTATATAATACACTATTTAAGCCCGGGGGAGAAATGCTAACGGTAACATCGGCGATCGCCGATCTTTTCTACTTCATGCTATCTGCACAAATGGTTGACATTAAACATTAAAAAGACCAGGCAGTTCAGAGAGAATCAAAGGCAGGCAGGCAGGCAGCTCTGCATGACATTCTTCTGGACGTGTTTCATCGTGGTGATAGTGAGGGGAGTCAATCCTTTTGTTGACAAGACAGTAGTGACGGCCATCTTGGTGACGTGTGTTGTTCTGCGAGACCAGAGATGTAGTTCATTCAGCGTTTCACACAAACAATGTGTTACTTCACAGTTTTACGACACATTTTTTATTTTTTTTTACTTGCAAAATGATCTTTTCAATTGACAAACATCATGTGTGTAATTCGTGGCACAATTCAAACGGGATCGAAAGATAATCTTTCTCTCTCCATTGACTTCAATACATCATTTTTTCGAAATAAGGTCCCATGGAGGTCCACCGGAAAGGGAGGGACTTCGCCTCTCTATACAGTATTTGTCATTCAAGGACAAACCCTTAAACTTAATATGATGGGTAGTTTTATTCATTTCGCCAAAGCACTATAACCCAACAGTTATACAGCCGTCATACATTGTCCAAGTCACAACATGCTCGTAACTTCGCCATGTGACCACAGCATTTAGGTATTTGGGTGTGAAACAATAAATCAGAGAAACGATTTATCGATTGATAGCAAATACATCGGTAACTATTTTTAAATTATTGTAATTTTCTATCCATTTCATTTTACATATGCCATTCTGCACACAAATTAGAGACACTTAAAAAAATACAAATCACACACGCCCTTTTTTTTTAAAAGGCATTTTTAGCATCGAGGTGATCTTACTTAAAGACAGAAATAATGCCGCTGAAAATTGTTAATTTCACACATATCATATATTTAAGACCCATACTCAGTAAACCTAATAATTAAAGCCTTTGCCCTAAGGTGACCTGTGTATGTTCACTGTGGATCTACAAGGTGCACACATCATACAATAGATGGGCTTTGTTCCCTGCAACTGCTCTGAGCTAACGGGAAACACTCTGGGGGAGGCAAGCCAAGCAAGGCTCCTTTGTGTGTGTGTGTGTGTGTGTGTGTGTGTGTGTGTGTGTGTGTGTGTGTGTGTGTGTGGTGTGTGTGTGTGTGTGTGTGTGTGTGTGTGTGTGTGTGTGTGTGTGTGTGTGTGTGTGTGTGTGTGTGTGTGTGTGTGTGTGTGTGTGTGTGTGTGTGTGTGTGTGTGTGTGTGTGTGTGAACCTCTGACCTTCCTGAGGGAAGCTGCTTCAGTGGGAAGGGGGGGGGCTGATGTTATTATAAACACTGCTGGGTCTTATCCTAGTTCAACCACATATTCAATATCTGCAATATCCTGCTTGCTCCAACTCACAATGGATTAGATGCAAGCTTCATGCTTACGTGCGAGCCTAGTTAAACAAATGTGCCTGGTTCTCCTAATGACCGTATGATTTCAAAGATGGTGGAATTATGCTGTGAACTTTAGGGTGGTTGAACTTCAGGTTAGCTGAAATTGATAGTTATAGCTACTGTCACTAGACATTTGGTTAAGCGATTCTAAATATTGATCATTTGATGCGGTTCTTATTGTCTAGTGTTAAAGAAGGAAGGTAGAATAACAGAAAAGTCCTTGCTCGACACAGATTCAGGCTCAGATGATGTTGACAGAGTGTCACTATAATCATCTACCCTAACCCATGGATTACACATGACAGCAAACTAGCTGACTGTATGCTACCTGAACATCACTTAACAAAAGAGACACAGTTAACAAGTGTCTGCTTAAACATGTGGCAGCAATGAGACATGTTGTGATCAGGAGTCGGTGGAGACCAAAACAGAGCTACAGTAAGAGAAGAAGTAATACTGGACACCAACACTAGACAGGAGGCCAGTAGCATTACTTACATTAATGTCCCTTCATCTACTGAATGTACACTAGCAGTAGACATCGCGACAGGTTCTGTTTGATTCAATTGGAATTCCGAAAAAAGCTTTGTCTGATATAGTACACTAAAATATCTTTGGATTGAAAATGTCATCTTGGGCCTTAGGGATCTGCAATAGCTTTTGAAAGTATTTAACTTCATGATTAATCATTGAGAAATAAATCAAAACAATTATCAAATGAGCATACGTTTCAGACAACGACTCAGTTGTTATCATTGCCAAAGGGTTAGGGTTGTTCTCAGCGTTCAGGTCCTAGCAGGTACCATTTGCAAACTTTGCCCGAGACAACTTTCTCAGCTGTTCCTGCTACAGTTCCTGCAGGGCGAAGGCAAACCATCATTTAAGGCCATCTCCAGCAGGACAACATGCCATTGGCTGTGTTGCCCCGAGAAGAGAGCCGGGATAAAAGGAAGGCTGGCCTACTTTGGCCCGATCCACTACCCAGCCCGATCCACTACCCGGCCCGATCCACTACCCGGCCCGAGCCACTACCCGGCCCGAGCCACTACCCGGCCCGAGCCACTACCCAGCCCGATCCACTACCCAGCCCGAGCCACTACCCAGCCCGATCCACTACCCAGCCCGATCCACGACCCAGCCAGATCCATTATCCAGCCCGATCCACTACCCAGCCCGATCCACTACCCAGCCCGATCCACTACTCAGCCAGATCCATTATCCAACCTGTTCCACTACCCAGCCCGATCCACTACCCGGCCCGATCCACTACCTAGCCCGATCCACTACCCAGCCTGATTCTGGCTAATGTCCGGTTGCAGGAAAGTGGAATCATGAATTCAATAGGACTGACCCAGCAATGGGAGATCCAAAGTTCTTGTGCCACATCTTGCAGAGACCTGGCTCCATCATGGCATCCCGGATAGGGCAGTTAAATTAGCGGACCGTGTTCTGCACCAACAAGCCGGGGAAATGGCTTCCGCTGGGCAATCCTGTGACAATTAATGAAGCTCAAACCGGTGTGAAGCTCTTTGTTATACCTTCATCTCATTCTGGCTGCTATGTTCTGAGAGGATGTCATTCGCCACAGACCGAATATACATACTTTTGGAATCACCATTGAATTAGCAATTGTTCCCTTTTCTTTCATTTAAAAGTGTTACCATTTTTGTTATTGCAGGAAGACTCGCAAACGCTTATTAGGTATTAGCTTGATGTCAGGCGACTGTGAAGCCGCAGATTCCACCTTCCTTTTCAAAGGATTCGATTCGATCCATGGCAGACTAACCGACAACCATCATGACAGCTTGGTGAGTCAGCAAGCACCGTCACGTCAGCGAGCTTTGCTGCATCTCAGAGCTGATATCACGTCTGTCTGGCATAACTGCCAGGTGTCTCAGTGAAACTAAGAGCACCTACCCACATACTAGACATTACCACGATGACATCCAGCTGGGTGCTGCAAAAACACGTATTCAAGACTAAATATCTACAATGGGTCTATAGAGGAGCTAACCCAACAATTACAGCTAGATTAACAACAGAATGTCTCCATGAGCCGAGGTGATGTCAGCAGCTGTTCAGTGTGGCCATGACTCAGAGGCTGGTTCAAACTAACTCGTCCTTTCTATGCTCATGTATCTGACATCCCTGTAGAATGTATGACTTTTCTTTCTTAAATTAACATAAAACATTCTCCTTCAGAATATGCCACGTCCTTAGATATGCCAACAGTAACTTATTCTTGCTTCAAAGTTTTTTTATGGCAGTTACTTTTACACAACATTTTACTCCAACAGAAATTCCGACAGTTTACTGGTTCAAGCTTCTTAATATATTTAAGAAATACAAACATGTGCTTGTTCTTAAGTCCTCTGGGACAACACACACATCATAATAATAACCATGCAAGATGCAGTTGAAAGCCCCAAAAGAGCCAGTAAGTTTTATTTTTAAAATATACTGTTTCAAAAGTAGAAGACAAGCTTCCATGTTCTGATATCTGTGTGAAATAACATCTGCCACACTTAAAGCACCGTGGCCTCATTTCAATCATAGGTTATTTTAGTGATTGAGGATCAGAATTAAAATAGTTCCAAGCAGAAAAAGCACATTTATAAGCTTTATGGCTTCATTCGATTAAGCCATGGAAGTAATCAAGCATCGACAACAGAGAGGCAAGACCCTGGAACTGGAACTCACAAAAGGAAATGCAGCCATTATTCATGTCAGTATGAACACCTTTGCATTCTCTGCTAAGTCATGTCAACATGTCTGCCACGGAAACATCTACGCAGCCCTGTCACAACTGGCAGGTGGAGATAGCATTAATGAGGGATGTGTTCCTTTACAGTTCCACTTTAAGTGTGCCAGTGTGTACAGCACCAGGGCACATCGAAATGCAGAGCAGCCATATTGAATTCATGGTATTAATAGTGTGTTGTGTTTGACAAACCAAAATGTCCACTGGTCCAAAGGCTTCATACAGCTCGACACGAACCTGCTCCTCATTCCTGTGGGGACTCCTTCAACAAACTCCGAGTGCCACTGGGACCCCTATAAGATAACGGTCTGCACACCATTAACTGAATTCCTTTATAAGGCGTGGACGTAGCCGCCATGGCATCACCCCAGATCTGTGGAATACAGTTGGTACGTCTTTTTTCACAGGCACAGTAATAGATATTCTGATTAAACTGTACTATATGAGTGTCCCTTTAAACCTAACAACATCAACCACAGTTGTATCTTTTACTGACCTGCAAAGCCGGATAACAAGTTTATCCAAGAACCTGTGCTTGAATAAACACATCCTAATCAGGTGCATTACCAAAGTATGAATTGTATTCACCACCTCCATAGTCATTAGGGTTGGGTTGCTCCAGCGGCAGGTGCCTGTGTGTGTTCAAGGCCTCGTCTTCCCACAGGGCCTAGACCTGGGTTGTTATGAGCAGATGGTCATAATTACCAGAGCACGGAGAGCAGTGACGAGGATAGGGGGTGCTGCTTTAAATCCCTGTGTAGCCAGATTGATTTCAGCAACCTGGATGGGGTAATCCTATTTTCAACAAGGCGAGGCAAGGTAGTTCCCTTTAATCCACAGTGTCATCCACACCTACTTCACTATTCAGTTGTACTCTCTCTCTGTTGGTGTTCTCAAGCTCTCTCTACAATGTCCCGGGCAATCTAGCTCAACTACAATCGCCAGGTACGTTTAAACATGCAAGGCATTTGCGTTAGTGTATGGTGGTGCAAAAATAAATACCATAAGGAAATAAGTTGTAAGAGGTCATAAATACAACGATCATAAAAAGAATATATATATTTAACAAAATATAAGAATTAGGAAAATGATTTACACTAAATATAAATATATAAAAATAAACGAAAAAAACGTAGTAAAATGAATAGATGATGACAAACTGCAGTACATTATATTTTAGAGCGTAGGGCTGCGCAGGTTTTTACAGAGGAAAATTATGTATCCAGATTAACATGAAACTTGGCTCACAGTGTTAAAAACAACAATGTGTTGTGTACATGGTGTGCGTGAAATGCATAATGTCGATAGGAATGCTTAGTGTCAGTGGGGATGAAGTGAAAGGCACACATTGAGGGGCTGGTTACTAGAAGGTTGCCATGTGGTTTCACGATTGGCTCAAAAAATACTGAAAAACTACAAAAAAACACTGTAAAAGCCAAGAAAGTAAGACTGTGAATAACACTATATCTGGAGAACTAAGCTTTTAGTAAAACCAACCAGACCTGACCAACACACATTAGCAATGTAGACATGTTTCAGCGGCTAATGTGAGGAAGAGGAACTCAGTCTGGCTTTTTTTCTTTTAAGTCCACTTTAAGAGAGCACGCGACGCTTATTTTAAAACCTGGAACTTTATATGACATTTTAAATAGAGTAGTTTATGCTGCCTTGTTTACACCTTAAACGAAAGCTCCAGGCAAAAATAATGAGGCATATTGCATGCTAACACTGAGCTAAAACTGCAGTTTTCTGAAAGAAGACTCATGGGGCGTTTTTTAAAGAAAAACAGTTTGACAGGGTATCTGCGTACCGAAATAATAGGGATGTTGTGATACTGAAAGAAGACGTAATTCATAATTGACGAGGTGTACCGTTGTGACAGTCAGCAGGGGAACAGCAGGCTACGGAGTTACTGAGGGAGTCTCGTGAAACGTGTCGGGCAGAGGAAGCGGTTCTCCGTTAGAAGAAAGAAGCAGGTGGCGATAAAACAAAAGACGGTGCTCATTAGAACAGCTAGCTTGCTCGTGCTGCTTTGTTAGTTGAATAAAACACTGCAATGCAAACTGACCTGCATGTGTGATGTCGGACAGGTCGTAGTTCCTGGCACTGCGGGGAAACTCCTTCAGTTTTCGGTTGGACAAGTTGAGAGCCCCACTAGCAGCAGCTTCCTCCAGCGCCTTCTCCACGCTCCGGCTGGCCGCTACGGTGGCAGGCAGCTGGGCTCCATCCCCAGCAGCCATCAAACCTCCTCTTTTACTTTGTTTCAGGCGCCCGCTCCACTTTCATACCCCGAGTATTGTCATAAACTCCAACCTGAGAACGCTTCCTGTAAACTTCTTTAAAAGTACAACGTAAAATCCGAGGAAAGGTGGCGCCGTGAGTTGTGATAGCGGCTCTCACACAACGGGAGCTATCGTTTCCACTCGTAAAGGAGAGCGATTCAAGCTGTCAATCTTTCAGGAAGTTGTGTCAAGCCGGCACATTTCGCAACAATATGACAGGAACGCCATCATTTTCCTTCAAAGTAAAAGTCCAACATTTGCCAATTAAAGAGAAACAGAAAATCCTTCCTCTGATGAACAGTTTTCATACCGTTTTGTAACTAAATTGACTAAAGCTCTGTAAACAGCCCAAAAGCAACTGCATTAAAGGTCACCTATTGTGCAAAATCCACTTTGTCATGTATTTTATACATCAACAGGTGTCCCCTTTGTAAAGACATTCTGAACGTTTCAGGAAAAAAAGATTCGCTCAATTTTTGTTCTGACTATTTACATAAAAACCTGTCTGAAAATGAGCTTTTTTTGGTCTTGTGTAACCATTAGGCCAGGGCCGCCCCTCCCTACAGGCCCATCACGCAGACTGCGTGGGGCCTCACCTCGCGGAGGGGGCCTCACCTCGCGGAGGGGGCCTCACCTCGCGGAGGGGGCCTCACCTCGCGGAGGGGGCCTCACCTCGCGGAGGGGGCCTCACCTCGCGGAGGGGGCCTCACCTCGCGGAGGGGGCCTGACCTCGCGGAGGGGGCCTCACCTCGCGGAGGGGGCCTCACCTCGCGGAGGGGGCCTCACCTCGCGGAGGGGGCCTCACCTCGCGGAGGGGGCCTCATCTGAAGCGCAAATGTAGCGCACCTACAGTGTAAGCACGCCACAGTTTCGACGCTGCGAGGCTCCACTACCGCCCGTCCCCCCTGTCGACGCTCGCGACACAGAGGGCCTCGTCATATAACTTTGCGTGAGGCCACAAGGGGCCTTGCATTAGCCAATAACCAACCAAGGTAACCCCTTTATCACCTGAATCTCCACCTAGAGCACCTTTGTGGGTTTTTTAACCACGCTGTAAGGATACAAAATAGAGATTAAAGAGGGGGGGCTGTTTACAATATTTTTTCTCGAATATGTCTTGTGATACTGTAGTACAAACACATTATAATTTGGTCACTGTCTGTAATTTTCAGCAACATACAGTTAAAATGCAGTGGCCTGTGGTTTGGTAAATAACTTAAATATCAGGAAAAATCAGAGCTTCAATATTTTAAGTTCCTGTTTACATTTTACAATGAAAAACTATTAATAAAGTAAAGTAAATCCTTACTAGCTTTTCAAAGCATTGTCCCCTTTTTCAAATTTTATTTTGACAGTTGCAACCGGAAGTCGTCTGAAACAGTTGTAGTTCTACCTGGTTCTCGGAAGGGTGCAGCCATGGGGACAGCAGCGCGAGGGAGCGACGCTGAAGGGGCGTGTTCATAACGAGAGTAATTCTGACAAGTACCATGGGGGCGGGGTCTGTGCTTGCATATTGAATGCATCGCCTTTTCTTTTGGGAATTTCAGGAGAAACATAGTTATATTAGTTGTCATACGTACCAATCAGAATGAACAGTAGCCTACAGAACCCTTTTGTGTCTTTAATTAAAACACTAACCATCACAAAGTGCAGCCAGGTGATCCAATCAACTTCCCATGAATCATGAATGGAACTCATGTCATGTTAATTGATTTTGTTCAATTGAAGCTTGATCTTTATTATTCATTGCAGTAAGATTAACTTAAGGTAACTTACCCAGAATGAAGTGCCACAGCAAGTGTGTGTTTGTGTGTGTCTGAATACATGCGCATTTCTGAAAACCCGACCAAGGCCAAATGCAGCGTCAGCAGGACTGCAGGGTCCCCCCTTTCCTCTCATGAGGTTTATAACCCTGATTCTTATTCTTCCATTCTTTCAGGGGCAGATGACTCCCCTCCCACACACACACACACACACACACACACACACACACACACACACACACACACACACACACACACACACACACACACACACACACACACACACACACACACACACACACGCACACTCACACACACTTTTGCATCCATTAGCATTGTCCCCTCCTCTCCAGTCTCCATCCATCCCTTTCTTTAGCTCCTGTGTCCTCCCTCCCTATCCAGCTTCCCATTGGACCATCTGTCAAAGTCCTGTCGGACGTCCAGCTGCGACCAGTGTTAGTGTGTGTGTGTTGGGTGAGGGGGGATAACTTTCACTACATGCACTTGGAAAATCCATTAACAGTTAGTGGTTAACTCGTTCTGTCCACTGTAAGTCTATGAGACTGTAAAGCATAATACCCCCCCCCACCCCCACTGGTGGGATGTTGTGATATTGCTCAGTCTGCTGTTTTGAGTTCTCCTTTGTTTCAATGTTTCCACCTTATGAATCTATGAAGTCGAAGCAAAATAGGCCGTTTAATTAAATGAGCAGTATTTAATGTTGGGTTAACTGATTATGCATATTAATTATAAATGAACTTAAGAATACAGAATGAAATACTCTGAACAATAAATAAATGCTTTGCCACAAAACATTGAAAGCTGGATGCTGTTGTGACTTATTTGTCATTGTAGCACAGTGGTTTAAAGTAACTAACATATACTCAAGTGTTGTACATACTTGTACTTTACTTGAGTATTTCAATTGTTTACTACTTTACTTCTACTCCTCTACAGTTCAGAGGTACATGGTGTACTTTTCCTCCACTACATGTATTTAATCCCTTTAGTTACTTCACAGATGTGGATGAATGATGTGAAATCTAATCAAGTGTTGAATCAGACTGTAGTTCCACCTGGAGTAAATCCACCAGCTACCCTGCAGTCTACAAAGTACTTCAGACTAGCTGCACCTTCACCAGCTACCCTGCAGTCTACAAAGTACTTCAGACTAGCTGCACCTCCACCAGCTACCCTGCAGTCTACAAAGTACTTCAGACTAGCTGCACCTCCACCAGCTACCCTGCAGTCTACAAAGTACTTCAGACTAGCTGCACCTCCACCAGCTACCCTGCAGTCTACAAAGTACTTCAGACTAGCTGCACCTCCACCAGCTACCCTGCAGTCTACAAAGTACTTCAGACTAGCTGCACCTTCACCAGCTACCCTGCAGTCTACAAAGTACTTCAGACTAGCTGCACCTCCACCAGCTACCCTGCAGTCTACAAAGTACTTCAGACTAGCTGCACCTCCACCAGCTACCCTGCAGTCTACAAAGTACTTCAGACTAGCTGCACCTCCACCAGCTACCCTGCAGTCTACAAAGTACTTCAGACTAGCTGCACCTTCACCAGCTACCCTGCAGTCTACAAAGTACTTCAGACTAGCTGCACCTTCACCAGCTACCCTGCAGTCTACAAAGTACTTCAGACTAGCTGCACCTCCACCAGCTACCCTGCAGTCTACAAAGTACTTCAGACTAGCTGCACCTTCACCAGCTACCCTGCAGTCTACAAAGTACTTCAGACTAGCTGCACCTTCACCAGCTACCCTGCAGTCTACAAAGTACTTCAGACTAGCTGCACCTTCACCAGCTACCCTGCAGTCTACAAAGTACTTCAGACTAGCTGCACCTTCACCAGCTACCCTGCAGTCTACAAAGTACTTCAGACTAGCTGCACCTCCACCAGCTACCCTGCAGTCTACAAAGTACTTCAGACTAGCTGCACCTTCACCAGCTACCCTGCAGTCTACAAAGCCATTCAGACTAGCTGCACCTCCACCAGCTACCCTGCAGTCTACAAAGTACTTCAGACTAGCTGCTCCTTCACCAGCTACCCTGCAGTCTACAAAGTACTTCAGACTAGCTGCTCCTCCACCAGCTACCCTGCAGTCTACAAAGTACTTCAGACTAGCTGCACCTTCACCAGCTACCCTGCAGTCTACAAAGTACTTCAGACTAGCTGCACCTTCACCAGCTTTGAGAACACTTTCATGATCAATCATTATAAAACATATCATATATATTATTCTGAAATGGACCAATCTGCACAACGACTACTTTCACTGTCGCTACTTTCACTATATTTTGACGAGAATACTTTTCTACTTTTACTTGAGGAACATTTTGATTGCAGGATTTTTACTGTAACAGAGTATTCCTACACTCTGGTACTTCTACTTTTACTGAAGTACAAGATCTGAGTACTGGGAGACCCAGCTCTGTTGTGGCAGCGTTGTTAAGAAAATTGACATCCAAAAAGGGCAATTTGAGTTGAGCAATGCCCTACCATGCAGAGGAAATGTGTTTCTCTCGATCCATTATCTTCAGTGTCCCCGGCTCAAATAACTGGGTTGTGACTGGGGGGTGTAAGGAGGAGGTTGTGGTGGGCTTTCTGCAGCAGCGCTGAGATTAACAAGTGGCTGAAGGTATGCTACCATTGTTGTAGTGGCACGTGTGTGAGTGGTATGTAACAGTTGGTTATCGGTATGACCAACGCATTTAGACTGAATGCCAAATGGGGTGAATCCCAGAAAGAACAGCACCAGGATAATATCATCAATAAAAGAATCAGCCACCGCGTAAAAAGAGCAGCAGTGGATGTGAACTGCTTTTCCTTCCGGTAAAAGATTGTCCCACTCTTGACCTGACTATCAAGATCGGCCCCTCTGTTGTTTCCCCGACTCAGACTGCAAGGAATCTGGGTGTGACCCTAGATAACAACCTGTCCTTCACTGCAAACATAGCTGCTACAACCGCTGCTGCAGATACACGCTCTACAGCATCAGGAGGATGCGTCCCCAGCTGACCCAGAAAGCCACGCAGGTTCTGGTCCAGGCTCTCGTCACCTCACGCCCAGACTACTGCAACTCCCTCCTGGCTGGTCTACCTGCATGTGCCATCCGATCTCTGCAGCTCACCCAGAATGCAGCGGCTCGCCTGGTCTTCAACCTTCCTGAATGTTCCACACCACGCCGCTCCTCCGCTCCCTCCACTGGCTTCCGGTAACGGCTAGAATCCACTTCAAGACACTGGTACTTGCGTACCATGCTGCGAATGGATCTGGCCCTTCCTACATCCAGGACATGGTTAAACCGTACACCCCAGCACGTGCACTCCGCTCTGCATCAGCCAAACGGCTCGCTGCACCCTCGCTGCGAGGGGGACCCAAGTTCCCATCAGCAAAAACACGTGGGTTTGCTATCCTGGCTCCAAGATGGTGGAATGAGCTCCCATTGACATCAGGACAGCAGATAGCTCACACACCTTCCAGACTGAAAACTCATCTCTCTCGACTCCACTTCGAGCGATAGAACTATTAACAAAGGACTTATATACTTATAAAGGACTGGCTTACCTGAAGCCAGTTGATTAGCACTTCAAATGCTTGGCTCTATGAAACCTGATGTACTTTATGATTCTGTTTTCTTCAAGGTTGTATTTTGTTGGTCGAACGCACTTATTGTGAGTCGCTCAGGATAAAAGCGTCAGCTAAATGCAATGTAATGTAATGGATGTTTCAAAGGGCTTGACAGGATCAGACTGAAAGACTTGGTTACTTAAAAAGAAGTGGACTCACTCACCTCAAGTGCATTGTTGATTGTCAGCCGTATTGGGAGAAGCAAAGTCCATATTTCCAAAATGTTCTTGAGTAAAAGTACTCATTCTGCACAATGCACCATTTGAGAATGATAAGGTACTCAGTATTATCATGTACTTCAAGCATCAAAGGTAAAAGTACTAGTTGCAGAAGGGATATTTTCACAGTGTTATATCATCGTGGTTATTTCTTTATCGCGATTTTATTAATGTCATTTTAGGGATGTAGTCTGTCAATGTGGACCAAATTGAAATACTTGAAATACTTTGTACTACAGTACTGCAGTATACTGTTTCAGCATATCCTGTGTTTTTATATGTACAAAAGTAAATAGTAACTGTGAGTGTTCAAATAAATGAATTGGAGTACAAAGTACAATATGTCTCTGAAATGTAGCAGATAAGAAGTATAAAGTAGCAATACATGGAAATACTTAAGTAAAGTACAAACAAAGTACTTAACTAAATGTACTTACTTTCCACCACTGCCTGTCAGAATGTATTTTCCGTCAAAAAAAGTCATATGTTTTTATATAAAATAAAAGCATACATGATGACAGTGATGTCAGCAGCCTGGCTAACGGTTGTTACATCAGATGACACACTTTGATTGGTTAAAGCGGGACATCATTGTGTTTAAGATATTTCAGTAAATCAGACAAGAAAAAAACCTCTTGTCCGTGTTAAAGGTTATAGTTTCTCATGTTGGCTAACTCTTATTGAGATCAGAAGGCTGCCTGTGCATTAAGAGCTTAGATCTGGCATACATTCTGCAATATGAAAACAGCTGGTCCAATGTTCAAACATATACCCATCCACAGCTCGAAAGCTCACCTTTGAACACATGAGTTATTTAGTTGAATCTGGATAACGAATGGTGACAGTACAATTTGTGATTATAGTTAGGTGCTGCAACCATTTATTGAAAAAAGATTTTACAAACAGCCTAAGCTTGACAGTTGACCAAAATCAAACAATGTACTTTCATGAGAACTATTGTTTTCAAGCCAACTACACCTTGGCACTGCATCACAGAATCAATCAATCAATGTTTATTTATATAGCCCAATATCACAAATGTTACATTTGTCTCAGTGGTCTTCACAGTGTGTACAGAATATCAGTATGACAATACGACACCCTCTGTCCTTAGACCCTCACATCGTACAAGGAAAAACTTCCAAAGAAAACCCAGTTTAAAGGGAAAAATGGGAGAAACCTCAGGGAGAGCAGCAGAGGAGGGATCCCTCTCCCAGGACGGACAGACATGCAATAGATGCCGTGTGTAAATTGAGAAGATAATACATTTGCAACATAGGTAGTCCAAATGTTTGGAAATGCATGTGTGTAATAGGAAGATGAATCCACGAGGATATCCATCCAGGACCGATGATCCAGGACCACAGCCACGACTCAAGATCCAGCGCTCGCGATCCAGGACACAAGACCGCAGGATCATCCATGACTCCGGATCCCAGCGTATATAGACACCAAAAGGAAAGACATTTGGGGAAGCTGGGTTAATCGGAACATGAGAGTACACAGGTATAGACAGAGAGAAGGAAGAAGTAAGATGTTCCCCGACAAACTAAGCCTATATCAGCAAAACTAGGGGCTGAATCTAATCAGCCCTAACTATAAGCTTTATCAAAAAGGAAGGTCTTAAGCGCACTCTTAAAAACGGATAGGGTGTCTGCCGCCCGAACACAAACTGGAAGCTGATTCCACAAATGTGGAGCTTGATAAGAAAAGGCTCTGGCTCCCATTGTACTTTTAGAGACTCTAGGAACAACCAACAACCCTGCATTCTTGGAACGCAATGCCCTCGTAGGACAGTAGGGTATAATGAGTTCTTTAAGGTAAGATGGCGCCTGACCATTAAGGGCTTTGTAGGCGAGAAGAAGAATTTTAAATTCTATCCTGTGTTCTATAGGGAGCCAGTGTAAGGCAGCCAGAACAGGAGTAATGTGGTCCCTTTTCCTAACTCTGGTTAGTACACGAGCCGCAGCATTTTGAATCAGCTGAAGCGACTTGATTGACTTCTTGGTACTCCCTGATAATAAAGAGTTACAATAATCCAGCCTAGAAGTAACAAATGCATGGACTAGTTTCTCTGCATCGTTTTGAGGAAAGATATGCCTGATTTTTGCAATGTTACGTAGATGGAAGTAGGCGGTCCTTGAAATTGATTTTATGTGGGCGTTAAAGGATAAATCCTGATCAAATATAACACCAAGATTCCTTATAGTCTCACTGGAGGCCAAATTAATGCCATCCATAGTTAGTATATCTTTAGATAATTTGTTTCGTAGATTCTTCGGGCCAAGTACAATAACTTCAGTTTTGGTCGTGTTTAACATCAAAAAGTTTAAGGTCATCCACATTTTTAAGTCCTTAAGGCAGTCTTGAATTTTATTTAGATGGTTAATTTCATCAGGCTTGATTGATAAATATAGTTGAGTATCATCCGCATAACAATGAAAGTTTACGAAATGATTCCTTATAATATTGCCTAACGGAAGCATATATAATGTGAACAAAATAGGTCCGAGCCCTGAGCCCTGTGGCACTCCATGGCTAACTTTGGTTTGCGTTGAAGATTCATCGTTAACACGTACAAACTGAGAGCGTTCAGATAGATAGGACCTAAACCAGCCTAAAGCAGTTCCCTGTATGCCAACTAAGTGCTCTAGTCTTTGCAATAGGATATCATGGTCGATAGTATCAAATGCAGCACTGAGATCGAGCAAAACAAGAATAGAGACAAGTCCCTTGTCTGAGGCTATTAGAATATCATTTGTGACTTTAACCAGAGCTGTCTCTGTGCTATGATGTGTTCTAAAGCCAGACTGAACATCTTCAGATAAATCATTGTTTTTTAAGTAATCACACAACTGTTTTGCGACCGCTTTCTCAAGAATGTGTTTGTTTGTAGCCTTTATTGAACCAGGTGAAGCCCCTTGAGATCAGAAGATCTCTTCTTCAGGGTGACCTGCAGGACAGTAGTTACACATGTAACATAAACACAACAGAACAACAATGAGGATGACAACATAATGTACAGGATACAGTTTACAGACTCTATGTACAGTGACAGGTACCATGAGTATCACACAGCATGGCACCCAGCGAGTTCCAGAGTGATGCAGGGGAACCAAAGTGCTCAGGTTCAAACAGGTTTGCAGACTGTTCCAAGTTAGTGGAGCTGCGCATCTAAAAGCTTTCTTCCCTCAGACAGTCCTAGCACTTGGCACGTTTAATAAAACCACATCATGAGATCTCAGGCAATACGTACTTTCAATTCGCAGAAAGATCAGAGAGCAGATATAAGATGGGAATTTACCCAGCATGGCTTTATAGATGAACGTGTACCAGTGACTGAGCCTCCGTACAGCTAGTGAAGGCAGACCTGCCCTGCAGACAGGGTACAGTGATGAGTCAGTCACACATCTCAGAGCGCTGTGATAGGTGGCATCTAACTGTTCCAGGCAATGGGCAGGTGCTTTCATATAGACCAGATCACCAGAGTCCAACACAGGTCAAAGGTCACAGAGCCTTTTCCTGGCCTCAAGAGAGAAACAGGACTTGTTTCTGAAAAAGAAGCCTAGCCTAACCCTCAGCTGTTTAAGCAGATTAGTGACCTGAAGTTTAAAAGTAAGACAATCATCAAGCCAGATACCTAGGTATTTATAACAGGTAACCACTTTGAGTGTGTGTCCTTGCATAGTAACAATATCCAAAGCAGTATCTGTAGTCTTTTTAACTTTAGAAAAGAGCATTACCTTGGTGTTATCAACATTTAAAAGAAGCTTTAGTTCAGAGAGCTGAGTCTGAATAGTGTTAAAAACAGCCTGTAATTGAACACCAGCCTCCTGAATGGAGGGACCTGCACAGTACATCACGGTATCGTCCGCATAGAAATGTAAAGTAGCTTCATCCACATTTTCACCTAAGCTGTTGATGTAGATGGAGAATAAAAGTGGACCTAAAACAGAACCTTGAGGAACACCATTAGCAATGTTTAACCACTCAGAAGACAGTCCATCAAAGTGCATCATTGGGACCTTTCAGAGAGCTAGTTCACAAACCACCCACCGCATGGCTGGATATTTTTTATTTTATTTAACCTTTATTTAACCAGATAAAAGCATTGAGATAGAATCTCATTTGCAATGCTGACCTGGCTAAGAAGGCAGCAACGTTACACACAACACAAACATATAAAATACAGAGAACACGACTAAGAAAACAAAAGATAAAAAAGCAGTCACTACATTGTGCACATTAGGACAGTAAGAAAGGTGCACTACTTATTACTGCAAGAGCAGCTGGTGGTAAGGACCTCAGACAACTTTAATTTAAAACATGCTATAGAGACAAGTGCCCTCCGTTTGAGGCGTGATTGAAGGTCATTCCAAGACCAAGGACCATAATAAAAAAGACTCCCAGCATGCCCAGCATGCATCTACTCATGGACACAACCCTAACCTGAGAAAGCTCAACCGAGGAGCAACATGCTCTGGGGATGATTTGGTGTCATGATTTCTGGAAAGAGACATTTCTGTTGAGTCTTCCAATTGTATTTTAGTACCCGCTTTGAGCACCAATAGCCTATACCACTACGTTGGAATAAAGCGGAAATATTTGCTTTCAATACGTGCAACACTCGACAACTCACTAAAACAAGATACATCATTAGTACTGCAGGTAAAAATGTGTATGACTTTCCCCTGTAACCCTGGTAAGGCTTTAATCTTGTCAAAAGCTTACGCAGTTCGTCAGATCCAACACTGTGGGGTATAATCTACATATTTTCTACTAGGATCTCTTTGTGTGGGTTTTCCACTGTTAGTTTCACTCGATGTAGTCTGCTCTACACAGTCTATAATTCCATTAATGCAAATAAACGCAACTAATGCTAATTGTGCAAGTTGCCCAACATATGCAGGTTAGCATCCGGCAGTTTCTATGTGACCCTGCTATACATCTCTATCATAACACTTTGGTGTACTCAACATGTCTGGGTTCACAGTGCTAGACTACTATGGTGATCGTTAACAGCCTCCCCATGTGGATCATCTGAGGAGACAATAGGCCAGAAAAAGCTGACACACACACTCACACACACATATGCATATCCTCTCTGAGAGACCCAACATGATGACAACAAAAGAGGCAGCTAATGAGAGTGAATATTCATTCTCCTCATTGACCCACATGCTTTAACAATGGAATCAGATCTGAAATGATTATAAATGAGTTCACTAAATATCAAAGTCTTGTTGACGGAGCTAATGATTGCCCTTGCTGTTCAGGTCGGGGCATACCTGACCCTTTCTGCCCCGGTTAAGCAGCTCTGGAATGTGTTCCCACAAAACGTTGTTCTTGTGTTTTTGTTTCTTCCAGAGTCAGCGGCAGGCGGAGTGACATCACGCTTTCTCACGCTCTCTGTCGCTCTCTCCGTCCTCTGGGCTCCCACTCTCTTCCTCCCCATCCTCTTGTTTCTCCCCAAGTGAGTTGTGGGGACATTGAGGGTTTCCTGTCACTTCTGTTTTATGAGCAGACACACACCCTCTGATCTTCTCTCCACCGTATAAACCATCCAACGGCATGATGTGGTTGTATTAACAACAACTACGTTAAACACAGCAGGTTTACAACTACTGGAGCAAGACGGTCCAATATGCAACCCCATACTATTATCCTCTCTCTCTCTCTCTCTCTCTCTCTCTCTCTCTCTCTCTCTCTCTCTCTCTCTCTCTCTCTCTCTCTCTCTCTCTCTCTCTCTCTCTCTCTCTCTCTCTCTCTCTCTCTCTCTCTCTCTCTCTCTCTCTCTCTCTCTCTCTCTCTCTCTCTCTCTCTCTTTTATGTATGCAGTGTGCCTCAATCTCCCCTGGTAGTTTGTCATTGTCTGTACCTCGGTTTTTCAAATAAATCTTTTGTCTTTATATGTCTGTTTTAGTTTTCACCCATCCTGTTATTACTTAATCACCCCATAAAAAAAAATCCAAAATGCAAATAGAGTTAGAGACTCCATGTGTGAGGCAGTTACACTTTTAAAATGAACAATTCTGGAATAAGGATTCTGGATTGTTAGGAGGAAGATATCATTTAAAGTATTATGAACAAGGCAGTTGTTGATCCATTTACAGCCGTAATGATAAAGAGTGAATCCACTGAATCTTAAGTCAAGCCTCTGTAAAGAAAGTGGAATGGAGTGGTTTCAGGATTGGCCCACAAACAGAGATGTGAGGAAAGCCTTTCCCCCGACAACACGGCTAAACAGAATCCAGTGTGTGTCCTGGGTGATGTGGAGGACGCCTCGCACGCTGCAACAGATCAGAGGTTTCAAACAGGCTTTAGTTTTGTGAGACTGTTCAGTCCTTAGTTCAATATGTTGACGTCTCATTAAACAGTTGTACACTAAATGTGTTGGACCTTGAAGGTCGATCTCTTGTGAAGTGCTTGGAGTGAATTACTCTGTCGAACTGCTGCTACTATTATCTATAACTTAGCAAAGTGCACGAATATATTTCTATTGCCAATCATCACTAGAATAAAGAACACATACTGTGTCCTGGAAACACCGACATGGTCTCTTTCAGATTTCAGAGTTTACTGTATCTTGTTTCCAATAAGTTGCAAAAACAACACATACTCTTCACACTGAAAGCTTGCTCTTTGGCAAATCCAGTGTCGTCCATCGTGGGTTTGACTTTTTAGATTTAAACATAACTATTTGATTCAAGCTAAAGATCATGGTTGGGTTATGATAAGTAGTATAGCCCTGCACGAGAGTTTGGGAGCTATAACTGGACCACGTGGAACCACTTAGACTTACACTTAAGTTCCTGTTTAGTTTCACATGCAATGTCCTATTCAACAACATCTTGTGATGTATCAAGTGAAGCACTGAGGTCATGAGGTACCATGCCACACTTATCTTACTGACACATATGGGTAATCATTGTAAACAGCAGGGGTTTCATATATTCAGTTTCTATGTTAGCTGTGATCTCAGTTTCACTGACACTGGTGTTTAACGGCTACATCCTGAACAAAGTTCTTAGTCACCTTTGACCTAACATGGACTGAGGGAGTGACCAAAAGAAAGAAACTGCAAGTGAAGGAACTATAAAGATAAAGACTTCAAAACGTTCAGGAATAGAGGGGTAAAGCTGGGGGACAGAGACACGATGGACAGTGACTGAGGAAGAGAGGACGTTAGGAATGAGAGAGCGTGGAGGTCAGAGGAGAGAGTGAGTGATGACTGCTGAGAGGGGAGTGTGCCTGGGAATGAATGGTATGTGCCTTAGACGTGACCAGCCCCCCACCAGCTGTGCATGTTGTCCCAGACACACACACACACACACACACACACACACACACGCACACGCACACGCATGCGCATGCGCACACGCACACGCACACACACACACACACACACACACACACACACACACACACACAGATTGTCTTATCACGTTCCGACACACACCCTGCCTGCCTGGAGCCTGCACACATTAACGCAGAATGAAAAGGAGACTGAAATGTCTGAAAGGTTTCTTCTATCTGCTGCTGATGTTATCTTCAAAATAACATCATTACCACTAGCAACCACATTCATAAACTAATGTGGACTCAAAATAATAACACTCTGCTTCACCCACTACCATAACAATACTTAAACTGATTTTGAGTCAAATAAAAGTGTAAATGAGTGTTTTGAAACTTTTTTGTATACATTTGTGGGTCATACTAAACAACACAGCATTAAAGAATCAATATTAGGCAGTTTTTTTTCTTTGTTGTATTTATTTTCATTTTATAGAGGTTTTAAATGAACAAATAAGCAAGGTATCAGGGTATATATTGTTTTACTTTGACACAAAAATCAATTAAAGGTAATAAAGATTTTGACCGATTGTCACCCCCAAAGCAAATTAAGCACAATTAGATTTGTATTATAATGACAATATGAATAAAGCACACAAATGAATGAAATATGAGGATATGTGTTGAGTTTTCATCAAAAATATTTGTCCTATTGCACGTCTGTAAGCTATCAAAACTTTAACTCTACTATAACTTGGAGTTATACTAAAGAGAGCTAGGAGTAGAGTGGATAGCTTTTCAACAAACAGTGTAAGTCAACCCATGAGCATTCACTGCCCCCGTGTGGCCTGAGGAAGGATCTACAATGAACATGCTGTGAGTCATATCAATAAAGTGTTTAGTGCAGTTGGAAACCTGCCCTTTAAATTCAGACCTTTATTTTTTAGAATATATGACTAGCTCATATCTGTAAAAATAGGCTATGTTATGGAAAACACAAGTGTGAACAGACAGGTACTACAGGGATGTGATCAAATGGCATATTTTAGGAGAGGGGTGATTTAAATTGAAGTTTTTCACATTACATATTTGACAAAGATACGTAGTTTTTCAAAAGAAAGTTGGATATATTTGCTTACAAGTCACTGATTCGATAAAGTTGTTGCTTTCACTTAGAATACATAGAATTAAGGTATTTTCATTATAAATGTATCATTTTCTCTTGGTCTGATGACGCAACAACTTAATGTACTCTATATTTTCTTTCTTATCTAAATGAATAACCTTTGAAATAATTCTGTTTTCAGGGTTTAAATATTAAATTGTTATTTCTGTATGGGATAACGTAAAAATGTCACAACTACATTACCCATCATTACTTAGAACGGAAATGTGCCGTCTCTCCCCGATAAGTGAGGTATGTTCATTCATTGGCTACTGATTGCCCGGGCAGGAAACACACGACGAAAAATGATTGGCTAGTGCTCTCCCTGTAGTTACCCGGATGAAGTTTGGCTATAAATACTGGACCATTGTAGGCGTGGGGGTTGTAGTCCAAACCGATAGTCAGTGCTCGGTAGCTAGAAACCCGATTTGTCTTGCAGCTTCAAGAAATTATTTGTGGATTTTAAACATGGTAAGAACTTCATTTCGTAGTGTTATATCATATCGATAACCTGTGTTTGCGTTTGGGTTGTTGGCAATACATGTTAAAGGCCCCTTTGCATGTTGTTGAACAGCTAACTATTAGCTGCTAGCGTTAGCTGTTGTAGTAGCTAATCATGCTAGCTTCCTCATCGGCTGCTTTTATCGAGCGATAACACACTGCTAAATTGCGGTTATTTGTAAACTTTGTAAGGGTTTTATTTCACAGTAATACAAGATGGGGCGGCAGCAAGCCCAATAACTCCTTTTGTTTTCCAGGCTGGTGGAAAGGCAGGTAAAGACTCTGGGAAGACCAAGACTAAGGCTATTTCGCGCTCTCAAAGAGCAGGACTGCAGGTTTGTCTATTGAAATTCATTAATGTGTCTGTGCTAACGCTAACAAGCTAACATTATACATCAGTTGGCCGTCTCTCACCGTCAGGCCACTGGTCCATTTTATGTATCTCCACCAATGTTTGCTCATTGTATCGCTGCAGTTTCCAGTGGGTCGTATCCACAGACACCTGAAGTCCAGAACCACCAGCCACGGCAGAGTGGGAGCCACTGCAGCCGTGTACAGCGCGGCTATCCTCGAATACCTCACGGCCGAGGTAACGCTGACTACAGTGTATCTGTCTGATAGCCGCCGTTCCTGGCTAACGTGTACATCTAAAACCTGTCTGTCTTTCAGGTTCTGGAGTTGGCAGGAAATGCATCAAAGGATCTTAAGGTGAAGCGTATTACCCCCCGCCACTTGCAGCTGGCCATTAGAGGAGATGAAGAGCTGGATTCACTGATCAAGGCCACTATTGCTGGCGGAGGTAAGGAGCAGAGCCCTATCATTCATACAATAATGTTACATTTGGTGATTAATGCATTACAATTGAGTCTATAAAACGGTGTGAAATGCCCACATTCCAGACGCCGTGGTGACCGAAACTATCCAATACATGGAAACTTATTTTTACATTTAGAGTTGCACTTTTATTTGATTACTTTTCTAACTTAAAATGAATGCATTTACCCCAGAATGATGAGATTAGTTTAATATAATCATGGCTATTCTCGGTGCAGGCCCATTAACTTTAAATAACACAAACCTTTTTTAAGTTGTGCACTCAGTCATGAGAAGATATTAGTTATTTGGTCCATGTGCAGAGGAAAGTGATGTTTTTAGCCTTTGCCTAGCTTTTTGACCAACTGTAGCGTGCAGCTGTTAATGAATGTCTGGTCCTCTGTTTCCCAGGTGTGATCCCTCACATCCACAAGTCTCTGATTGGAAAGAAGGGCCAGCAGAAGACCGTATAACCTGAAGTGCTCCGGAAGTCGTGCCACCTCAGGACGAAGTTTGCATCAAGTGGTTAAATGTCTTAGATTAGAAACACCTTTAGGAGTTATTTGTATGGTTGGGCTCACATTTACTCACCTGGGGTATTTTTAAAAAGTGGCTTCAGAGAAGCTCAATTTTGTTTTCGGCTAATTTTTTTTGTTCTCCTGTTGCTGCAGTTGTTGTGTTAAACCTCGCTTTGGTGGCATTCCCATGTTTTAAAGTGTTTTAATAAAGCTCTTATTGGGTGATTGCAGTATGTTTTCAGTTCTTTCATTTTCATGAGCTCGTTTCTGGTGGTATACAGGCTTAAGTGGTATTACTCTAGACCAGTTTAAAGGATTAACATTGAACAACCACAGCCTGCCATTATCAAGAGTTGTCATGATTGGAACCACCTTAAGCCCACAAACCATTAGTCTCTGCCCTGGGTTCTTGCATGAATCGCTCAGCAGGTTTTGTTAACCACTGGACTAACACACTTAGGCAATCCTGTTGTCATTTTTGAATTCTCAATAAAGACTGGACAGTCTGATGTTTTTCATACTGTGGAATATGGATGGTTTATTGCATGATGGCAGTCTGACTGCATTCCTGGTTTATAGGGTTGACCTAAACCGGCGTGAAGAACTTGTCTTTAACCTATTAAAAGGATGGTACAGTATGTCTTTGTTAACACTGGAGATGGTGATCAACATCTGTTGTATGTATAATTAAGCTAATTGCTCTGAAAATAAAACATGGCTGTCATAGCTAATTACTGGCTTTAAATCTATTTGTTACACTTACAATCTGATTTCTAACATCTCGAAGTGTTATTTGATTGACATAAACGGCTCATGTTTTTGTACTGTACCCTGGGTCTTGTCAGGACAGGTTTCAGAGCAACATCATGACGTCAGAGCCCCACTAGATGTCCCCGGAGCTCTACGAGCGCCTGGCTGCATCGAGTTCTCACATGGAGCCAGAATAACTACAGGGCAAGCCGTCTACTTATCAAGCCTCTCTTCACTGGGATATTCCTGGAATGAATCGGTAATTTGGACTCGGCTGTGAAAGAAGACATGGATTGAACACATTTAAAACACTGACATCCTGTTTTCTTTAGAAAGTCATGCGTCATCCTTTAGGTCAATTTAAACCTGAACAAAACAAATCACTAGACGTTTAGTTGAATCAGAAGATACATTTGTTGGTACGATTTCATTACCAAGATCTCTTCTGTGATGTAGTCAGTGGCCATTAGGCAACTGGATGAGATTGTCCTCTTGTAGCCCCCTGTAGGTTCTTTATTGGATATACACATTCTTAGAAAAGGACAATGTTTTGAATAATCTAATAAATAGAAGCACTGATTTTAGAATGTAAGTACAACTGGAAGCATGATCTAGTTCTTATTTCCATTACTATATGTATTTTTTTAAAGGCACTCTACATACATACTTCGTCTATATCACAATCTGATTGATTTTCTCACCTTTTTAAAAATAGATGTTTTCAAACTCATACATTTACACTGTGGGTTTCAACAACTTCTGAATTATTAGTTTATTATTAACATTTTTCTGGCAACTTGTCATCATTTATTCGAGTTCCTTGTTACGAACAGATAACTTTGTATAATATTACTACTTATTCTGTAGTGTGATCAATCTTCTTGAAAAAGCTAGTGCTGATGGAGGCGTTGCACATTTAGATAGATGTAGAGCTTCTGTGTGCGGGGCTCCCACCAAGCCGATACAAAAAGCAAGCGTTTCTTTTGGCCGACAGAACACATAGAATAGTTGAATATAGTTTGACAGTGTTCATTTCGGTTTGGCTTTCAAACAAATGTGATATGTTTCAATAAGTGTGGGGTTCGTAGTGGACCTTTTTTGAACAGTGAAGCCCCTGCAATACTAAGCTAAGCTACCCATTTCCTTACACTTGAGTTTAAAATGAGTCTTCTTATCTCACAAAAAAAGCAAACAAGCGTATCTTGCCAAAACTATCCCTGGAACTTTCTGGCTGGATTTTTCTTCAAGGATCTATTTATTTATTTATAAAATCATGGGCTGCTAATGTCTTGCTGTGTGGCGAGCAACAATTTCAAACACGTTTTATGAAGACAAATAGGATGGACATTGCAAATTCCTCGTTAACTTTGCAGAGTGGAAGTTTCTTTTCACCCTTTGTGTTATTAAAATCAGATGTGGCATTTCAAAATAATGGAAGAGACCTTCTGGTGTGACAGACTTGGCTGGCACGCAGCTTGTCCAAACCAATCAAAATGCGGCAGAGGCCGAGGTCCTTAACTGGACTAAAAGGTCCAAACACGACCGAGGTGCACTCATCATTCTGCCTCATTTATGTGGAAATAATGAGAGGAATAGTTAGTAACCTGATCCCATATGTGACAGTGCCAAAACACACAGCGGTCGGAGTTGGTTCGCCCACTGAAGCGAAAGGGTCAGCTCAGTCCACTCAGCACATTTCTTGGAGTTATGCAGACATTTCTCCCCACCATACATTGGAGGAAACGATATGGATTATTCATTTATTTTTCTTGTATAAAAAGAACCTAGGGAAAAAACAAGCCATGTTCTGTTCAAGGTAATACAATCACCTACAAACACCTCTCCAAGTGTACAAGTGGTATGTTGTATTCAATTTGTTTTATTTGTACAGAAAACAGAAATGTAAAATGGCCTTTTTGTGTACAGGGGAGCTGACATTTTTTTAAGAAAAAACAGTTGAAATTCCAAATATCAACTGTGAGCTGTCGTAATGTATTTTATTAAGTTTTGACAAATATATTTATTGCATTTCATTTTTTCCAGAAACATATTACACACATGTATAACCCCCCAAAGAAGAACAAAACAAACAAATACAACAAAGTTACAAGAAAAGAAAGGAACAAATAGTAATACTTAAATGGATAACATACAAAAACATACAGATATACTTTATAGATGTTGACAGTGACAATAACTCAAAGAGGAAACTCAAAACAACGTAAATGATTAATGTGAAATTGTCAAAAGGCTGAAACAGTAAGTCAAAAAGCTGGTAGACAAGAAGCTGCATCACATCCCATAATCTCTTGCATACTAATTTTCCAGGTCGTATAGTTCCTTTCCAACAAGAGTGAGCATTCCCCATGTTCTATAGAAGCCATCAGGCGTTCCCTTATGGCAGAGGTCCATTTCTCAATGAGAGAGGTTTTTAACCAGTGACTGATTGAGGGGCTTTCTGGGTTTGTCATGATGTTTGGATATTGTATGATCAGCTTGGTGTTATTAAGTCTTGGAACCACAGGAATACAGAATACAGAGTTTTGGTCATACTGGCAGACAGTCTGGCTGAAATCAAAATGTAGTTAATCTCCTATTTAACTATTCTTCAGCTCTGGTTGCTTTAAATTCATGCACTCGACAAATACTCACCACTTTATTTCCCCCAGAATTTAAGTTTAACATGGATCTAAAGCCTCTAGAAGTCAAAATGGTGGAGTGAACTTCAAAATGTGGTGGGCTCGACTCTGCTGTGCTATTGAGGATTTGTTTTGTTAGCCAGAGGCCTGTACTACAAAGCAGGATTTTCGTTTAGCGGGCTAACTTCAGGGAAAACTCTGGCTTTCCGGTCCTACGAGTGTGTTAAGCATATTTTAACAAAGTCATGTTTCAGTTCATGTGTATGACATCATCAGAATGTGCCTGAAACGTGGTGATGCTAATGAGCATGCGCAGTTACAATAAACGGTCCGTACTCCAGGCCAAACTCTGAGCGATGTGGTCGCGTGTTTTTTCTGTCCGTTAGCATACTTACTTTGGCTGACTGCAAACGTGGAGACTTCTGCTGAATATAATGTCTCACGCAACAGGTTATGGGCCCAGTCAAGGAGGCCAAAGGTGGTTTAAGTTGTTATTCCACGGTGACGAGAAAAACTTTGAGTTATGGGAGACGAGGTTTTTGGCGCACATGGAACTGCGCGGCCTCAGTGAAGTTATCCTGGAAGAGCCAGCGATAGACTACAACGACGAACAAGCACTTGAAGAAGACGCAACAAAGAATGCAGAGGCATATGCTGAATTAGTGAAGTGTCTAGATAATAAGAGCTTATCACTCATAATGAGAGACGCGAAACGAGATGGAAGAAAAGCGTTGGCAATACTCCGAGAGCACCACGCGGGAAAGGACAAACCACGGGTCGTGAGCCTGTACTGTGAACTCTCTTCTCTCCACAAAGCAAGCAACGAGACTGCTACTGATTATATTATTCGAGCGGAGACTATATTCACGTCTTTGAGAAGGGCCGAAGAAAATATCAGTGACGGGTTGCAGATTGCCATGGTAGTGAAGGGGTTACCGGACTCATTCAACCCGTTTGTCGTGCACGTCACTCAAACCAACGACCGTCTAACGTTCGGTGAGTTCAAAGCTAAACTGCGGAGCTATGAGAGCACTGAAAAATATAGGACGAGTGACATGAATGCGGACGAGGACGGCGTTATGAGGACTAGCGGGGCGAGGACACGAGGACGTGGAAGAGGGAAGAAGATGGACTTAGCCGACACTGAATGCTACACATGCGGAAAGATGGGGCATATGGCTAGGACATAGGGTGACCAGATCCCAACAAACCAAATGTGGGACAAGGAGTATGGTTGTGTGGGACAATGTGGGACAATGTGGGAAAATGTGGGACACCCTCTCAACAGCAACCCCCGGAAAAAAAACGTAACAAATATATAACAACAGAGCAGAAAGTGAAGTCAAAATGCAGTTTTTTAATAAAGAAAAGTAAACTAAGGCAGCAGGCATTATTCACTTCAAGTGTTTAGAAATGCATCTTCTTAATTCAACTAGTGTATTACCTGTACAAGTAGGCACAACATAAATTAATAGATAAAATAAAACCAACACTGGCCAGGAGGGAACAGAAACATAATAATACATCAAATAAAATAGCTTTCAGTTGTGTCCATCACAGCAACAGAAGGTGCCCCCGCCCCCCCCCACACACAGTGTGTGGGCTATTTTGTCACCTAGACCCACTGGTGTCTTTGACTCTGTCAAACAACTCTCCACAGAGGCAGGGGCAAGCAATCTGTTATTATGGACGCTGCTTTTGTACGACCACATGACATTTTCTTTACTATCTCAGAGTCTGGAAAAAGCAGCGAGGCTGCCCGAGGCCTGAGCGAGGACGCTTGTGGCGCGTTTCCACTGCAGCTGGTAGCTCGCTTTAAGCGTGCCGAGCCGTGCGGGGCCCGGTTTTGGTTGCGTTTCCACTTGGCCTAGTTTTGGCCCGGGGCTACTTTTTCACCTTTTTTCTGGCCCGACTAAATCGTGGTTCTAGGGCCAGGAACAATCAGGCAGAGTCGGGCTGAGCATGCTAAACTAGAGAGAGAATTGCTCGCAAGGGGGCTACAACTACAACAAGATCAACATAGTTGACCGTGATTTAATTGTAATACACGTTTCAAAATGATGCCGAAGTAACAACATACTGATACCAGTTAGTAAAAACCATGAATTAATGCTTTGACAAGTCTGCAGACAGACGGCAGAGAAACACCCTTTTAAAATGCTTGTTCCCTGAATGGAGCTTGGCTAAGCTAACGTTATATATGCTCCGACCGTCCACACTCACAACAACGGCCTACAGACATAAATACACCAGCGACTGTATTCGCCATGACACAGGCAGTCTGTGGTTTGTACTTGTTTAACTTCTGTCTAGTTTCTGAACAGATATGAGAAGCTGTGAGCTCTGAGGGCTAAGAGCTAAAGGCTGTGTTGTTTTTCTGGGGCTCTCATTGAAGATGACGTCACGGCTCTGCCTACACTGCGTTACTATAGTAACCAATAGAGTCTGGCTGCAGACCGCAGCAAGGAGGCGGAGTATAGGGGCGGATCCTATAGTGAACGACGGCAGCCGGCTCTCGCCCACGAACGAGCCGTTTTTTGTTTTGTTTTTGCGGAGAGATCTAGATCGGCATGAAGGCACATTATGCAATGTGCAATGTGGACATTATCCCGCTTATTACACATGGCCACATTCTCAACAAAGTAACGACATGACTCCCAATAATAATTGAAATGCTTTTATGGATTTAGAAAAAGATTTTATTGATTTAAAAATTAGTTTTATGTAGGGCTGTGCAATTAATCGTATTTTAATCGCGATTACGATTATGGCTTGCGACTATTATGAAGACAAAATACGATTATTTTGCTGGGTGCGCTTTCGCCCCTCCCTAAAAGCCCACTCGACCACGTGGGAGTGACATGTGTTGTGAGTGTTCAGCGCGAGCGAAGATGTCAGAACAAGAGCAGCAACTCGTTAAAAAGAAGGGTACAACTATTTCCACTATTTGGAAGTAATTTGGCTTTCAGGAGTCCGACGTGGAGCAAAACAAAGTACAGTGCAGGTTGTGTTGGCACCACACGCTAACACAACCAATCTCTTTCATCATCTGAAATACAACCACAACGTGCAATACGACCGGGCATTAATACAACAAAAAGCAGATGCCCGCTCGACTTCATCCACCACATCATCACAGTCATCGATTCAGGACGCATTGTACAGAGCAACGGCCTACGCGACGAGCTCGCAGAGACACAGAGATATTACAGGTGCCATTACATTTCACATCGCTAAAGACATGTGCCCAGTTAGCACTGTTAGCAACCAGGGCTTCAAGTAACTTGTCAACACGTTGGACAAGCGTTACGCGATGCCGTCTCGGTATTATCTCAGCAGGTCTGCGCTGCCTGCACTATATGACAAATGCCGTGGGGAAGTTGAGAGAGATGTGGCTTCAGCTGACTACTTTGCGACCACAACAGACCTATGGTCTAGCCCAGGGGTGCCCAACCGGTCGATCGCGAGATGTGTCTAAAAATAGAACAACAATATTCTGTTTTATCGTTAATGTCCATAATATAATCTTCCTGTGCCAGAATAATGCACTTGAACGCATCAAAGCTTTGTGATTGGCCGGCGTCACCCCATGTGTCGGGGCGTGGCTGAGGGTCTTCAGTACAGGGGGCTTGTCTCCTGCCTGCGCTGATCTCTGAAACCAGACCATGTCAACAGGCTGGTGTTTCTAGCAACACATCTTTAAGAGATGACATGAGCAGCCCTACCAGCATTTGCCATGGTGGCCTAAACATTTTGATTTGGTCTTAAATTGTAGTTCAACATTTATTTCCTGTTACTTCTGGACCATGACGGTTGGCCAGCCTTCAACGTTTAACTGAGTGGAATATGTTGAATATGTTTTACCAAAATGTTGGCTATATGTTAAGGAGTTTTCAGAAGGTTGTGAAAGTGCACTGCATCATATTTGATTTAATTTATTTTGGGTCTAATTTATTTTTATTGATCATATTAATAATATATGTTTAGTATGGTTTTGGAAGTGCGCTCCAACATATTTGTTAATCTTGTTTATTGGTAAAATATTATTTGTTTTAAAGTTCAATAAATGGTCAATGAATAATCGTCAAAATAATCGTGATATCAATTATTGACCCAAATAATCGTGATTATGATTTTTGCCATAATCGCACAGCCCTAGTTTTATGTATTGATTTAAATTGACATGCATCCGCTAAGAAAAGTAGTCCGTTGTTACTGTTTGAACTAACGTAACAACGGCAGGAACTGCTTCTATAGTGTTTTTGAGGAGCTTTTTGATTACAGATTTGAAAACATCGTTGCTTGCTTTAAAAGTAGCACAATTCATGATGTCAAACCTTGGAAAGTATCTAGATATCCCTGCCCTGATGCCAAAGTAACTGGCAACTGAATATGTGTCGCCGTTTGATGTCTATGTCTGGACCGCTGCGTAAAAAGGAGGGTTTCTGCCCCGTTACTTCTCTTCTTACTTCTATAAGAATAAAACACGGAGGACGGAGATCTCTTTTTGTCCCCCTCTTCTCCCCGCTGCAGCCTAGCAGCTGATCTCAAAGCACGCTCCCCTCTCCTGCAGGGAGAAAAACTATATTTATATACTTTATATAGGTTGATACAGTAGCCCCTTTTTAAAATAGTTTGTATAGGTGTTGCTATCTGTTTTGTGTAGCGTGGTTCTACAAGCAAGTCGATGCATTCATTGGGTGGTATCAGAGAGTTACACGGGTCTGTAAATGCAATGAAAACAATTGGCCACAGCAAATAATTTATATGAAACATGTAATTTTTACTTTTTAATACTTCAAAGGATGTATTGAATAATTTAAGTGATATATGTGTACACATATACATCATTCATTAGTCAAAACAGGGCTACATTTGATTTAATTAAAAGGTATAATATGTGGTAAACTGAAGAGCCCTTTGGGAGCCGAAAGAGCCAGCTCTTCTTGATGAGCCGAGCCAAATGATCCGGCTCACCAAGAAGAGCCGGAATTCCCATCACTAGAACGAATGACTTCTTCTGCGAGGATTTATAAAAGCAGCTGGAATCCCTTAAATTGCATTACTGCCACCTACAGTATGTATTTCTGCTGAGTGTCATTATTCTATTGGATAAAAAAAGTTAGGAAACGCCCCTATAGGATCCGCCCCTATAGGATCCGCCCCTATACGATCCGCCCCTATAGGATCCGCCCCTATAGGATCCGCCCCTATACGATCCGCCCCTATACGATCCGCCCCTATAGGATCCGCCCCTATAGGATCCGCCTCCTTGCTGCGGTCTGCAGCCAGACCCATCTCATAGTAGGCTTGTTTGAGACACATTGCGGCTCGCCTCGAAAGTAGACGAGAGTAGCCGATCGCAGCCGGGGGAGGTGTCAAAAAGCTCGCCTGAAGTCGGACAGCTCCGAGTCGGCTTCTTCTTCTTCTTCTTCTTCTTCTTCTTCTTCGCATTCTTCTTCTTCTTCTCTCGATTTTTTGGCGGATTGCAAACAGCTTGAAGGTGCATACCGCCACCTCCGGAGTCGGCTTGACTCGGTTTGCATTTATAAAGAATGCACACATGTGTTTAATCGTTAATGTCAGATATGTACTAAGTAAATACATTTGTTCCTGCTCAAGATTAGATTCAACTTTATTGTTATTGCACATATTACAGGTACTGAGACAACGAGATGCAGTTTAGCTTCTAACCAGGTGCAACAAGCAGTAAAGTGGAAAGTAATGTACATCATCTACAGAATAACATATAGAATGAATTGAATGATGAATCAACAGTGTGTATGAATACACTAGATATCAGCCTGTGAGCAGTATGAACAGTGTGTATGAATACACTAGATATCAGCCTGTGAGCAGTATGAACAGTGTGTATGAATACACTAGATATCAGCCTGTGAGCAGTATGAACAGTGTGTATGAATACACGAGATATCAGCCTGTGAGCAGTATGAACAGTGTGTATGAATATGCTAAGATATATTAATTTCATGATGATAAACATTGTGGAACAATGATGAAAAATGGGAATGGATGTGGCGACGTAAAACAAAACAAAACAAAACAAAACAACAAACTTTTGCCAGCCAATTGGAGAGTTTCATCAGCAGCACGTGGTAAAACCCACCAATGAGCGCTCAGCTCGAGATACCAGCGAGCCGTTTCCCATCAAGCATTTCGCTTCCGCAGCTCGTGGAGAGCAACTGCGCCAACTCGCCTCGCCTCGCTCTCAAGGCTGCGGGCGTATCACAGTATCATATATCTCCTGATCTGAGTCAGCTGAGCCGTATCTGGCCGTGCAACACTCACAGTGTCACAGACTGGATGCAGAAGTATTATTTTAAGCAACACATTAAAGAGCCTGTGACACGAGTTTCCCCCATCATCCAAACCCATCACTTTGAGTAAATATTGTGCCCTTGAAAACCGTTACTGAACTGATTTTGGATATTTGTACTTTGATAACCATTAATCTGCCTTCAATGTTGACCATTTTCTGGATCTTCTCTGGATTCTTCAAGTGCCGCCAAATGATGGGTGACGTCATTGCGGGCACAGCGCTCCAGCTGCACCGTTCAGGATCCCAGCTTCTGCATGTAAACCTTTATATATATACAGTCAGATGTGAACGCACGACGGCGCACAGCAGCAAGCACAGCGATGACAGTTTAATTTTGAACGCGTCTGAGAGCTCATATGAGGCTGAAGGATCGGTTTATGTTGCATCTGTTAGAAGTTTAGGAATGAGGTGCGTCAATATGGGCGATCATAGGTCATGTAGCCAGTGGTGGAATGGGACTACAAATCATCCCGGGACTCTCGACCGGCCCACTTCGGTACCGCTAGTAAGCTGTCAACGGGGGGAGTGGGGGATGTCAGGGGCGGCAGGTGCTGTATATAGTAAATGTAAATATGTAAATATTTGTGTCACTGCATCCTGGTAAAATACAAATATAATGTATAATGTCTGTGTCTTTGACATTAGCGCTGCTAGCCACCTGTGCCCTGTACTACGAAGCCAGTTCAACAGACCCTGGATATGTTTGAGTAACAAACAAACTAACAACAACAAACTAACAAACGAGATCTCGCTAAGCGGTCCTACGACGCTGGTTATCAACTCGGTAAATCAAGCCAGGGTTTCTCTCTCCAGCTGAGAGCGCGTTCACGTCTAAGACATGAGTGGATCTGACTTTAATTACATTTGACTCGAGTGTTTCGTCAACATAATGTGTTAAATAATACTTCTGCATCCAGTCTGTGACGCTGTGAGTGTTGCACGGCCAGATGAGGCTGGAGGAGCTGACTCAGATCAGGAGTCAGGAGATATATGATATATTATGATATTATATGATCGATGATCTGATTGATGATGTAATATGAATGATAAGTGCGACACGTCGGCGTCTTCTCTGCATACGGCAGTTTAAACTGTATTTCCTTTATCCTGTAATATGACTTGAGAGATTTAAACTCCGCACACTGAGTTGATCTCTTTTCTATAGACGCCGGAGGCGGGCAGCGTCAGGTAAAAGAAGTTATTTAGCCTTCTCAAACCTGAGCCTCACGCGCCGCCTATGGGGGATGTGCTAGTGACTTATCCGACCGGCCCACTTCGGTACCGGCCCATCGGGATTCGTCCCGATGGCCAGTCCGCCACTGCACCCAGCCCACGTAAACTGTCAACGGGGGGAGCCTCGCTGCGGGGAAACGGTGGACCATGTGTCCCGATCAGAGTGGGAATAATAATAATTAAAACTGCGGTCACAGACGTGCACGCAGTTGTGGGCAGGCCTTCGCGTCCGAGCGCCTGTAGGGGAGGGTCGCTGGTCGTCCCGGCGTCAAGCAGATGCGCGCGTGTCCTCCGAAATGAGCCGTTCGTAATTTCTCAAACGTTCGTGTTCCGGACTGCATAAGTAAATTGAGATGGAACATAGTAAAAACATGTAAATTCTAATGTCCGCCTAAAAAAAAACATTACTTATAGTGAAAACCACCCTTGAATGATGAGTTTAGTAGACTAAAAGCTTTAGGAATCCAAACTATAACATATAATAAGTACCCTGTATCAAGATTGATGCAAAACAAGTGAAATTTGACCTTTTTAATAGAGATTTAGAAAAATAAAGTCCACCTCACCGCTGGGTAATTTGGGAACCATCAGTTCCATTTGAACGTTTTCACTGTAAAAATCATTTTATTACTTTGTATCACTACAGGTATTCATTCCATCCAAATACAACTGTTGTGAAAAAATAAATAAAATAAAAATAAAACATACTCTGTTATCGTCTTAGGCCCCACGGACCCGTAATCGCGTCATTTTCAGGAAACAACGTCTAAGGAAGCTTAATATTTAATAAACTATGAATATTTTATATCCATAGAACGGGAAAAAAAACTAATTTAACTGATCTTTTTCATTTATTTTTTCACAAAAAACACACAATGCTAACAGTGAGCCTCTGAATTAAATATTGTTTATGACCGCAAGGAGACACAGAATCTAACGGTGCCCACCTCAACACTAAAAGGGTTACCCTAACCCGTGTACTCCTTTGAACACAGCTACATACAATTACTTAGGACAATATATATTACCTTACACCATCAGCAACTGTAAACTGCTTTGGCATAGTGGAAATGAACACCATGTCACTCACTCTGCCTGGTTTCACACACTATTAATTACACAAAAGAATTGTCAATTTAATTGAAAAGGTCGTTGATGCAATATACTAAATCAGCTCTTGGCACAAAGGAAATACTCATTAAATCATGGATTGGCTGTGAACACATACTGTTCTATTGTATTGCATAGAAAGATGTGTTACTGTTGTGCTTGTAGTGGAAATACTGTTTGTAGTCGTAGATAGAAAAACAAAGATGGAAAACATTTCACCATACATTGTTTAGGAGTTTTATATGTATTGGGTGTTTATGGTTAATGTGGGAAATTAATAAGCAGAGCTGTTGCTGGTAAATTTGTGTGCCATCATAATAGTAATGTGTATACAGCGTTTCGTGAATATCTGGAAAACTATATGCGAGTAGTTTGGAGTCATTTGAGACATGTAAATCGTCAAAAATGGTACATTCTCTGTTAGCTTACGTTCGCCCCGATTGAGCTAGCAACTATTTTATTCGCAATTTAACATGATATTGGATATGGGCTTAACTTGTCCTGGACTGGAATTTTGCCGATCTTTTCCCGAGGAGGTGTTTGCGAAAAATCGCTTAAAATGCATGAATAACACAGATTTTTCAAAATGGCCAACTTTCTGGGGGGCGGGGCTAATGGAAGCTATTTTGAAATATGTCCGCAATTCCATCAGTTATGTCTGTGGCAAGATTGGGGTAGTTTGGAGAAACTATATGTGACTATCGCACAATAGGGGGCGCTACTGAGCTGGTGTACAAAAATGTACATTTTTTTTGTACAGTCTGGAAAAAGACGTGGGTTGTGACGTGTGTTCCAAGTTTTGCGTCCGAAAGTCATTTTAGCGATTTTGTGGCATTTAAATCGTCAAAATTGGAACATGTTCCGTTAGCTTACGAGCTCCCCGTTTGAGCAGTCGACTATTCATTCGCAATTTAGCATCACATTGGATATGGGCTGATCTTGTCCTGGTTTGAAATTTTTCCGATCATTTTCCTAGGACAAGTATGCGAAAATGCGCTTAAAATGGACATATTTCAAAATGGCCGACTTCATGGGGGGTGGAGATAATGGAAGCCATTTTGAAATATGTCCGCATTTCCATGAGGAATCTCTGTGCCAAGTTTCGGATAGTTCGAAGAAACTATATTTGACTACCGCACAATAGGGGGCGCTACTGAGACATATTTGCTAAAACGTCCGATTTTTTCTACAGTCTGGAAAAGGTTGTGGGCTGTGACATGCGTTCCGAATTTAAAGGCCGTAACTAATTTTGTCCCCTACTTATGGCTCGGTACATTTTTTAACCCTTCGATTTCGAGAAAAAACTGAATAGGACACGCCCACATTTTTCATTGGTTGCGACCCTTTAAATCTCAGTTTATACTCACCCTGCCTGAGATATACATTTGTTGTGTTTTTGGCGCCCCCTATTGTTCGAAATGAACATTGTTTGTTGTGCCTATTCCCCAAGACACACTGAACCTATCCACCGAAATCTGTGATATTTGGATACATTTTGGATGAATTGTGAGCATTTATGTTTAGGCCACACCCTTTTGCTAAAGGAAATTGGAATTTAAGTTAATATTTCAATGTTTTTCACATTATGCTAATTTAAAAAAAATCAAAGTAGGCGGAGCTTCGGGATATGAGAGGATAATATGTAGAGCTGCTCCACCCGGATAAGTGTGCACAATTTCAGGTACGTCAGACTTACGCTGCGACTTTGTACATTTTTCGAAACGCTGCATTTACACAGGTGGCGCTAGAGAGCAAGTTGAAACATTTTCTCCCATCGAATCCAGAATGTTAACATTTTCACCGGTCCTGGCGGCGTTGCCAAATGTCGCTACATGAATAGTGTCGTAACCCCCTCAAAAACAGGTCGAAAGTGCAGAACCGGTAACAGAAGAATAATAATACTGACGATTTCAATAGGTCTTTGCACTACGTGCTCAGGCCCTAATAATAATCCGTGCATTTTATCCATTAATTTCCCCAACATTGTGGTAAAAAAACACACGTTTAATCCATGTTGTTGTACCACAACTACAAAAAGCATCGGTTTGTTTTCTCATCAGGAAATGCAGACCGGCTCAAACAAACGATCATTTAATGTATCATATGTTCGCCGAATTGACTTGAAAGCACTAATAAATGTAGTTTCATCCACTTGAGTTTACAACTACAAAAATAATCAATTTGTTTTTATATCACATCCGACGGGAGGAAATTCAGCAGCTCTCACTCCCGATTTTGTAATCCTAATGTAATCATCATCTTCACCACGATCATTTATGTTTATGTCGCCGAATTGACATGAAAGCACTGACAAATATGAATATACTGTAGTCAACTTCATTAAAACGTTATTAACGTGCCTAAACTCAGTAATTCACCATTTATACGCATGACAACACACTCTGTCCGTGTTTGGCTCTCTCGCCGCACAGAGAAGCGTTCCCCATCGACGTCACTTCCGGCTTCCCCCAAAACTTCAAAATGAGTCGAAGGAATTTCCCCGCGATGTTCGAAATGATTGATATTTAACGGAACGGTATCGCTTTTTCTTTTTTAAGCTGACGGTTCGAGATTACTAGTAGCCCAATATTTCATTGCACAACAGTTGTTGGGAGGGTGTCACAGGCTCTTTAAGTTGAGGAAACACTGGAGTCAAATGTAATGAAAGTCAGACGGTGTGTTAGACGGGCAGTGATATCATGAACCTGTTGATGGACGCATTAAAACCAGCTGTGTTCACCTTGCAGGTGCAGCTCTGAGGCTTTGATCCTGATCAAGTGTTCAAGTCATGGATGTTTAAAGTTTAACTTCTTCATATGTCGAATATTATAGTTGACTTTTCATTCAGGAAGTATGACGCTGCGCTGTCAGTACGCTTCTCCATGTTTGTGATTGGTCGAATGCTCCAGATACCACCCCTTTCATGTGAACGCGCACCTAACTATAGAGCGCGTATGTTTTGGATTAGGCTAACCGGCTAACTCAAACATATTCAGGTTAGGTTGAACCGGCTTCGTAGTACAGGCCTCTGGTGTAAAGCAGAGTGCTAATGAGGCTTCCCCCCCCCCACGCATTCATTGGATTAATGAAGAGAACACTGAGGAGGGAGGCTCATTTCAATTTGGTTCTAATTAAAGTGCAGGAAGTGGAACAGCGCTCACCTCGCTTCCTTCAGGCTGGACAGTCTGTGAGGCTTTCTGGAAGCCATTAGCACAGCTGGCCTCACGGTATGGATTTAGCATTTCTTTAGTTGATACAGGTTGAGGAAGAGTTTTCAGTCTGTGAAGAAGATCCTACACTATGTATGATAGTATAGTGTACCAATGTGTACACCCAGTGAGATTACTGCCACATCTATCTGATAATGGAAGATCTCTGCCATTACATTGGCGCAATGTTACACACAATTACACAAATAAGATCCATGTGTTAATTTATAGGAACACATGTCATTAGATACATTTCACATTGTTTTCTAAAGATAGACATTAACTCTGCATCATAATGAGCGCATTCTTTAAAGCACAATCCATTTGTAATTGCGAAAAATATCCTTAGATTTACTGTTGTTGTCTTTTTTTTCCTTTTATTATTATTATTAAAAAATATAAAAAAGCAATGTATGGCTTTTTTATAGATGTACAAAGTTAAGACTAAGATGATTACTAGTTGTTTTAATTCTGTAATTGTGGCTCCAAAAATGTATTTTCTATGTGCCATGTGTCTTCAGTAAAAATATATATGTTTTTTTACAAGTTGAACAGTTGTTTTGTTTTGGGCCTCAGCAAAACAAAACGCATGAAATATTATGGTCCAAGCGTCTGTAAAGCTAGTCGACTCCGAGACACTACCAAGTGGATACGAAGCTGTCTTTGACAACACAGTTAGAGAAAATGAGGCGGCTGCCGGAAGGGAACTGAAGTTTTTTTTTCTTCCTTGTTCAAGTTCACACTCGGTCCGTCTGGTGGCAGGTGGTTCAGAGCCGTGAAAGGGCCAGACTCTCCTCCTCGCCCACCACACATGGCTAACTTATCCCAACAGACACAATGGAAGCAGCGACGACACTAGCCGCGCTGTAATCTCTGTCAGGGATGAGACTTTGATTCACAGATGCTTTCAGCTCATTCCCCTCCATTTCCCCTCCTTTCCTGTTGGGTTCTGTGGTGGCTGGCATTGTGTGTGTGTGTGTGTGTGTGTGTGTGTGTGTGTGTGTGTGTGTGTGTGTGTGTGTGTGTGTGTGTGTGCGCTCACACAGACGGGGTGGGCTGGCAGGGGTCACGGTTCGACGGCCCGCCTGGATCCATCAAGAGGAACAAAGCAGGGAGAAGGAGCAGTGCCAAGACCCCCAAAATCAAAGACCAGGTTTGGGATTGGGATTCGCTCCAAAAGGCTGGACCCATTTTGTTAGTGCAGGGGGTCTCAGGGAGCTGAGGGGAGGGGGAGAGGGGTTAACGACAATAATCAAATCCACCACAGCGTCTGAGGAGCTGAAGAGCTGAAGCATCTCTCCTGCCCCCCCTCCCTTTGAAGTCTGCTTCGCTTTTGTTCTTGACATAACTTGATCTGATATTTAAAAGGCTAATTTGTATGTATTCTGTTAGCGGGGGTGGAGGGAGGGAGGCAGAACCGCCTGCCACCCAGAATTCCACAGGGGAGCTGACAGGAAGGTCAACACGATTGGCCACAGGGGGAAACGGGGGACACAAGCAATCCAAAAGCATATGATAAGTGTCATTGAATTATTGCAGCTCTGTGCAAATGTGATGACAATGGACGAGTGGTCAGGGGGCTGAAATCCCTCCGCAAACAGAGCGCATGCTTTGGTGGTCTTCATTTAGCCCCCAGCTTCCCCAACTGGAGGGGCAGCAATAGGCTGCAAAGGCAAATATGAATAAACGCTTCAAAGGAGCTCTGATACGCAGATTAACATTAGCTGGACCTCCACCTTTTCTACTTTCATACTTTGATGTACTTAAGTAGAGAGGGGGTCCTATTCCTCTGAAAAGAAACATGATAGATTGATCATACTCATTTGTTATATGAACCTTCTTTTTTCCATATGTCGTGGGGCCTCATTTATAAAGCCTTGCGTAGGATTCACGTGGGAAGGTTGCTTACGTAGGACGAAGCAAATCAATACGCACAGACATTTTTAGATTTATAAAACACTGCGTACCGGCACAGGACGTAAGCCGGTTTCCCTTTATAAATCACAACCGACTCGAAATGCGGTGCAGCTTTTGCGGGCTTCACGTAACGCCCAGGTTTGCCTATAAATAGTCAAAGAAACGCCCATTCATTCATTCTGACTGACTGCACGAAGGAGATCGCAGGAAATGACGACAGAACAGCTAAAACAGACGTCTCACACCGTGTCAGGTTCTGGTTCTTTAGGGAGGTGCAGATAAATCACATTGTTTGGTGGATGCAGTTTGAACAGAGGAGCAGCATGGAGGTCGGATCGTCACCAACATAAATAAATAAGTGGTCCGAAAAAGGTTCATGACAAAAGAATACACATAGCCTTCCTCAGGCAGTGTGTTTGTACGGGGGACAGGAGACCCCCCCCCCTGATGAGAGACTGTAAGAAGTGATCGGGGAATCCCTCCCGAGTGGAGTCATGAGACTAGATCTGAATTATGTTTTTGTATTTGGTGGTTTGTGTTCCAGCTGTCGATCAGCTGTGCGCAGCGTCTCCACTGCAGCGTCTCAACCCCGCAGCAACTCTATATCCACCAGTTAGAGGAAATACAACTAATGTGTTGTGTTATATTAGCTGTACAATGTCATAGTATTGTTAACTGACTACAAGGGGAGTTGTCATATACGTTACGGCATGTTTACGACAGTTACAGTAAGTGGGGGTGGCGAGAGAACCACCGGAGGCAGCAATAAAGAGTCCTGTTAAATAACCAACTGTTCCGTTGTCTGTTAATATCCAAGATATTACATACAATTGACCACATATGGTGTTCTTAGCTTCCATACCTCCTGTGTTTTACGAGCGACTTATCAAGTCTTGGCAAACGGCATAAAACACGATTAAACGTGGTAGTATATAAAACCATGCTCGTACAACCTAGAAATGTAAAACGGCATAATTTATGAGAAAACATTTCATAACATTAACACCACATATTCGAGGTGGTTTTCAATAACATATCCGTATTTATTTATTTCTCCAAGTTATGTTTGTGTGCACCGAGGAGCCTCAAGCAGGCGTTTGTTCAATCATTTTAACATTGGCTTTAATCAATGTTTGTGAAAATGAATTCTTCATATATGATAAATGAGAGGTAACATTTTATTTATGGTATTATTTCCACACATTTCTCTCCATTCTTCCTTCTGCCAACGGTGTCGCAGTTTCTCGTCCCTCCTGTGTGTGTGCTTAGTGCGTACACATGGGTTAGAGTTTGCGTGGAGGACCGCACATTTTCTCATCAAGTTAGTATTTTATAAATCGTAAACATTGCGTAGAAACTGGCGTACGCCATCTTTTGAGCGTATATCCCTTTATAAATGAGGCCCCTGACCTTTTGCATGTAATGATCAAAATGTGCCAATTTTGAATCGTTGTCCGTTGACTTCTGAGCCACATGGTCAGTGTGTCTAGCTAGCACATTAGCATGGCTGAGGATTGGGGATGGTTGCAACAAGTAATTATGTGGTAATGTCATAATGCGATAATTTCATCATTTCATATTGATGCAAACTCATTATTTCAATGGCCCATTTACAAATAGTAACACATTATTGATTGTCATAGAGTGAATAGCTTATTTTAAAGTATAGATTTTTACACTGAAATATGTATACGTTGAAGAGCGTCTGTACATTGACAAGGTTTTTCCACAGGCTACACACGCTAATCTGGTAGCACATAATGAAACCTGCCTTTGAGTCACTTTGTTCCATACTCCACTTAACTCAAATGTATATTTAACCTAGCAAGAGTCTATACAGCTTTGCTGGCATCACTGTTAGCACTTTGACATTAGCATGCTAACATGCATATGCAATGAATATTTTAGCATGCTGATGTTTAGCATCATTATTGTTTATCATGTTAACTTGCTTGTTGGCATGCTTAAGTGGGCTAATTAGCACTCAACACAAACTAAAGCTGGAGCTAATGGAAAGGATAGTTATGCAAGCAGTTGTTCACAAACCAAACTATTGGATAAACTGAAGCACAATGGCACTATGCAAAACGTAAAAGTTGTCACAGTAGGGGAACCTAATTGTTTGAACCAATGTTATAGGTGTATAGGTTATCAGGGACTTTTCCAGGGAATGTCCATACCAAATGTGGTGATAATGTGATGGTGTTACATATTACAGGATCACTGAAAACGTTATCATTAGGATTTATCCTCTGGGCTTCCTATATCTCTACAGAAATGATGTATCCTGCTGCACAATTGATTTAGAAAAATAAAAAGGAGTAAAGTATTATCAGCTAAACTGTCTATTGTAAGCTTTTTAGCCGTGAATTAACCTCACCTTCCGAGTGTATCGCTCAGGGAAACAGGGAAATGCAAATTCGGCAACAGGAGACAGAGCAATTTAAGAGCTTGAGCTATTAGAGAAGGCATTTGTTTTAAGGATTATAACTCCATAGGCGCTTTCACACCAAGTACTTTGCCGTACTTAGTTCCCAGTACTTCGTTCATCGGAACTCTTTAGTTCCCGGAACAAAACAGCAGATCGCGTTCACATCGGAATAAGTCCCTGAGGGAGGATTAGGCAAATGGAGCCGCTGACATCACTTCTTCTTCTTCTTCTTCTTCTTCTGCTTTGGGTTTACTGGCAGGCCGCAAACCACTCACTCCATCGCTCCCATGTTTTTTTTTGTGTTGCCATAAGTTAGTCTCTCTCCGTTGGTGCGCTGGGCTAATGCTAATGCCAGCAAAATACAATGGCGGCTTCACACAACTTTTTCGAGTTTTACAGGGCGTGGTTTGCAATCCGACCAGCCAATCAGAAATGGGAACCTTTCCTGGGGAGAATAAGGTTTGCAAAAAAAAGTTCTAGTTCCAGATCTTTTTGGTGTGAACGCAAAATCCCAGGAACTATCGGAACTATTCCTGGGAAAAGTACTCCGGTGTGAAAGCGCCTCATGGTGCAGCTTTGGAAGCCTTGCCTCCTGCTTCTATGCAAATCACAAACAATATCTCTGAGCTGAGTGGGGAAGAAAGGAGAAACTTTTCTTCAACCTTGAGCTTTAATGACTTCCTCGAGGGGCTTTTTGACTACCGTCCAGAGGCTGAGTGGGGTGGGGGGCTAAGGGGGGGGCTTTCTCCTTAGTCTTGGCTGTGTGCCAGGGTGACAATCAATGTCTGTGTGTCTCTTCTGTGGGAGATTATTTCGAAGGTCTCAAACAGGATGTCCTGCTGGCTGGCCCAGACTCTGAACCAAACCCCCACCCCCCCGGGCTTCATTCTTCCTTGACCCCCCCCCACCAGCTCCATTCTTTCAGGAACATATTTCAAATTAATCCAGGGGGTATGTGCAGCCACTTTCTCCTTTTCTTGTGTCCATTTGGAATGCCAGGGAAGTCATTCAAGAAATCATATTACCTGCTTGTTCTCAAGCCTTGAGTCTGGTCAGCTGTATAAAAGAGATGATGCCATATGAACAAATAAATATATGAAATGAATGCCATGACATTAAAATGTGCAGAGAGAGTTTGAATGTCCCACACCACAACATGATGACTTGCATGGGCATTTGTAAAAAGCTTAAAGTAAGAGCACCTAGCAACACTTGGTAAAACTATAACAATATTCTGCTCTAATCAGTATTATACAACAATGTGTAATACAAAAGGTGTTGTTACGTTGTATGATGAGCCAATGAAGAATTATCACCCACCAGCAGTTCACCTAAGGTTTAGCCTCTTTGGCCCACTATCTCTGTCATCAGCTTTTCGTTCAGCAGCAGCTGTTTCCAGAGAAAAGGCTCTGATCTGCTCAGCTGCACCCCGACAGTGTGGAGCATTGAGAGGCTAAAAAGACAGATAATTACTGCTCGATTTAAAAAATGGCATAAAGGACTACATTTCAACATTTTTGGAACTATTAACTGAGGACAGTGACTGTGTGCAGCTTCATGAGTCTTGTCATTTATAATGAGGATGCTACTGTATCCGTGAGTCTTTCTTGTCTTTACTGGAAATATATATATATACTGTATATATATTTCCATTGTATCTTCACCTGACTGAAAATGAACAATGGGTGAAGGTTTTATCACAAATCTTGCCTATAATCATGTTCATTCTTAAATGTCACGGCAAATATGTTCCACCTCTATCTTTTGTCAGAAGCATAAGAATATATAACACATATAGCAGAGCTCAGTTAAAGCGCTTTAATGACAGCACAAATACAGTAATTAGATGCTCATGTTCTTGGCATGTGTAGGGGTTATACTTGGTGCTCCATGCTATTAACCGTGACCCTATGACCTTAAAGAGGCCATTTAGGCTCAGTTAAAAAGAGAGGAGTGAGAGTGTGTTATGCTGTGGATCATCTTAACACTGTAGAAAGACCAAACCACAGAAACAAGAAAAAAGGTCTGAACCCGAGCTGTGGCTAAACTGCTCATGTTTCAGTATGCTGTTGCTGTTTCAAAGGAATTAATGAAGTATCTAAGGCTGCAGCCACACGAGGACGAAAACGGCTAAACGCATAGGATTAACGCAAACGCAATCGTAAACAAGCTTCCGTCCACACGCAATAGTTATCCGGATAGTGTCTGCCCACACGAGACCGCTCCGTTTAGCTCCAACCGCTGGAGAAGCTGCAGTACATATGCCGAGCCTGTACGTGGCGCTGTAACTTCCTCCACAAAGCAGCGAAGAAGCATGGTTGTCACGGTTGCCCTTCTGTTTATTCTCCGCGGTGGGGGCCGAGGGAACCGGGCAGAGTTTTTCTCCAGTCAACGTGTATTAAAGTTTAAATCTTCCGGACACAATTATAAAAGTGCCGGTCAGAGGTCTTCTTTGTTATTTATTGAGCTTTAAAACAAATGAATAACGACTTTATATAATATAATAATAAAATACACGGAGCCTCTCTTTTTCCTCCCTCTCTCTCAGCGTCAGTGTCTGTCTCATGCAGCAGCTGATCCAGTAATGAGTGACCCGGCCGACAGTAAAAATAAACACATTTATAACTAGTTTAGGAGTTTGAGAGGTAATTAAAATAGCTAAGGGTGATGATCTGACTGAGTGTGTGTGTTGCTGCAGCGGGAGGAGCTGCAGGTGAGCAGAGCTGCGTGTCTCCGTCCTGTCAGATTAGACTTCACTCGCGTTTAGGTCCATATCGAGAGAAAGATAAATAATCTGAATTCAGTGTGCAGTTTACTTTGACGTGGGGTGAGCAGCAGAGGTGGGGAGAGGCGGGGCTATTGCCTCATCATTATCAGAAAATGATCGTATAGGCAAGGCAAGGCAAGGCAAGTTTATTTATATAGCACTTTTCAACGCAAGGTAATTCAAAGTGCTTTACAAAAAGAAATGAAAGACATTAAGCATTAAACAAAAAAAGCTAATAAAATAAACATTAAGGAAAAATACATGGATAAAAGTTACAGTGCAGTATAAAATATGAATAGTTCAATTAAACATTACGGATGCTACTGTATCCGTGAGTCTGGGCGTACACACGTAGCCGTTGGACCCCCCAGAGCGTTGCGTATGCCGTTCTATCCACCTTGGGACCCGTTATCGTTTCCTCAGTCGTTTAGTGCCGTATTCGGTCGTCCTCGTGTGGCCGAACGGTCTATATGACACTAAACAGTAACGCAAACGACCGTTTTCGTCCTCGTGTGGCCGCAGCTTTAGATTGGAGGTGAACTGAGGAGTGATATGATTAAAGGTGCAATATGTGCAAATTAACCAATTTAAAAAGCATTATTTACTATATGCAAGATTGTGTAGGGGTTAACCATGCATAATATGGACCTTGCAATGTATTTAAACATTTAAACATTTTTAAACTTTCAATCTGGCCTCATCCTTGCTAATTGCTAATGGTTACAATCTACACTGAACAAAAATATAAACACAACACTTTTGTTTTTGCTCCCATTTTTCATGAGATGAACTCAAAGATCTAAAACATTTTCTATATACACAGAATAACCATTTATCTCAAATATTGTTCACACATCTGAAAAAATCTGTGATAGTGAGCACTTCTCCTTTGCCGAGATAATCCATCCCACCTCACAGGTGTGGCAGATCAAGATGCTGATTAGACAGCATGATTATTGCACAGGTGTGCCTTAGGCTGGCCACAATAAAAGGCCACTATGAAACGTGCACTTTTGCTTTATTGGGGGGGTCTGGGGGGGTCCGAAATCCAGTCAGTATCTGGTGTGAGGGGTAGGGTTAGGGGTAGGGTTAGAGTAATGTTGTGAATCGAGTGGCCTGTGTTTGTCGTCCATAACATACGCCTGCCCATATCATAACCCCACCACCACCATGGGCCACTCGATTCACAACATTACCCTAACCCTACCCCTACCCCTCACACCAGATACTGACTGGTTTTCGGACCCCCCCCAGACCCCCCCAATAAAGCAAAACTGCACGTTTCAGAGTGGCTTTTATTGTGGCCAGCCTAAGGCACACCTGTGCAATAATCATGCTGTCTAATCAGCATCTTGATATGCCACACCTGTGAGGTGGGATGGATTATCTCGGCAAAGGAGAAGTGCTCACTATCACAGATTCTTTCAGATTTGTGAACAATATTTGAGAGAAATGGTCACTCACATATTTATACATTTTTCCCTCACACATTTATACATGTTGCTCTCGAGCACATTCATTCAATGTTTACATTTAATATTATAAATAATATATGCATGTCTGAAGACAATTATATGTATGCCTGTCATTATTTGTTCCATGCATGCCAGCGTATGCACATGCATCTACTGCACACAAGTGTACGCTGGAGTGTGTGTGCACCTGTCAGGAGAGTAGTTATCTTCAGACACACTGTGGTGGTCCACTCTAGTGGAGGAGCTGTACTGAGAAGGCCTAAGGTCAAAGGCGGGGTCCAGACTTCTGCTGTGTGACAGAAGTAGACCCCCTCGAGGATCACCCCTCGTGTTCTTTACACACTGCCCCGTATTGGCCAGTGGAAAATCTTCTCATGTTTACGTGAGGCGTTTCGGGTTTATCAAGAAATACTGCATACTACAAGGGGTTCTTACTGTATAGCATTTGGAAGTAGGCAGTACAATGGCTTACCCCTAAGGTCCCGAACGTCCCGATGGCCAGTCAGCCACTGCTGGTTGGCCTCTTATAATGCTGCTGTCTTTTAATATATGATTATTTCTCAGCCGCTAGTTCGTTCCTTTCTGGTAGCAGTCAACTAGTACAGAGTCCAACAGTGTCAGTTTTATTAACAACTTGTGGTACAAAATATTCGCATCACTCGCCAAATATAGCAGGAAAAAAAATTAAGAGCTGCTGATTTGAAAAAACAAACTCGAGAGACGGCTGAGGTAACCGCAGTGCAGAATCGCTGTATAGTTTACTTTTTGTTTTTGTTTTTTTGAAAACTTTATTTTAAAGTATTTGGGCAGTACATAATATACACAAGTTACATTAATAATACACATAACACACAATGCATATATAAATAACATAAACAGAGAGCACGTCTATATTCCAGTGAGACTCAGTTCCAGTTCGGTTCGCAGATCGCGTTCACATCGGAATAATCCCTGGGGGTGGATGAGGCAAATGAAGCCGCTGACGTCACTTCTTCTTCTTCTGCTTTGGGTTTACTGGCAGGCTGCAAACCACTTCACGCAATAGATAGAGTCTGTATGCAGACCACAGCAAGGAGGCGGATCCTAAAGGGGGTGGATCCTATAGGGGGGGGGCGTTTCCTAAAGTGTTATGAGCCCGCCCCCCACGTATTTCTTACAACCCACAGAGAAGACACATTAATTGACCTATTGACAGATCATAATGAATACAGAGTCAATTTGATAGTTTATCATAACATAGGATACATTAAACTCGTAAATTGTAGGCATATCATTTTTTACTGTTTGTGCAGTGGTAGTAATTATTATTCAAATCAATCAACTACGTGTTATGGAAGATATTGCTGTATATCATTTAACAACATGAGGCTTCTGTACACCTAAAATACTGAAGTTGAAGTTACTGTCCTGATGTGTATCATTCATTTGTTCATGTTGTGTCTGGTGGTAAGATTAATTAATTAACATATTTATTATTTTTGAAACATTACAATACACATCAAATACTAAACATGAAATGTATAGTACATACCAATACATTGTACAAAGGAAAATATATACAGTACATACAAAGAGGAAAGTCTTCATTAAACATAAACATTGTATTGGGTGTTCTAATTCAGCAACCACAAAATATGTGCCCAGATTTCGTTATCTCTGACTTCATCAACCAAAAGATCAATTTAAATACACACTGTCTGCCTTATACAACTTTTGTTGGTCATCTTTGAATATCATCCAAGTTTTGAGATGGACAATTTTGCTATGATTAGTATAAGGTTTACACTAGGCTATATATTTCCCTATGGGGTGTGTTAAGAAGACCCAGAATGATATGTGGCTATGTCTGTGTAAACTCCACTTTGAACAGAGACGAGATAAGGGCACAGCTCGAGTCGCCCAAGCATCGACACGAAACACACAGAATGTCTGTCTCCTCGGTGACCGAACACACAGCACACAGAGGAGTAGGGGCCAGCTTCCATTCGTACAGGTTTTACATATGTGGAAGAATGTCATGTCATATTTGAAAATTGAATTCTGGCAATTGACCCTCTGGAGAAATTGTCTGTGGCTACCATACATTATTTGACTTGCTGTTTGTCAACTACAGCTTCCCAGTACGTCTGCATGTACGATGTCTGCCTATATTGTTTTACAAGTACATCCTGTCAGAGCCACGTGAACATGGTCAATGTGATCTTACTCAAAGGAAGAATCAGAGCATAATAAATGAAGCGGTAATCCACTAATACTTGCTATGCACCCAATGTCTGATGCATTATGAGCATTCTTATAATTATAATCAGCTTATAACACTGTATAATTATAGTTATAAGAACTCATGAATGCTCATAAATGAACTAGTTGATGTTGATTCAACAATAGTAGGACTCAAGTGTCTCTATTCTCTTATAGGGTGTGAGCTTGCTTCACTGAACAGGACTATGAAGCACAGCTTCCCAGCATGTCTGTATGTACAGTATGACGTCTGCTTGTATATTGTTTTACAAGTACATCCTGTCAGAGCCACGTGTGCATTGTCAATGTAATCTTTGGGTTTTGCTTCTATTATTTAGAAGCAGGAGCCATTTTTTAGGGATTGCCTTTCTACTAATGAATAATTCACTTACCCAATTCCTTTTGTCCTGAAGCTTATGTCATATCTTTAATGCAAATGATACCTGAGTCAATCCAATGTTGATACATGAATGAATTTCCTCTAAGATCCGTTATATACGTAGATCCCCAAACGGTCTGGTTTCCAGCCTCATCTCCCGTGCGGCTCCTCTCGTGTTCCACCCCCTGCTTTCTGCAGCTCGCCCATCTTGACTGACACATTGATAGAAAGAAGGAATCCCTGTTCAAATCCAGGTCTTTTCCGAATCAATTGAGAAATAGTTTAGGTAATAGCTTCCAGTCCCCTGATGTTGGGTGATTGGTCCATAATACGCTTCAACCAACCATAATAAGTGCTTCTCTGTGAGACAAAAATATATAGCATTTTAAACCCTGTCTCATAATCTCCAGTGAGAACTGATCGTTTTCAATTGTATGCCTCTTTCCAGACCAAATAGTCCAGGGGTAAGATGAGTAACTTGGCTTTGGAGAAGTTGGGCCTATACATAAGGGAAAATACTGTACCGTACACCGTACACCACATGGCTTTAATAAACACATACTGTTTATGAGGAGAGAAAAGCTGTGTTTTTCATCAACGCATATATGGAAAGGAAGTTACATCAACACACTTAAGATAATTGCATAACACAAATTCCACTTAAACCTTCATCTTATTTAAAGGAAGAATTAGAGCATAATAAATGAAGCGGTAATACTGGCGATGCATCATACTTATAATGTATTATAATCATCTTATAACACTATAAGTATTGTTATAGGAACTCATTGATGCTCATAAAGGAAGCAGTAGATGTGGGATTCAGCAGCAGTAGGATTCAAGTGTCTCCATGCTCTTGTTCTGAAAACGTATATAGGATTTAGAAGGCGTTTTGAGAATCGGCTATACAGTTATATAGAAGGACCAGAGTTTGCTCTGAACAGGAAGTGTTTTAAGGAAGATTTCAGAACCCATGGTTTCGGACTAAAACACATACATGCATATTACAATCACTCACTTAGACTGGCCTCCAATGTGTTAAAAGAAGAGACGCAGATCAGTGTCCCTAATGGGGTAATTAGGGTTTTCAGGGGGGTGGCTGTACGGCTGTACCCGTAGGATAGAAAAGGGGGAAGTGACGTCTGACTCAGAGGTCGCGCGGCTGTGGAGAAGAACGTGTTGCCCACATTCTGTTACTGAGTTTAGGCTAGTTAGCTAGCAGGTTTATTGTTTTGGGTGCAGTCACTTTTGCCTCCACTTGCTGTTCAAATAAATGTTGAAAGAAAAAGTTAATCTGTTTACAGTTCTGTTTTATATGGAAGAAGAAGAAGAAGAAGAAGAAGAAGAAGAAGAAGAAGAAGAAGAAGAAGAAGAAGAGAAGAAGAAGAGAAGAAGAAGAAGAAGAAGAAGAGAAGAAGAAGAAGAAGAAGAAGAAGAAGAAGAAGAAGAAGAAGAAGAGAAGAAGAAGAAGAAGAAGAAGAAGAAGAAGAAGAAGAAGCTTTTAACCCATCCTAGTACCAGGAGTCTAGTACTAGGAGCAGTGGGCAGCTATTGCACAGCGCCCGCGGAGCAATGGGAGTGAGGGGGGAAGGGGGATGTCCGGTGGCTTGCTCAAGGGCACCACGGCAGGGCAGGAGGTGAACTGGGACCTCTCCAAGTAGCAGTCCACACTCCAAATAGGTCTGGTCTGGGACTTGAACCGGCGACCCTACGGCTCACAGTCCAAGCCCCCACTGATTGCCATAGATTTAGTCCCTAATTTTGCTCTCAAAATGGACCAGATTGATGCATTTAACTTCAACATTTAAAAATAAATCTTCCCGGGGGAGCTTACCCCCGGACCCCCCTAGAGGAGGTGAGGTCCACCACCTGCCCACACCCCCTGTTAAATTGTCTCACCCACATTGAGGATGCTTCCTACGCCCATGTTTTATTCCATGTGTCAAGTCAGGCAAATTAGGTCAAAATGTTATTGCATCAATGATCTGTTAACATTAAAATCACTAAATATATGCTGTAACTATTTTGCTCTAGGCAACTCAAGGGCTAAAGTAATGTGATTACTATATGAATAATGGTCCAAAATAACATAAAAGGCATAGGGTCTTTTGTTAAGTAACATACTTTCGTCGCCGGCCGGCCAATACATGCCGCGCATTAAGTGGGCCTGTCTGTCAATTAATCCCCGGGCCACTTTTCCCCCCCAGTCCGCCCCTGCCTGGATATATCTGAGACCTGTAATAGATGAAAAAGAGTGTGATAGGGGACCTTTAATATTCACTTATGGTGGCAGGCAATAATTTGTGTTTAAGCATGCTTACCTCAGTTTCAGATCTTGTACTTCAGTAAAAGTAGAGAACTGTAGAGGAGTAGAAGTACACCATGTACCTCTGAACTGTAGAGGAGTAGAAGTACACCATGTACCTCTGAACTGTAGAGGAGTAGAAGTACACCATGTACCTCTGAACTGTAGTGGAGTAGAAGTACACCATGTACCTCTGAACTGTAGAGGAGTAGAAGTACACCATGTACCTCTGAACTGTAGAGGAGTAGAAGTAGGCCTACTGGTTTCAATTAAACCTAATTATTTCACAGTGACTCAGGATCATTTGCCAATAAAAGCACTTTTACAAGTTCATTTTCAATCCATAATAACGTATACAATTATAGTTGGACCTTTGTGTCTTAATAGCATAGAACATGTAATGTGTGTACAACAATTAATCCTATCAATTTAGGTAGGAACCGGGTTGGGGGGCTCTTTTGTGTTAGGCAGATTAAATCATAGAGAGAAACCAAGAAGCCATGACATGTTTGGAGATGATACACTTTGCACAGCACCAAATGTAAAGCCTGTTCGGGGTGATGCTGTCACAGTTGCTTTCTCACTCACCTATTTTCTGCATTAACTTTCCTTAGTCACCTGGTAGTCACACCCTGTCTCTCTCTCACTCTGTTGCACCCATCAGCTCCATTAGTATTTAGGCCCACTTCACTTTCACCTCAGTGCCAGATCGTACTTTGCAGCATGCCAGTCTTTCCCGCATTACCCTCCAGATTGCTCTCCCGGTTTCGACCCTGCCTGTCCCTGACCAGCCTGCCTCGCCTGCTCCCTGACCAGTTATGTACCTGCGACTCCCGTCCTGCTTTCTCCTGGAACCCTCGCCTGTCCCCGACCAGCCCTTTGCCTACTATCTGCCGTGTTGTCTTCTACCAGCTTACTGCCATCAATAAAGCTGGTTACGGACTATCCCTGGTTTCCCGTGTTCTGCATTTTGGTCCTCAGCTCGTCCGTGACAGAACGATCTGGCCAGAAATGGACCAAGCAAACACCGGGTCTCCTAGAGACCGCTTTGAAAGGGTTGAGGATGCCATCCAAAGACAGGAGGTCACGATAGCTACCTTAGCTACCGAGACCCACCAGGCAACCTCAGCCCAGGGACAAATGCTGGATTACCTTACCTCCCAGATGCAACAGATGGTCGCCACGGTACAACAGCTAACGGCTACCATGGCTGCTACCGTCCCTCCGCCCGCAGCTCCGATGCTCGCTCCAGCCCCTGGCCCGACGGGATACGCTCCGGAGCCTCGTGTGGGAACGCCGGAACGCTACGCTGGTGAGCCGGAAGGATGCAGTCCTTTTCTCACAAACTGTTCCATATTGTTTTCACTGCAGCCACACACCTTCGCCTCCGAGGCGGCTCGTGTAGCTTTCACCGTTAATCATCTGATGGGAAGAGCCCGTTTATGGGGAACTGCAGAGTGGGAGCAGCAGACTCCAGCCTGCGCCTCTTTTGCTGCATTTTCCGCGGAGATGCGGAAGGTGTTCGGTTCCGTTCGTCTGGGTCCCGACGCTGCCGGGGGTCTGCTGAGTTTGAGCCAGGGTTCCGGCACGGTGGTGGATTACACTATTGACTTCCGCACCAGCAGCCGCCGCAGCAGCTGGAACGAGCCGGCGCAGTGTGACGCATTTCTGAGAGGATTAGCGGATTATATGAGAGATGAGTTGGTTTCCTATGATCTTCCTGCTTCCTTGGATGGGTTGATTGAGCTCACCTCTCGGATTGACAGACGAATCCAGATCCGGAGAGGAGAGCAACAGACGCGAGCGGCGGGCCAACAGCTTCCGGTTTCTGGGAGATTTCGACTTCCGGTTTCGGCGGAGAATTCCCATAACTACTCTTACTCACGGTACGGGGAGGCCGAGCCCATGCAAGTGGGTCGTACCAGTCTTACCTCTGAGGAGAGGGAGTTACGTCGAAGAGGTAATCTTTGCCTTTACTGTGGTCAGGCTGGACATATGGTTTCCCGTTGTCCGGTAAAAGGCAGAGCTCATCAGTAATGGGGAGTATACTGGTGGGCCAAACCTCTGAGCTGATCCCCAATCTAAGACCCTTGTGCCATGCTCAACTCCTCCTGACAGGCAAATCTCAGGCTCTGGCTGTTTTTATCGACTCCGGATCAGATGTTAGCATCATTGACGAGGAGCTCGCACTACAGCTGGGCATCCAACAGGTTTGGTTGCTCCAGCCGGTACCGGCTAATGCTTTGGATGGTCACCTACACCCACACCAGACGACGCCGGTACATATGCTCATGTCGGGGAACCACCATGAGACAAAAAGTTTCATGTGCTACGGTCCCCCCCAAATCCCTCTGATTTTGGGCTATCCGTGGCTCCGCCGCCACAACCCAAACATTGACTGGGCAACTGGGTCTATCCTAGGTTGGAGTTCCTCCTGTCATCAGGTTTGCCTCAAGCAGGCTTCCGCACCTCAACTATCTGTGGATATGAACCTGGTTCCAGATGTCACAGGGGTTCCGGCAGAATATTTGGACTTTAAGGAGGTTTTTAGCAAGGCTAAGGCGACATCTCTCCCACCTCATCGGCCCTATGACTGCGCCATTGAGCTACATCCAGGAGCAGTTCCACCCAAGGCCCGGTTGTACTCGCTTTCGGCACCAGAGAGGAAGTCCATGGAGACTTACATCAATGACTCTCTGGCTGCAGGAATTATTCGTCCTTCCACATCACCCGCGGGAGCAGGGTTTTTTTTTGTGGTGAAGAAGGACAAGACCCTGAGACCCTGCATTGACTATCGGGGCCTGAACGACGTCACGGTGAAGAATCGTTATCCCTTGCCACTCATCTCGTCAGCATTCGAGTTACTACAGGGGGCTACAATCTTCACTAAGCTGGATCTACGAAACGCTTATCACCTGGTACGAATCCGTGAGGGGGACGAATGGAAGACCGCCTTCAACACCTCTTCAGGACATTACGAGTACCTGGTGATGCCATTTGGACTTACCAATGCCCCTGCAATTTTCCAAGCATTGGTGAACGACGTACTCCGGGACATGTTGGATCGTTATGTTTTTGTTTATCTAGATGACATTTTGATCTTTTCAAGGAACCTCAAGGAACACGTCCATCATGTCCAGACAGTCCTCCAGAGACTTCTGAAAAACTCGCTGTTCGTCAAGACGGAGAAGTGTGAGTTTCACACTTCTTCGGTCGCCTTTCTCGGTTACATCGTGGGTCAAGGAAGTGTGGAGATGGATCCGTCTAAGGTTTCAGCGGTTACTTCGTGGCGTGTCCCTGACTCCCGGAAGGAGCTGCAGCGTTTCCTGGGATTCGCCAACTTTTACAGACGGTTCATCTGTGGCTACAGCACCGTGGCCGCCCCGCTCACCGCCCTGACCTCGTCCAAGGTGACGTTCCGATGGTCCCCTGCAGCCGAGGAGGCTTTTCAGGACCTCAAGGGCCGGTTTACATCGGCTCCTATCCTGCAGGTACCAGATCCTGCTGGTCAGTTGGTGGTGGAGGTGGATGCTTCTGACGTTGGGGTGGGGGCCATCCTGTCGCAACGTTCTGGTGAGAACCAGAAGCTCCACCCCTGTGCTTTCTTTTCGAGGAGATTGAGTCCGGCGGAGAGGAACTATGACGTGGGGAATCGGGAGCTTCTAGCAGTCAAGTTGGCGTTGGAGGAGTGGCGACACTGGCTTGAGGGGAAAGAACAACCATTTCAGGTTTGGACCGACCATAAGAACCTGGAATACATCAGGTCGGCCCAAAGACTGAATTCCCGGCAAGCCAGGTGGTCGTTATTTTTTACCCGGTTTAATTTTTTCCTCTCCTACCACCCGGGCTCCCTCAACGTTAAAGCCGACGCTTTGTGGTGCCCTTTGTCCCGGCAGTTCGAGAGGGGGGGAGACAACTGGGGTATTCCGGACACTATTCTTCCTGCTTCTCGGGTGATCGGCGTCCTCACTTGGGAGATTGAGGAGAGGGTTAAGACCGCTTTGGTGGACCAACCCGGTCCGAGTTCTTGTCCTCTCAACCGTTTGTTTGTGCCTCAGGTTTTGAGGGCTGAGGTGCTTCAGTGGGCTCACAGCTCCAGACTTTCATGCCACACTGGAATTCAACGGACCAAGGGGAGGGTTCTAGAACGGTTCTGGTGGGCCACGCTGGAGGCTGACACCCGGGAGTTTGTGAACGCCTGTCCTGTGTGCAATCGGCACAAACCATCTCACCAAGCACCAGCGGGTCCCACGTCGCCCTTGGTCACATATTTCATTGGACTTTGTGACTGGTCTACCACCGTCCCACGGACATACTGCCATCTTGACGGTGGTAGATCGGTTTAGTAAGATGGCTCATTTCGTACCCCTGCCTAAGATCCCGTCAGCTAAGGAGACGGCAGAACTGATTCTTATCCACGTTTTTTGCATTCACGGACTGGCGACTGACGTGGTTTCCGACCGGGGGCCCCAGTTCACTTCTGTGTTTTGGAGGGAGTTTTGTGAACTGATCGGGGCGACGGTCAGTCTCACCTCCGGGTTCCACCCACAGGCCAATGGTCAGACCGAACGGAAGAATCAGGAGATGGAGACCACTCTCCGCTGCATGGCTTCCGATCATCCCACAACCTGGTCAAAACAACTTCTGTGGGTGGAGTATGCCCACAACACCCTCATCAGTTCCGCTACTGGTCTTTCCCCTTTTCAGTGTGCATACGGTTTTCAACCCCCATTGTTCTCTGCATTGGAGAAGGAGGTTACCTGCCCGTCTGTCCAGGCTTTCATCAGACGTTGTCGGAGGACTTGGAGGCAGGCTCGAACAACTCTGCTTCAGTCTGCTAACCGGTACGCCACAGCAGCGAACCGCCGACGCACCAAGGCACCTGTGTACAAGGTAGGCCAGAGGGTGTGGCTTTCCACTCAGAACATTCCCCTTTGGGTGGAGTCTAAGAAGCTAGCACCCAGGTTTATTGGACCCTTCGAGATTGTCAAGGTCATTAACCCTGCAGCAGTTCGACTGAGTTTGCCCCGGAACATGAAGATCCATCCCACCTTCCACGTTTCTAGGATTAAACCTGTCCGGGAGAGTCCTATGATTCCCGCCGCACCTCCACCACCACCCCCTAGGGTGATCGATGGGGGCCCTACCTACACCCTTCGTCGTCTACTCCGTTCCCGTCTCAGAGGAAGAGGGGTGCAATATTTGGTGGACTGGGAGGGCTATGGTCCCGAGGAAAGGCAGTGGATTCCTGCTCGTCATATCTTCAACCCTCAACTCATCCGAGACTTCCACCTGCGTTACCCGGAGCAGCCTTCTAGGACCCACGCTCAACCAGGCGTTAAGCCAGGGGGCACTCGTCCGCTACAGACCAGAGGCTTCGTCGAGGAGGAGGGGGAAGCGTCATCAGTCGAGGAGGACGAGGATTTCCAGGAGGGAGAAACCGAGAGAGCATTCTCAGATGAGTATTAGCCTTTCCCCATACCTCCACCTTCCATCCCTTGTCTGTAGGGGTTTTGTCTATTCTTCTTATATATAGATATATATATATTTTTTTTTCTCCTAGAATTTTCTTAGACGTCAGGAGCCGTCCATTAAGGGGGGGGTTCTGTCACAGTTGCTTTCTCACTCACTTATTTTCTGCATTAACTTTCCTTAGTCACCTGGTAGTCACACCCTGTCTCTCTCTCACTCTGTTGCACCCATCAGCTCCATTAGTATTTAGGCCCACTTCACTTTCACCTCAGTGCCAGATCGTACTTTGCAGCATGCCAGTCTTTCCCGCATTACCCTCCAGATTGCTCTCCCGGTTTCGACCCTGCATGTCCCTGACCAGCCTGCCTCGCCTGCTCCCTGACCAGTTCTGTACCTGCGACTCCCGTCCTGCTTTCTCCTGGAACCCTCGCCTGTCCCCGAGCAGCGCTTTGCCTACTATCTGCCGTGTTGTCTTCTACCAGCTTACTGCCATCAATAAAGCTGGTTACCGACTATCCCTGGTTTCCCGTGTTCTGCATTTTGGTCCTCAGCTCGTCCGTGACAGATGCTGAAGGACATGCCAATTTAAAATCAGAAGGACATTTTACGAGAACTTTGGAATTGAATATTCGTTGAGAAAATGATCGCCTTGTGGGGCAAAGACGTTCCACAGGTAGAACATTGAATGGAAAGACATGGATTTTCACCACAACTAAATATAGAAGAGCAGCTGAACAGCGACTCCTCCACAGAGACATTTGTAACATCCTGCAGCAGGTTGCTCCTGTGATGTGAGACAGAGCAACTCTTCCTCGCCCACAATAAATGGGGAAACTGGACGGCTTCCGACTTTTCTTCTATCCGACCACCCACTTAGACTGACATCAAAAAAGAAATGTATGGCATATGGTAAGCCAATGTGAGCCGGAGATCAACATTTTGATACCAGAAACCAAGGACGCACTGACCTTTTACCCAAACACACTTTGACTCTGATGAGTTTAATCAACAGTGCCTACAAGTAAGAATATTAGATGTATTATTAGTAGGGCTGTCAGTCGATTAAAATATTTAATCGCGATTAATCGCATGATTGTCCATAGTTAATCGCGATTAATCGAAAATTAATCGCACATTTTGTATCTGTTCTAAATGTACCTTAGAGGAATATTTTTCAAGTTTTTAATACTCTTATCAACATATGAGTGGACAAATATGCTTTATGCACATTTTTATTATCATTTGAACAATGACAAATATTCTCATGAATATTAAACACAACAACCTGGAACCTCTCTCATTCAATACAAATGGTGTGTGTGTGTGTGTGTGTGTGTGTGTGTGTGTGTGTGTGTGTGTGTGTGTGTGTGTGTGTGTGTGATCGTTGGAGCTATGTGCAACTCAAGGCATTGAACGGGAGCTGCCTGGACAACACACTCTCACTCCCTAAGCGTCCAATAGCGACGTTTGGTCAGTGTCCGTGGCGTCCAATTGTGACGCTCCTAGGCTCCTTCAGCGTCATAAAGGGACGCAAAGAGCTTTCAACTGATTGCAATGTATTCCCATCTGCGTCTGGGATTTGACGCTCATGGAAGCACGGCATTCGTTTATGTCGGCTGCCCTTAAAGGTAATGTGAGCGTCCATTCCCAGGAGTAAAGGATGGCAGAAGACACTACACTACCCAGAATCCCCAGCTATCGTTTGGACTACACCATGTGCTCTGTTTGACAAACCCCGTGATAGTCCTCAAGCTCTGTGATTGGAGAGTGTGCTCCGAGGGTTAAGCCGATTCTCGAGCAGCACTTGAAATGGGATGGAACCACGGCAGACTGTCCAAAACTGGATTTGAACGGATCCACCGCGTCCCCCCTCCCCCACCCCGTCCCCAGAACTACACATGCTGGCTATTCTGTTTCGCAACATGTTCTCTATGGCACGTCTCTACTGGGAGTTGTAGTTTTAAAAGACTTTTTCGTATTTCCCATAATAAGAAGTTGCCAGTATTAAACTGTGTACATCCCTGGAGGTTTATGGGGACAGGAAACACTCACATTTAAAACATATAATTAATAAATGGGTGAAAATTGCTTGTGCCCATTATGGGCAGTATTAATATATATATACCCACGTGCCAGGCAGCTAAGGTCAGAAGAGCTTTATTTAACAGCTGGTCTTATGTTTGTGACCCCTGTTGTTAATTGATAACATTACATTAAGCCTGAAACATGCACTTGTCAAGGTTCAGAGGCACATTTTGCAAATATGGCAGTAGCCATCGATCAGCTTAAGATAAGATATACTTTATTGATCCCAAGTTGGAACATTTGCATTACATCAGCATGTGTAACAGTTAAATATGTAGTTGTGTTTATTTGAAAATCATTTAGTATAATCACACAAATTCTGTGTTTTATATTCAACAATTCTGTGTTCTTTATTTATTGATTGTTCAATACCTGACAAGGCCGGAGATGAAATATCTACATACATCTTATAAGAGTACAATACATTATGTATAATATCAGTTAATATAAGTGCTTCAACATAGTTAACATTGCTGGAGGTATGCACAAATATGCACAAATATTGATAAGTGCTTCAACATAGTTAACATTGCTGGAGGTATGCACAAATATTGATAGATGTCTTGTAATGCACTATTGAGAAGCTGCAACCCAAGTTTTTCATTCAGTGCAGAACTACACCACAGTTGTGTAGGCCTATATGATATGTCAATAAACCTTAGAAAATCTTGAAAGGGATGTGCAAAATAGTCATTACATACAGTCTTTAATTAACTATTAGTAGAGAATAACGAGTAATGAATATACTTTATAGGGATCGTATTAATATCTAATAATAAAAATAATTAAATTAAATAACATGCTTTAACCACCAGGTGTCCCTTTATATCAGCTGTGCACCTTTATGGTGTAAATACAGCCTATCTACCAATTGGATCAAATATAAAAGTGAGCCGAATTAGTGTTGATACTGCAAGGAGACGTATTGTGTGAAAAGAAATGTAAGATGTTGTTTAATGGCTGATATATTTATGATCCACGTCACGTTTTCAGTTCCTCATGTTTGTCTTCTCATCAGGGCTATAAATACAGAACTACGGCAGATATGTAATATGTAATGCAGCCGAACCGTGTATTACAATGCCGTTATGTGATGACTTTCAAAGAGAAAAGCAAGCACACTCGGAATAAGGTATTATTATTTTTATTATTAAAATGTTATCGGTCTGTTTCCGGTATTTGTTAATGACGATGTGCTGTGAGATGTGAGACTGGAATTGCACAGGGGGAAAATAACGTAGGCTATCTTTAGATGTGTATTTTGTTACTTTTAACTAATATGTTTAGGCTGTGGACCAACACTATACATTGACGGGGAAGGGGGTAGCAATAAAGATAACACCATTAAACAGTTACACAACATAACAGAAATAATATCGATAGCAGCGTCCCAAGCAACCACCTTGGTAACAATGAAAACGTCGCGATTTCCTGAAGTAATCTTCGTAATAACTAGCAAACTAAAGATCATGTACATCCACTGCACACATAATCTGAAATAACAACTCATATTTCTCGCATCAAATGACATCAAAACGCATTTTAATGGCCAAACTAACTTTACAATAGGCATTTTCTACCGAGAATAAAACGAATTTCGGCCATGTTTTCTTTTTCTGCAAGAAATTTGAAGATCATGTGACATAGACGCTGGGGATTCTGGGTAGTGTATCGAAGGGGAAAAATACAAAAGCATTGCATACAATTTAAACCAATCAATGTTGTGTAATTAACAAGGATAATCTGGTATTTTTAGTCGATGAGTAGTGCAGATATCACTATAAAATCAATCGACAGTAAGAGGAATACTTACTTCCGGGTGTACAATTCTCCGTTATCCAATGGGAATGGACGCTCACATTGCCTTTAAGGGCAGCCGACATAAACGAATGCCGTGCATCCATGAGCGTCAAATCCCGACGCAGATGGGAATACATTGCAATCAGTTGAAAGCTATTTGCGTCCCTTTATGACGCTGAAGGAGCCTAGGAGCGTCACAATTGGACGCCACGGACACTGACCAAACGTCGCTATTGGACGCTTAGGGAGTGACGGCCCGTCCACACAGCGGCGTGCATTGGCGCTTGCCGGCGGGTGTGTCTGACACTCGACCAACAACCAATCACATGAATCTCCCGCCCCTGACACACAAGCAGCAGTTTGATTGGCTAGAGCTTGTACTGGCATATGATTCGATTGGCTGACGGAACATTGCTCAACTTTTGCAACGAGACACGCCAACTACGCTCCACGTCGCTTCCCACGATGCATTTCGGCTAAAAGTGACGTCACCCCATTCAAAGTGAATGGGGAAGCGTCAACGCACGCCGCTGTGTGGACGGGCCGTGAGAGTGTGTTGGCCTGGATGCTGCAATCATGAGTGTGCTGACTTCTCCTACAATGTCCCGCTGTCTGCTTCCTGCATCAAGTCAAGTGCTCGGCGCAGTTGTGTGCATAGAGCGCTCCTCTGTTTTCATTTAAACAGCTCCTTATATCCGTTAGCGCAGCTAGCTAGCACCAGATGCTAACAACAACAATGCACATAAGGTCTCTCTCTCGCTCGCTCGGGCCACACAGACACACACTCTCCCGGTCCTCCCGATGACCAGTCGGTGCCTGCCGGTGAGTGTGGAAGTGTGGTCTGCCGCAAGCGGGCAGCAGGAGCGGGGCTGTCAGCAGATGGTATTTTAAACTCGATGCGCTCTGAAACTACGGGGCGGCCGAGGAAAAAAAATACACATGCGTTAATCGCGTTAAAATAATTAGTGGCGTTAATTTTTTTTTGCGTTGACAACCCTAATTATTAGGTTTAAACCCATTACTAGCAATACAAATAATTCATATAAGTGTCTTGCCAGAAAAGGGGGATTCTCACCTCACTATGTTTTGACTAGGTCTTCCATCAGTACAGACAATAGCTTGTCATTTAGTTATGACATCAGGTGGGCTCAGTGTCAGAATGTAACTAAGAACATTTACTGAAGAACTGTACTTAAAAGCCCCCAATTATATTCTTTTTCAACTATCTATTTAAGGTCTCAGATAGATCCAGAACATGTCTCTGATTGGCTGAAACACCAAACAGATCATTGTAGCATCCCATAAACCCCTCTGTTTCAGCCCTGCTCCAAACGTGCTGATTCTGTGTCTGTAGCTTTAAATGCTAATGAGCTGCTGCTGGCCACGCCTCTCTGTGAAGTGATTGGTTTAAAAAACACAATGGTGCTCTAGCGGGAGATTCAGGGGATAAGGTGGGGGGTTGGTTATTGGCTAATGGTTGCACAACCCAAAAAAACAAAGTTGCCAAAATCTGATCAGGTTTGTATATAAATGGATCTGGACAAAAAAAGAGGGTGTCTTTAAGTACAAGTTTGAGGTACTTTTACTTCACTCGAGAATTTTCAAGTTATGCAACTTTACATTTTACTTCACTACATTTTGGAGACATGTTTTTACTTTTACTCCACTACATTTTTAAGTTTAGTTACTAGCTCCTTTGCAGTTATGAATTTATAATACATAATATAAATCAATCAACCAATAAATAATGATGTATTATTATATAACATTATGCATTAGTATACTAGGTTAAGCTACTCAGAACTATAACAAGTAGTTAAAATAATCACCAGCTTTACCAAGTGCAACATTGAGATGAATGCATTAATAATTATAGTACACAAATGTAATATTTTAAAATATGGAACAATTCAATCAATCAATCAATCAATCAATGTTTATTTATATAGCCCAATATCACAAATGTTACATTTGTCTCAGTGGTCTTCACAGTGTGTACAGAATATCAGTATGACAATACGACACCCTCTGTCCTTAGACCCTCTGTCCTTACACCCTCTGTCCTTAGACCCTCACATCGTATAAGGAAAAACTTCCGGAGAAAACCCTCAGTTTAAAGGGAAAACTGGGAGAAACCTCAGGGAGAGGGTCAGTGGTCAGTGTATGTTTTGATCATTGGATTTTCTTTTCACAAATGGAAATTCAAAAACAAAAAAACGACTGGATATTTGATTTTCGTTTTCAAATTGAAAAACCAAAATTTAAATACAAGGCGTTTTTCTTTATCATGGTCAAAAAGGGATTTAATAAACTTAAAAAACGGGATGATTTTCATTTTCTACTTAATGAATAATATCACTAGAAAACAGAAACAAAAAAACTACGGTTTTTTCATATTCTGCTACTGGAAGTTACCGTACTAAATAAGAGCGCAGACGAAACTCTCGAAAGTGATTTCAAAACAAAAACACTCGTAGGCTATGCTAAAATCACACTTTGTATCACTACAGTATCCTGTTGAAGGAACTGTGATTATTATAAACAAGGGGAATTTAGCGATCACAATGAAAACGGCCAAGACACACTTTGAGCCCAGAAAATGAATGTTATTAAGGGCTAAATATAGGCCTAATAGGCCTATTTCTAAAATGGACAACATTGTTAGGACATTTCAACTATACAGCAATTCTGCTCAGCCGCGGTGACCAGATGTCCCGCTTTGTGCAGTATAGAGAGGCGAAGTCCCTCCCCTTCCGGGAGCCTCCATGGGACCCCGGAAGCGGAAAATTATACATTGAAGTCAATGGAGAGAGAAAAGTTATCTTTTGATCCCGTTTGAATTGTGCCACGAATGACACATTTGTCAATCTTAAACAATCATTACCATGTAAAAAAAGTCACAGTTTGTCGTAAAACTGTTGAGATATAAGACAATGAAAAATACGCAACTAGAAAGACTACAAATCCCAAATCCCATTCTGGGTCACGTAAGTGATGTCATAGGCGATAATGCTCCAAGACTGTTTGCGACTCGCAATTAAAGCAAAGAAGAAGAAGAAGATCTCATAACTGATTTACTCCCTCCAATAAGAGATTGCTCCACTTTTACAAGATGCCTGTGTGCTTTGTACCAGGTTGTAATCACAAAAGTGATCATACCACTTGCTCGTTCTGTTTTGACAAACATCATATGTGTCATTCGTGGCACAATTCAAACGGGATCAAAAGATAACTTTTCTCTCTCCATTGACTTCAATGTATAATTTTCCGCTTCCGGGGTCCCATGGACCGGAAGTAGGTAAGTAGTATGGGCGTGACTTCGCCACTCTATTGCACAGGATTTTCACGACTTGTACGTACGTCCCGCACATTGAGACGATGTCCCGCATATTTAATTTAGATTGGCTAAAACGCTTTTCTAAAATCTGATGACATTAATCAGATGCGGAGAAAGGCCGGCTCAGTTCGCTGACGGCCCGCCCCTTTATTATTATATGTTTTAAACGGCATCATGTAAATTGCGCTGACAGGCGACAGAGGTTCACAGTGTACCCCCCCCCCACACTGACAGTTCACGAGCGCCCATAGTGTCTCTCCACCCCCCGTTGACAGTTCAGGAGCACCCATAGTGTCTCTCCACCCCCCGTTGACAGTTCACGAGCGCCCATAGGGTCTCTCCACCCCCCGTTGACAGTTCACGAGCGCCCATAGTGTCTCTCCACCCCCCGTTGACAGTTCACACGTCGACATTGCATTTACATGTCCCACCACGGGCCACGTCCCACACAAACATACTCTAGAGCAGAAGTGGCTTGATCTTGTTCTCAGCAGGGGACTTTGACAGATGATTTCTCAAAAAGTAAAGATTCAAATGACTTCAATGTAAGTAGTACGCTAACTAATACAAAGTCAAACAGTATTAATTTCATTATGAACTAATGGTAACATTGTCTTTTTATCATTCATCAAAGATAGCAGATAAACATGCATTATAGGCTACTATGGAGGGGACTCTGACAAGTGGGACAGCTCTGTCCCACTTGTGGCTTTCTGGCACCAGGGGCCTCATTTATAAAGGGATATATGCTCAAATAATGGCGTACGCCAGTTTCTACGCAATGTAGAAGATCCAGTCGTCATGACTCCACTCCGGAGGGATTCCCCGATCATTTCTTACAGTTTCTCATCAAGGGGGTGTCTCCTGTCCCCGGTACAAACACACTGCCTGAGAAAGGCTATGTGTATTTATTTTGTCATTAACCTTTTTCGGACCACTTATTTATTTATTTTGGTGACGATCCGACCTCCATGCTGCTACTCTGGTTCAAACTGCATCCACCAAACAATATGATTTATCTCGACCTCCCCAAAATAACCAGAATCTGACACGGTGTGAGAAGTATTTTTTAGCTGTTCTGTCGTCATTTACTGCAATCTTCTTCATAAAGTCAGTCAAAATGAATGAATGGGCGTTTCTTTGACTATTTATAGGCAAATATGGGCGTTACGTGAAGCCCGCAAAAGCTGCACCGCATTTCAAGTAGATTGTGATTTATAAAGGGAAACCGGCATAGGAAGTGCTGTACGCACTTTCCTCGCAATGTTTGGTGAATCGGAAAATGTCGGAAAAAAGGGGGGGGCTGTTAGTGTGGTGTGAAAGTGGTTAGAGCTATTAGCTCGGGAGCACGCCGAGGCTGCAGGTGGAGTTGCCGGTTTGCTGGTCACTTCGCCGAGCTTACGGTATTAAGTGCCGTAACTAGTGTTAGAAATTAAAATCAATATTTAATGGCATAATTTAGTTTAAAACATACCGTCAGCATAAAAGCTGTTTTATTCTGAAATAACTAGAAGTTCTCGCACAATCTTAATGCCAAGCTTTTATTCTGAAAATCCTTAATCTCCGGTTAGCATTTAGCATGTGGCTAATATTCCTTTTCCTATAGAGGTGAATATAGAAGTGAAATGACACGGAGTGTTGCACACCAAAACCTACTGATTTTAACACTACATCTATAGACGTTGAGATATTATTATTGCTGAATATTAAATAAAGCTACAGTTTATTTTAATACGTTTTGTTTACAGACGTGGGTAGCAACTTCCGGGGCTACCGTAAATGATAACTGTTGTAAAGTATTTCCAGTATTATTAAAGTATTGATTACAGCCGTTAAAATGCAATAAATGAAAATTCATGAAAAAGAATATGAGGCGAAAAGGCGTGTTTAGTTATTGTAAGGGAAACTTCTGTGCAGCAATGCAGTGGGAGTCACCGACTCAGGAAAGAGACACGGGAAGAGCAGGAACTTTGATGTCAAACACTGATGGTTTATTTGGAGCTTCGGCCGGAGAATTCACATCACAAGTCCAAGAGCCAGAGGTTCTGACTTCACGGTAGAGTTGCCACGTCAAATCTGAAGAACTCTACCCCAGACCCATGTATTTAGCTAGTTCAGAGAGCATCATCAACATGCTGCATAACAAGATAAAATCATAACACCTCTATCAGCTGACGCCAACAGGCAGGAACATAGGCTGAAGTCGAATAGTCCATTTAGCTTAGGAACCTTCCTAACCGAGTGAAATGACCCGGAAGTCCCCCATTGACTTTCCGGCCCCACTCGGTGTCTGTTCGTGTGGACTTAAGCAGGTCCGCTGGGACCACGTGGCTCTCCACTAGGTTAACCAACTCATCCAGACTGACTGGATTCTGCTGGCTTGTCATTTTCTTGATCTCATAGGGCAGAGACCGAATGCATTTGTCCATCATTATCCTCTCTAAAACACTTAACTTTTGGTTACCCGTGCTAGGTCATACATCTGGGCCCTGGCTGACAACTCTGGCTTGTATTTCCAGTCATGGAACCGCTGGGCTCTTGTTGCTAAGCTGTAGCCATATCTCGCCAGGATTTCCCTCTTCAAGACGACGTAATCCTTTGCTTGGTCAGGAGGGAGGTCGAAGTAAGCTTGCTGTGCCGGGCCCAGGAGGAAAGGTCCAACCAGATCAGCCCATGAGTCCCTTGGCCAGCCCTCTCTTTCAGTTGTTAAGTAGGCCTCTATCTCATCACTCTGTCACTTTGGGGATACATCGACCTGGGTTAAGCTGCACGGTTGCTCCCCGCTGGATAGGAGAGGCTGCTGTTAGGCATTTTTGGACCTCTACATGGAGAAGCGCATTCTGTTTCCGCTGCTCCAGTATCATCTCCCGTTGCAGAGTCTGCTGCTCAGTAGAAATGCAAAACCAACTCTCTTAGTACATCCTCCATCTTAAAAATGCAAAAAACTTTCTTTCTTTTTTGCAACTTTTTTTTTGCAACAACACCACTAGAGTTCCTATGCCCGCATTCTCCACCAGTGTAACAGAACTGGGCAGATAAAGAGGCAAGTGGTAGTGCAGCAATCACGACAGAGGCAGTGTTCAAATCCAAAAAAGGCTTTATTGCTATCAAACTCAAAAATACATTCCATTAACCTGTTAAGCCCGAGAGACCCCGGTTCCGGGCGACTCCTGCAATGTCTTGCAGAAAACTGCGTCTGAGGGCATGTTCATTTAATAAACTGTGAATGTTTTATATCCATGTAACGGAAAGAAACTCATCTAACTGATCATTTTCATTTTATTTTTTTTAAAACTCCCACAATGCTAACGCTGAGCCTCTGAATTAGCAACAAGCGAAAAATGCTAACAGATGACTGCACCAAAATTCACTCACAAAACCTTATTATTTATCTTTGCTGCACATCTCAACCCATCGTTTCACATCGTGAGGGGACACAGAATCGATGGTTATCCTCATTATCTCTCAATTATATGAACTCTCGGAGATAATAACAAGAACACACATCAAAACATATTGAGCTAGTTAGCCAAAGAAGGCAACATGGCTAACCTGTGTGGTAGTCTGGTCAAAAGTGGTCTTCAATGGCATTAAAACGATAGAAAACAATGCTGAAGTTAATCCATAGGTTAATCCAATGTGTCTGTGTCACTTTGAATGATTTCTGATAATCCATGAGCAATAAATCTGCTTTTCGGTTTTGAGATGTCAGACCTAGAGACAACTTCACTCTGGAGCAAAACTGGGTGGGCGAAGACGCCATCTTTTTTTTTAACATGAGTGTGTGCGGGACGATTTCCCTTCGATTCTATTGGCTCTAACGGTCAGAAAGTATGGGATTAGATTTGTATCATAAAGATTAAGCAACACTTTCTCAGAATAAAGCAAAACTATGAGTTTAAAAAAAACTAAGTCAACCAAAATAAAATACATTTCAAAAATAAAACTATAAGTTGCAAACAAATCATTTGTGTAATCATGTAAACTATGAGTATTTTTTCTTTGTTTTAACTTAGGTTTTTGTTTGCAGTTCTTGTTTCTTCTTTCTCAACGATCAGACTTTTGCTCTCGCTGCAGCTTTCTCTTTTGCGCTCCCTCATTTTTTGTTTGAGATTTTGACACAAACATCCCAGGTGGGCGGGACTTTCAGGAGTGCGTCCCCATTGGCTACTCAGTTTTTGAGTGACAGCTCACTACACCACAGATCATACAGTGCAACTCATGCAGCAAACTCCGGAGTCCACTCGGCCACGTTAGTGTCGGTGTCTCCTGGGGAGTTTTCATGAACATATCGGATTTACCTTATGGATTGCTGTGCATTATACATGTGATGTGTAGTTCATACTTTATTCCAACTTTAAATATTTTAATACCTGAACACACTGCTGCTGTTAAATCATTTCCCAATTTGGGATTGATAAAGTGTCCGTCTGTCTATTTATTTTTATAGATTAAAAAAACACATCTATGTATTTTTAAGCTAAAGGTGATGCACAATATAAACTGCATACTATTATTTTTCAAAGACATGTTACATTTCAAAAGCATATATTTCTATGTTTAGGACAAACAATTAAAGACTGCTTTAATTGAACACATTCTACAATATAAAAGAGGCAGATTTGCTTTATTAAACAGAGCAGACCTAGGCTGCATACCAACACCATTAGGAGCATGCTCACATCTCACTATGTTGGTCTGAAGAGCTGAAGCATTCATACACAATGGATAAAAACGGTGTGGTCTCGTTCTACATCCTGTGAGAAAACGATATACGTTTAGCATTACAAACTCTACGTACTATTCCTGAGGAAGATCTGAATAATCAGCAGATTTGAATGGAATCTCTAACATTTCCATGTAGAATAAAGACAAAAGAGTGATTATACAAATGACATTTATTGAAATTTGAACCAGAAGATGAAGTCTCAAAGAATGTTTTAAATAAAAGGACATGAACAAAAAGGTGGATAATAATAAAATCTATGAAATGTATATGTAAAGACATTTGGTCAGAGGAAATGACACTGAGCCAGCGTGGATGAAGCTGGTGCAGGTCTTTCTTCATGCCCCCCTCCTAGGATCTGATGCTGTCCCCTCAGAGGAAGTGGGGGAACGGGAATGAAGCTGGTGCAGGTCTTTCTTTGTGCCCCCCCTCCTAGGATCTGATGCTGTCCCCTCAGAGGAAGTGGGGGAACGGGATAAGACTCTGGACGCCACGCTGTCTCAATGATCCACGCTGTTAATATGAGAGGGAAATAAATGTTTTAGGAAATGAAAAATATAAAGTTAACAAATAAAACACAGCTCATGGACGGTAGGTTTTCCTACAAAGTTAACTCAGCCTCCATTGATTTTCATATCAAATGAGCGTGTTAATAAAATAAGCTATCATGGCTTATACTTTCATATCTAAACAGAATCATGAAAGCCTGTTGGTAGAGTCGGGCACACGAGTCCGTTTGAGTGTGTGCGCCGGTGTCTGAACGCTCACTCACTGCTAGCTATGTAGCTAACTGTTAGGCTACTTAGCTTGCATTGTTATGGATCTCAAGGTAGCACAAGCTAACTTTCATAGCACAGCTTTACTTCTCACTTACCACACTAAAAAAACAGACCGTATAGTACAGCACAACAACACAAATGATCAATACTTGCATATATTTTCACTTGTAGTATTATAATAATTGAAATGCTGGTTCTTCTGTGGGTGTTCTATCCAAGCTCAGCTACCGCACCGCAGCTACACTGTACAATCGCTGGAGGACTGGGCTGTCACTCAAAAACTGAGTAGCCAATGGGGACGCACCCCTGAAAGTCCCGCCCACCTGGGATGTTTGTGTCAGAATCTCAAACAAAAAATCAGGGAGCGCAAAAGAGAAAGCTGCAGCGAGAGCAAAAGTCTGATCATTGAGAAAGAAGAAACAAGAACTGCAAACAAAAACCTAAGTTAAAACAAAGAAAAAAAAAGACTCATTACACAAATGATTTGTTTGCAACTTATAGTTTTATTTTTGAAATTTATTTTATTTTGCTTGACTCAGTTTTTTTTTCTTTTAAACTCATAGTTTTGCTTTATTCTGAGAAAGTGTTGCTTTATCTTTATGATACAAAACTAATCCCATAAGAAAGAGATGTCACATGTCAAAATCGAGCAAGGGGGGCCAGAGATAAGGAAAATCCACCCAAATGGCCCCAGAAGAGGTTTTTTTGCTAAATCTGTCTAAAAAGGTCAAATATCACTTGTTTTGCATCAATCTTGATACAGGGTTCTTATTATATGTTTTACTTTGGATTCCTAAAGCTTTGAGTCTACTAACCCATCATCCAAGGTTAGTTTTCACTATAAGTACAAAATATGTTTTGGACGGACACTAACGTTTTTTACCATGTTCAATCTGAATTGTCTTTAAAATAAAAAACATCTATATTGATTCTGACTTTTCTACATCCAACTCAGAGTTTTATCATTACTTTGAGAAAAAAGATTATTAATGTAACCCTTTCAGAAGGGAAGATATGGTCATTTGTTCTGGGAATGTCATTTTGTCACCTGAAAAACAGGCTCAAGTCTTAACAGGTTAAACAAAGGCTAACGTAGCCGGGCCGCTAACCGACTTACAAAAACGTTTCCTTACACTGGGAGCCCCTCCATGTGTCACACACAACTGAGCAACTCTGTGTGCTTTGTCTCCCTTGAGGGAGTGATTAGCAGCACGTGTGAGGTCTCCACACCTGCTCCCAATACTGCTAATTGGAAGAGGGTGGAGCCACCTGTTGGGAATGTAGGTGCCTCCCACTACCCTGCCTCTCAGCCCCTTACAGTACAATGTCTGAATCCTCTGTTATGCGCAACAACGGACATTGAAGATCGGAGGCGGGCGGACCCCCTACGTCACCACAGCCGCCATTGAAGAGGAGGAGCCAAATTAGATATATAGTCAGGTGACAGAGCTGTGTGGAGCCTCTTCTGCATGGCCACGACTGCGAGAGGGAGCTGCAGCTCCTCTCTCTCTCTCTCTGAACCATCTTCTGCCTGTAACATTACCGCGCCATTTTAATTAAAGTACCCATTTGAACCTTATGCAAGAGACTCCATTGGTCTCATTTATCCTAATCTTCTCTCCTGGACGCGAGAATAACGAACAAAGCTAATACTAGCACCTGAAGACTAGTTGGGGAGTTTAGTTATTTTCTGTGAGGCAGTTAGAGGGACAGGCCGTGGTAGCGTGTATGTTGTGTAAGTAGCGTGAACGTGCCACACAGTGTTGTCATCATGGAGAGTGTAGAGGATGTTTTGAGGGCACCTTCAGAAGGGCAGCTGGAGGTTTTCTCACGAGAGCAGCTGGTCTATGTTGCTGAGCATTTCCGCTTGGATGTTGGGGATAAAAGAATGATGGAAAACATGAGGGAGATTGTTAGAGCAAGTCTGTTTTGAGGAAGGTGTTTTCAAAGGGGGTGTGGTGACTGTTGGTCCTAGCAGAGTCAATATGTCTGGTTGCCGTGATGCAGGCCTGACGTTTGAGCAAAGAGAGAGACTGTTGCAGACAGAAATAGAGAGACTGGCAGTGGAGAACTTGAGGGGAGAGGTAGAAATTAGAAAGCTTGACTTAGAGGAGCGGAGGTTGAATTCAACTGCTGGAGGGCCCACCCGTGCTTTTGATTTCCCTGGCAGAGGTAACACTCTGTTTGACGTTGCCGGTAATCTGCGGGTTGTGCCTCAGTTCAATGAATGAGATCCAGATGCCTTTTTCTCCCTATTTGAGCATGTGGCTGAGAGCAGAGAGTGGTCGGATGTAGATAGTACCTTGTTGTTGCAGTGTGTTCTAACGGGTAGCGCCCAGGATGCTTATTCTGCTCTGACGGTGGTAGAGAGCAGGTGTATTTGACTGTTAGAACTGCTGTGCTGAGGGCCTACGAGTTGGTCCTAGAGGTATATCGCCAGAGGTTCAGGTCCTGGGAGAAGTCCAGCAGACAGACCCATGTGGAGTTTGCCAGAGATCTGGTACTTTTTTTTAGCAGATGGTGCAATGCCCTAAATGTGAGTTTGTATGCTGCATTATGCGATATGATTGTTTTGGACTGTACCCAGTCACATTGCAGTGTACATCAGCGAGCGCAAGGTGAAGACTGCTGCAGAGGCCGCTGGACTGGCTGATGACTACGTGCTGATACACAGGGCCGGTCAAGGCTTCAGGGTCCAGGAGGAAGATCATGCACACTTGGGTAATGCTGAACGTGCGATGCGAGGGTAGCCCCGGGTTGACCCATCGGAAATCTGTCCTTTCTGTAGGGAGAGGGGGCATTGGAAAGCTGACTGCCCAAAGCTAAGGCTAGCAGGGGGAACTGTGTAGGCCAGGTTAACTCTGCTGCTTGTGCTGCGTCTGTGGTACCCTTACCTGTCATCTCTCCTTGTCGGCAGGTTAGCGAGCCATGCGGGTGGAAGGACCCAGTGTTTTCTGTATTTTTGTCAACCGGATACGTGTCATTGGTGGGAAGTGACATCAGCGTGCCCGTAAACATTTTGAGAGACACAGCATCGTTTGATTCATACATTCTGAGCTCGGTGCTACCGTTTTCTGAAGAGTCTAGAACTGGGGGTTTTGTCCTGATGCGAGGTATGGGAATGAGTGTTGTGCCTGTGCCTCTGCATTCTGTGGTGCTTTTTTCTGGTTTGGTGCAGGGTGAGGTCGCCATGGGGGTCCATCCTGTAATACCGATTAAAGGTGTGGATGTTATCCTGGGTAACGGCCTGGCTGCATGCAGCCGTGTGTGGGCTGAAGGTCCACCGCCTACCATGGTGTCATCTTCACCCACTGTGCTTGTTCACCCAGAGGAAAAAGCTAAGTGCTGTGACACGGGCTGTGAGCCGTGCACAGGGGGAGTCTGAGCAGGGTGAAGAGTGGGTTCCTGAGTTGTTGTCTGTATCCCGCAGTGAATTGGTGATAGAGCAGAGAGCTGATATCTCCCTCAGTCCGTTTTTTGAGGCGGTTCTTTCCACCGAGGATGGAAATGGCGCTACCGGTGGTTGTCTGCTGCAAGGGGAGCTGCTGGTCAGAAAGTGGTTGTCACATGGGAAAGGCTTCATTGGTGAGCCAGTCTATCAGATTGTGGAACTTGTAATTACATGTTACGGTATTTATTTTGGCCTTGTTTAAGGAGAGATGTGTCTCGGCATATTAAATAATGTCACATGTGTCAGATGAGAGGTAAACCAATTCGGTCAAGAGAGAAGTTGTCGTCTGCCCAGGTAAGGGTTGAAAATCTGTATGAGCGAAAAACTGAGCAGCGCTCGTTTTGTCCTGGGGCTCAGGTCTTGGTTTTGTTGCCAAGAGCTAGTTTGCCGTTTCAGGACAAACATTCCAGGCTTTTCCATGTGCTGTGTCAGGGGACTGACCAGAGTTGTCTCCTGTCCATGCCAAAGTGTAGGAGAAGAGCTCCTAGTTTATTTGGGTAGTTAACAGTGTTCCGGATGGAACTTCTTTCTTTATGTGGGGGGGAGTGTGACGACCCCTCCACACCACGTGGGGTGCCGTCTGTTCGTGTGTGTGTTTGTGGGCGATTGCAGGTTCCAGTGCCTGATGAGCTGCACCTGCCGGATGAGCTGCACCTGCCGGATGAGCTGCACCTGTCTGATGAGCTGCACCTGCCGGATGAGCTGCACCTGTCTGATGAGCTGCACCTGCCTGATGAGCTGCACCTGTCTGATGAGCTGCACCTGTCTGATGAGCTGCAACTGCCTGATGAGCTGCACCTGCCTGATGAGCTGCACCTGTCTGATGAGCTGCACCTGTCTGATGAGCTGCACCTGTCTGATGAGCTGCAACTGCCTGATGAGCTGCACCTGCCGGATGAGCTGCACCTGCTGGAAGAATACAAGAGGAGCCAAGCGTCTCGCTCTCTGACTCCTCTGGGCACTCTCTCCGTGCCAGCCTCGGGAACCTGTTGCTGGTTCCGTGGAGCTATTTGTTTATTAAGAATAAATCATTGTCATATTCTTACCCTTCGTCTCGCCTCCCTGCTTTTTGTTACAGCCCTGGAGCCGGGTTGTAACTATAGGTTGAGGGAAAGGGGTAGCAAGTAAGAAGTAAGGAACAGAGGTGGAGAGGCTTAAGTGCGACTCGAGTCCGAGTCGCAGACTTGAGTCCCCATCTCTGGTGTCTATATACGCCGGGATCCGGAGTCATGGATGATCCTGCGATCCTGTGTCCTGGATCGCGAGCCCTGGATCGCGAGTCGTGGCTGTGGTCCTGGATCATCGGTCCTGGATGGATATCCTCGTGGATTCATCTTCCTATTATACACACATGCATTTCCAAACATTTGGACTACCTATGTTGCAAATGTATTATCGTTTCAATTTACACACGGCATCTATTGCACGTCTGTCCGTCCTGGGAGAGGGATCCCTCCTCTGCTGCTCTCCCTGAAGTTTCTCCCATTTTTCCCTTTAAACTGGGTTTTCTCTGGAAGTTTTTCCTTGTACGATGTGAGGGTCTAAGGACAGAGGGTCTGAGGACAGAGGGTCTAAGGACAGAGGGTGTCATATTGTCATACTGATATTCTGTACACACTGTGAAGTCCACTGAGACAAATGGAACATTTGTGATATTGGGCTATATAAATAAACATTGATTGATTGATTGATTGACTATAAGCTTTATCAAAAAGGAAGGTCTTAAGCGCACTCTTAAAAACGGATAGGGTGTCTGCCGCCCGAACACAAACTGGAAGCTGATTCCACAAATGTGGAGCTTGATAAGAAAAGGCTCTGGCTCCCATTGTACTTTTAGAGACTAGGAACAACCAACAACCCTGCATTCTTGGAACGCAATGCCCTAGTAGGACAGTAGGGTATAATGAGTTCTTTAAGGTAAGATGGCGCCTGCCCATTAAGGGTTTTGTAGGTGAGAAGAAGAATTTTAAATTCTATCCTGTGTTCTATAGGGAGCCAGTGTAAGGCAGCCAGAACAGGAGTAATGTGGTCCCTTTTCCTAACTCTGGTTAGTACACGAGCTGCAGCATTTTGAATCAGCTGAAGCGACTTGATTGACTTCTTGGTACTCCCTGATAATAAAGAGTTACAATAATCCAGCCTAGAAGTAACAAATGCATGGACTAGTTTCTCTGCATCGTTTTGAGGCAAGATATGCCTGATTTTTGCAATGTTACGTAGATGGAAGTAGGCGGTCCTTGAAATTGATTTTAAGTGGGCGTTAAAGGATAAATCCTGATCAAATATAACACCAAGATTCCTTACAGTCTCACTGGAGGCCAAATTAATGCCATCCATAGTTAAAGGTGGGGTAGGTAAGTTTGAGAAACCGGCTCGAGATACACTTTTTGTTATATTCCATGGAATGCTCTTAACATGTCGATAGCAATGAATATCTTAAGTGCTTTGACAAAAAATCCATAACAAAATGTCATCTGTGGAAGCTGTAGTGCTGTAAAAAGCACGACCAATCATATGAGCCGGCCCGGCTAAAGTAACTGGATTACCTACCTGCCTGTCAGCCCTCCATCTGTGCACACACTTATCTCGTGCCGTCATTGGTCATGTGCGCATTCGTGTGTGTTGGAGGAGGGGCTCTGTAAGGAAGTGGCAGATTTTTTCCGGCTGTGTATTTTCAAATTCTAGCGCACTCGAGCCGGTTTCTCCAAAATGACCTACCCCACCTTTAATATATCTTTAGATAGTTTGTTTCGTAGATTCTTTGGACCGAGTACAATAACTTCAGTTTTGGTCGTGTTTAACATCAAAAAAATGTAAGGTTATCCACGTTTTTAAGTCCTTGAGGCAGTCTTGCATTTCATTTAGATGATTGGATTCATCAGGCTTGATGGATAAAGTATAGTTGAGTATCATCCGCATAACAATGGACATTTGGAGTGATTCCTCATAATATTGCAGAAGCATATATAGTGTGAACAAAATAGGTCCGAGCACTGAGCCCTGTGGCACTCCATGGCTAACTTTGGTTTGCGTGGAAGATTCATCGTTAACACGTACAAACTGAGAGCGTTCAGATAGATAGGACCTAAACCAGCCTAAAGCAGTTCCCTTAATGCCAACTAAGTGCTCTAGTCTTTGCAATAGGATATCATGGTCGATAGTATCAAATGCAGCACTGAGATCGAGCAAAACAAGAATAGAGACAAGACCCTTGTCTGAGGCTATTAGAATGTCATTTGTAACTTTAACCAGAGCTGTCTCTGTGCTATGATGTGTTCTAAAGCCAGACTGAAAATCTTCAAATAAATCATTGTTTTTTAAGTAATCACACAACTGTTTTCCGACCGCTTTCTCAAGAATCTTTGAGAGGAACGGAAGATTAGAAATAGGTCTATAGTTGGCTAAAACCTCCGGATCGAGGTTGTGCTTTTTAAGAAGCGGTTTTATCACTGCTACTTTGAATGATTGTGGAACATAGCCTGATAATAAAGACATATTCATAATATTTAATAAAGAAGTGCTAATTTATGGAAACACTTCCTTCAACAGCTTAGTTGGAAATGGGTCTAACATACACGTTGATGGTTTAGAAGAGAGAATCATTGAATGTAATTGTTCAAGGTTTATGGCTGAAAAGCATTCTAGTTTACTATCTAGTGTAATATTAGAACTTACGTTTCCGGGAGCTGTTGATAACACTATACTGGTCAAAGGCAAGAGGTCATTAATTTTATTTCTAAGCAGTAACAATTGTATGGTTAAAAAAGCACATAAAATCATTGCTACTGAGTGCTATGGGAATAGAAGGCTCAATGGAGCTGTGGCTCTCTGTCAGCCTGGCTACAGTGCTGAAAAGAAATCTTGCATTATTCTTATTCTCATCTATTAATGGAGAGTAGTCGGCTGCTCTCGCTTTATCAATCAATCAATCAATGTTTATTTATATAGCCCAATATCACAAATGTTACATTTGTCTCAGTGGTCTTCACAGTGTGTATAGAATATCAGTATGACAATACGACACCCTCTGTCCTTAGACCCTCACATCGTACAAGGAAAAACTTCCAAAGAAAACCCAGTTTAAAGGGAAAAATGGGAGAAACCTCAGGGAGAGCAACAGAGGAGGGATCCCTCTCCCAGGACGGACAGACGTGCAATAGATGCCGTGTGTAAATTGAAAAGATAATACATTTGCAACATAGGTAGTCCAAATGTTTGGAAATGCATGTGTGTAATAGGAAGATGAATCCACGAGGATATCCATCCAGGACCGATGATCCAGGACCACAGCCACGACTCGCGATCCAGGTCTCGCGATCCAGGACACAAGACCGCAGGATCATCCATGACTCCGGATCCCAGCGTATATAGACACCAAAAGGAAAGACATTTGGGGAAGCTGGGTTAATCGGAACATGAGAGTACACAGGTATAGACAGCGAGAAGGAAGAAGTAAGATGTCCCCCGACAAACTAAGCCTATATCAGCAAAACTAGGGGCTTTACGCAGTGCTTTCTTATATTCATTGAGAGTAATATGCCAAATTAAACGAGATTCTTCAAGTTCAGTGGAACGCCATATCCTTTCAAGTTGTCTCGACTTTTGCTTTATTTAGCTAATCTATGTTGTTTTATTTTCAATTTGATCAATTTGGGGTGGTGTACATTTTGTATAAGTTTCCTGCCTTACATGCAGACATGCTATCGAGTTCAGTATTGGTGGAATCTCTTCCTTAAATGTGGCTATAGCACTAACAGATAGGTTTGCTGCAAGAGCTTTTGACTAATGCTTTGTAGTCTAGTAACAGTACTTCAAAAGTTACTAAGAAATGTTCAGATAAAGCAGGATTGTGCGGTTCGACTAATAGTTGCTCAATTAGTACTTTTACTTGAGTAAAATGTTTGAATGCAGGACTTGTGGGGCAGGAGTGTCCTACACGGCTTGTTGGAGCTTGTTGGAGTTTTCTTGCGAGAGTGAATACACATACTTTACAGAGATGCTGTTCGAGAAACCAATGTGATTTTGGAAAATTGCTCAATTTAAAATCTATTCTAGTAGACCTCAACAATGGAAATATGATCAGTAGAAATGGCCAGGACATGGGACCTTTAAAGTCTCTTTATCTGTCAGACAGATGTGATACAGGTCTACTGGAGAAGAAGCATGGGGTTCATGTCAGCTACAATAACTAACACCCTGGCTTCACCGTGCGTTCAATCATCTTGAATTCTTGGTTTTGACACTTGTACATTTTAACAACCAGTGATGTGTACCAGCAGAGAGTAGCATGTGAATGGCAAAACAGATGGTTTACACCTTTAGACATAACTCAATTTAACATACCGAAGTTTACAAGTGTAACTGAACTTTAAAATCCAAGCAGACACATAATGGGCCAGTGCCCACACTGTCAACGTTCTGATTATCAACGTATGGGGTTATCATATTATTATTCTCACCAAAGCATGGCTCTAACCTGATTTGTCAGACATTGTGAGTCCAAGTCCCTCCTCCTGCTGTTTCATTGGTATGTTTTTGCAACAATGTTATTGAAGAAGAGATTGAAGAACTGGAAAGTGTTGCTAAAACAAGTCCAATGGGGAAACACACACACAACAGATGCTATTACTGAAAACCATTTGTTCTTATGGTCAAACACAGCCCAGCTGAAATGGTTGTGTGACTTTTCATTCATTATCCATCCTCGTCCATCACTGTCTGAACAAACATGTTCCTTCCTGTACCTACAGGACACTAGCTTTTGAGTTTCCCTTCACTCGCAGCATCAACCGTTGGATATGTTAGGACAAGTCAAGTTTAAAGATCACTGGCTTAAACCTGGATGAGCTAATGGCGTTAGCCTGGAGTCTGATGGAATATCTAGAGAGTATCAACGTTTCCATCAAAAGCTTCAGGACTGTTCGGGCCGACATAGAAAACACAGAGAGGTTCTGCTATCTTCACTGTGAGTCTTCAGAGGGTCCCTGTGCTGTGGAGGACGCTCGGCTCATTCCTGTGCATGAGACGCTGTATAGCAAGGACTCTTATGGCACCATTTTACTTTAAAGGTCACCTATTATGTGTCTTTTATGTGTAAATATGTGTCCCAGTGTGTAAGGAGACTCACAAAGTGTCAGAAAAATAAAACCCTCTCTTTTCCTCCTTACCCACATCTCCAAAAACGGGGGAACAACGGAGCTCATCCAGATTTGACGCGGTCATGACGACATTACTAAAATGTGGGCTGGTAGACGGCCTTCGCTTCACAGAGCTCACTGCTTGCATACGGATGCTCCAAAGGGGCGTGGCCAGCAGCAGCTTGGTTACATTTAAAGGGCCAGACACAGAATTAGGACTTTAGTAACAGGGCTGAAATGAGGCGTATGAGGTATGCTACAATGGGTGGTCTGTTTGGTATTTTGAGCAAAACACTTCAGAGACATGTTTTTTACATATCTGATAATATATGCCTACAAATAGTACAATAGGAGACCTTTAACTTCTAATGTGTATATACGCTGCCCGTCCAAACAAAAAGTCACCAACTGAATTTAACTAAGCCAATCTGTTAGAGCCTTCCATTGGAAAGTTACTGGAGAGATAATATATTCCAGCTGGCAACAAGCTATTAAAGGTGGGGTAGGTAATTTTGGAGAAACCAGCTCGAGTGCGCAAGAATTTAAAAATACACAACCGGAAAAAATCTGCCACTTCCTCACAGAGCCCCTCCTCCAACACACACGAACATGACCAATATGCACGAGATCAGTTTGTGCCCAGATGGAAGGCTGACAGGCAGGTAGGCATCCAGTTACTTTAGCCGGGCCGGCTCAGATGATTGGTCGTGCTTTTTACAGCGCCACAACTTCCACAGATGACATTTTTTAATGGATTTTTTGTCAAAGCACTTCAGATATTCATTGCTATCGGGATGTTAAGAGCATTCCATGGAATATAACAAAAAGTGTATCTCGACCCGGTTTCTCAAACTTACCTACCCCACCTTTAACCCTAGTTAATAACTCAAGTTGTTTAGCTTCTCAATTCTTAAACCACCATGTTGGAAGACATATCCTGTGGTCGTGGAAAGGATGTTCATCAGTTTCAGGGTCAAATGATTGGCCTGCATCAAGCAAATAAAACAAGGAGAATGCTGAAACTACTAAAATGTGTTTAAGAACTGTCCAACACATTATTAAAACCAAATAAATGAATCCAGATTTACCCTGTTCCAGAGTGGGTAAGAAGAGAGGCAGATTAAGTGATGTACCCTTCATGCCTAGTGCCTAGGCCTGTATGGCAGTATTATGGTCTGGGGTAGCTGCAGTTGGTCAGGTCTAGGTTCAGCAGGGGCGGCGCCAGGGGGGAGCCAGGATTGCACCTGGCTCCCAAGAAATGTCTAAAATTATTATTATTATTTTGATTAAATTAGAAAAAATATTGATTACATCAATGCAAATGTGAAACAAACAAATGTTTGACCAAAAACATAAAGCCAACACAGGTGATATGATTAGGCCAATGGCCAGGACCCATTCGATTTTTGACCTACCCATAGGCTAAATTACTTTGTGACACTTGAATGACTTCCTGTTAGCTAGAGCACCAAATGATTTGCTAACAGCAAAGTGAAAAAATTATCGTTTTTTAGTCCTTGAACGTCCACGTGTGGACACTCAATCAAAACCACCTGAAAGTGTGAGGGATTCTGCACATAATAGGCCTTGTGAGTACAAGTAGCTTACTTCTGGGTCTCTGTGTTTCATTCAAGCTCTGCTCTGTGTGGCCCGAGCCATTTTGTGTGCGTGCGCGAGCGAGACAGAGAGCTCGCGCCCCGGTGGGTATCTACCGGAGATCGTTGTGGTTAGCATCTGGTGCTAGCTAGCCAAGCTAACGGGTATAAGGAGCTTTTTCAACAACAAGGTGGAGGGGAACTCTCTCCTGTCAGACGGAGAGTCTCAGATAACCTCAGCTCAGGTGAAGTAAAGGACTCTGTGTTTAGATAGTTAACTTTAGTCTAGTTATCTCAGTGGGTCTCAAACGGTTTGTTTTAAAAGGGGAGTGATTTGTAAAATGTCTATGAAGAAATATCTGTTTATAGTTCCGTTTCATATGGGTGATGAGAGATGTATCCATAGATCTCTTAATGTTGCTCTCAAAGTGCACCAGATTGATGCTTTTAACTTCAATATTTAAAAAAAAATAAATCTTTCCGGGGGGAGCATGCCCCCGGACCCCACTAGCTTACACCTATGAGCTGATTATCGAGCCATCATTGTCGCGGGTGCACTGTGTGTGTGTGTGTGTGTGTGTGTGTGTGTGGGGATTGTTGCAGTAGAAAATTCAACTGTAGCGCTGGTGCATTAATGGGAAACCCTTAATGTTTGAGCACCCTCTAAGAAACGTCAAGCTACCCCACAGCACCCCTATAGAGAAAATCTCTGGCGCCGCCACTGAGGTTCAGCTATACGTTCCCAAAGAATGATGTCAGCTGACTTCCTGAATATCCTGGGCCGTTTCTCAATGTCGAGTAAACCTACTGCAGAGCCACTATACGAAGGACTGTTTAAATGCATGTTAAATGCCCAGCATTCGGCGCCACTCAATGACGTAGTATACTTGAAATAGTGGCTCTGCAGCAGGTATACTCGACATTGAGAAACGGCCCGTGTCTATGGAGTTTTTATTCCCTGATGGCATGGGCATATTCCAAGAGGACAATGCCCGGGGGCTCACATGGTGAATGAGGGCTTCAGGGAGCAGGAGACATACTTTCCATTCATGGATTGGCCCCCACAGAGTCCAGCCCTCAGCCCCATTGAGAGTCTTTGGGATGTCCTGGAGAAGACTTTGCGCAGCGGTGCGACTCTCCCATCATCATGCAGGTCGAATCAATCGGGACGGGGACATCAGCATCCTCATGAAAATAAGTAAACGTCTCTCACTACCACTAGGTATCGCCAAATTTAGAAATTATCGAATCGTATACAAAGGGGCTTTGAGTTCAATTTCTATTTAGGCCACCAAAAAATGTTGGTTTGGAGAAAACTTCTTAAAGTGTACGTTTCGTTTTATAATAATTGCTATGAGGGGAATAAAAAAAAAGTGCCAAAATAACTCAACCACAAGTTACTTACTAAATCATCTGTACATCATACAGAATATTTATTGTATATCCTCAAAATACACAAGAAACCATCAGACAGAACACGGGTGAGAAAACCCTTTAAGGTCATTTGGAAAGGTCGGCACCATCCAGAACTTTAGTTTATCACACTGGCACTCGGGTCCTTGGTACAAATCAAACAAAGGCATCCTCCTTGGAAAATAATGTTGAGCTTTGATTTAACAACTCAAAACATCCACAAAATAAATAAAAGATTCTTTTTTTTATTACACCCGTAACAGTACCTGTCAGCCAAAACTCCCATTGGCCTTCTCGTTTGTTAAATCTACCCAAAATATTTCACACATTTCAGAAATGCAGAACACAGGAGCTGTTTTCCATTTCCACCATACAGGCAGGTTGTTGTTCCTCTCCTCGGACAGGGTTTGCTCTATTTTCCCGGCAAAGAGATAATGATATAGTTTCAGTCACTCTGTAGCCAAACACGAGTATCCTAAACAACTGCTTCTACTCACTATGCTTTTGGCATGTTCCATTGGCCCTGTAGCAGAAAATGAGCCAACACAACAAAGCTTTCTTTCGTTTGCAGGCAACAAGCCGGTCGGCAGCATATTATTCCTGGATTTGGTAAAAATATATTTTTGATTCCATCATGAGAACTTCCACCTTAGAGATTTGTGCTCAGCTCACATCTGGAGAAAATATGGGAATAAAAAACTGCCAAGTGATGTATGAAATGATTTGGTGGCTTGGTGACATTGTCTAGAAGTCATTTAGAGTTTAGAGCATGCCGAGGCGATTAAAGATGTACGCATTGATTGAAGTTGCGTAAAAAAAAATCCATACGTCTTGCTGGGTTTTTAAAGCCAAGATGTGTAGATTATTTCCCTTTAAAACGGTTTGTTTGAAGATGAAGATTATGCACAGAAAGCCTATAAGTAAAAGCAACAAGTACTTCCTGTGCCCTGAAAAGTTCAGTATGCTTCAGAAAGGTGGATAATGAGACAATATTCCTGGGCCAGGCGCATTTTCTGATATAGGCAATGTCTTGAGATTCTATTTGTATCAGTTTTTCCTTTAAATGTATGTGTATTTCTTTTTATTTGTCAAGGCATCTTTGCAAGCCCTTAGAGGCCAGTGAGACAACTAAGGGTTTTTCTAAAGGACCTTCCCCTGTGTTTATGAAGCACACATTGAAACATGTAGTAATGGATTTAAATAGAAATGTTATTTTCAGCATCACCAACCCTGGCAGTTTTCCCTTCCCATTGTAATGATGCAATATGACATGCAATTTCAATTCAGGTCAGCGACCAATCAAGTGTCCTCAGTAATGCCTGTTGTGAAGTGCTTCAACAATACACACACACACACACACACACACACACACACACACACACACACACACACACACCACACACACACACACACACACACACACACACACCACACACACACACACACACACACACACACACACACACACACACACACACACACACACACACACACACCACACACACACACACACACACACACACACACACACACACACACACACACACACACACACACACACACACACACACACCCCAATAAATAAGACTTACAATGTTGTAAGGCAATGTTGACCATGCATTTGTCCCAATGAACAACAAATCAAGGAACACACATTGTATCAATTTGCACATTCTTTAAGAGCAACAGGGTCGCAGCTTCCCACTTTTTCGTTTTTTTAAATCAAGAGAAGTTTCAAGGCTTTCTGGGTGAACTCCTGATCCACAGGGCTCATCCCCACAACACCAGGCTCTGCTTTCTGCAGCGGGACCCCCAGCCCTCCATTCAGAGAGCCGGTGCAACAGCAGGCTGGACACAGCGACTGGTCCCAGCCACAGTGGGGCTTTTGCATTGTATCCAAAGTTGGAGTTTTTTCAAGAGAAATGGGAAAAATGGAAATCCTCCTCCGAGACAGAGATCCAGCAGCCAGCTGCTCAGAGCCTCAGGACAGGCCGGAGGTCTCCAGGTAACTCTGGAGCTTCCTCACTGTAATTCTGTCCAGGGAGCAAAGGTCGAAGTCAAAAGTAGTGTTTGTGATGTGGAAGTGTCCCGTCTCTTCAATCAGGTTCACAATCTGAAAACAGAGGGCACAATCAGAGCTCTGCACTCTGCAATTAAATATCTGTCTGAACAAATAGTGAACTGGTTACAGGTTATGGTTAAAACAGGTTTTAATGTACTGAACTATACATAAGCCTGAGAATAATATAAGAAGAGAGGGCCATGGGAACTTTACAGCAAACTAGCACAGGGAATCCTAACCATGTTATCCAAGTGGAAAAAGAAAAAAAAGGAAAAGAAAGAAAAAAGGTGCACTGACAGAAAGACAGTTTAAGGATTGATATTACATATCTTACACAACTTGCTGAAGGCCAGTTTGGGTCAGATATTTACTGGTGTGCAAACAAACCTCTGGAGCATGAGGATCAGCAGCTTTATGAAGCAGGAAGTGCGGCAGAGGGGAGCACACACACGTCGACACACAACCCCGAACACATGCACGTTTTGATTCAATTCAGATTGATTAAAAGTTATTTAGGAAAAACTAGAAGTTCTTCACGAAGAACAACTTCCTGAACTTCCCTGCAAAGCTGATGGGACATTGTTCATTTATTTATTATTATTAAAGAGGCCCTTTTCTGCTCATTTTCTCTACTTTAAAGAGTCCTCTCCTGCTGATGTTCAGGTGTATATCAGAATGTAGTGTCTCTACTTTAAAGAGTCCTCTCCTGCTGATATTCAGGTGTATATCAGTATGTGGTGTCTCTACTTTAAAGAGTCCTCTCCTGCTGATGTTCAGGTGTATATCAGTATGTAGTGTCTCTACTTTAAAGAGTCCTCTCCTGCTGATATTCAGGTGTATATCAGTATGTAGTGTCTCTACTTTAAAGAGTCCTGTCCTGCTGATGTTCAGGTGTATATCAGTATGTAGTGTCTCTACTTTAAAGAGTCCTCTCCTGCTGATGTTCAGGTGTATATCAGTATGGAGTGCCTCTACTTTAAAGAGTCCTCTCCTGCTGATGTTCAGGTGTATATCAGTATGTAGTGTCTCTACTTTAAAGAGTCCTCTCCTGCTGATGTTCAGGTGTGCATCAGAATGTAGTGTCTCTACTTTAAAGAGTCCTCTCCTGCTGATGTTTAGGTGTATATCAGTATGTAGTGTCTCTACTTTAAAGAGTCCTCTCCTGCTGATGTTCAGGTGTATATCAGTGTGTAGTGTCTCTACTTTAAAGAGTCCTCTCCTGATGATGTTCAGGTGTATATCAGTGTGTAGTGTCTCTACTTTAAAGAGTCCTCTCCTGATGATGTTCAGGTGTATATCAGTATGTAGTGTCTCTACTTTAAAGAGTCCTCTCCTGATGATGTTCAGGTGTATATCAGTGTGTAGTGTCTCTACTTTAAAGAGTCCTCTCCTGCTGTCATTACGTTACAGAAGTAAACAAAGGAGTCCAATAGAGGTGTGTTCAGTTCATTTAGCTAAAGCAGAATGTCGGAGCCATTTCCTTAGATTATAGTATCTTATCCTTTCAGAGTATAGACTGAGATTCTGTGGTGTATATCATGTATGTATTATTTGAGTGCGTTCCTCTGCAGGTCGAGGTGCTGCAGGTACTGGTGTGGCTGACTGAAGCAACCCGTGTTTAGACCTTGCTGGTTGGTTCTTCTGCCTTTAGCATTGAAATATCAGTTTATAGGACAAATAGTTTGTTTAAAAATGTTTATTTATGTTTGCCTTTTTTGGAATAAACTCTTACTTTTCAATCGCATCTGGACATTTCTATTTTTTCTCTCAAACTACCAGCGTCTATTCGTCGGTTAGCCCCACGAGTGAATCACAAACAAAGGACACAAAGACAAATGGATATCGTGGTCACTACACAGAAGTTCTCCCAGAGCCCAAAGTCGATGAACTAAAGGCTCCTCCACTTGGACGCAGAGCTGAGTCCAGAATGCAGGGGCAGTTATTGCACATTATATGGTGAACACATTTATTCGTTGCACCTTATGCTTGAATTTAGAGTTTTTGAAGCTGCTGTGTTTAATGCCATAATGTTATGGTGTAAGGTGAAGCGCACAGACACAACACACATACTGCACACTGTTCCTATTAAACCTTTTTCTCGTTGATAACTTTTACTGACTTTAAAATAATTTCCCGTGCAGGTATTATTCGTTGTCGAGTCGCTGAGGATTACACGATAACCAAACTACATTTCTTGGTGTCGGTGCAGTTTGAACAAATGTGGGATAAATTACAGGAGTGTTTATGACGGGGCAGATCTAAGTCAGGCCCTGGGGCGTCCCTCTCTCACTCCACTTTTGGTGGCAATTTGGCCCGTTTGCCGTTAAGGATTCGCTTCAACTGGAAACCAAACTCCTGGCAGGCTCCTCCGTCTGAAGACATGCCATGTGCGTTACAGGGCCCTCTGTGAAGAGTGTGCAGGACAGACGGCCAGATAATCACTTCCATGTCTTGCAGGAGGAAGTGGAGCCACTTGGTGAACTCAGCGATTGTCTTGATTAGCGAGTTAAAGCTGTGCTTTGCTGGATGGGATTTAGTCTTCCCAGAGCCAGGCGTGTTGTCAGGAGAGCGAGGCAGAAGCTGGCAGTCGCTGCCTGGAGATCCAACAGCACCGTCATATGATCGGCCCGGAGGATACAAGTCAGAAACACGCAGTCTCTGAAGTGGAGAGGTTAACCAAATAATTCATTGCTTCCAGATGAGAAGCAGATTACCACAGATCACCGCTCCTCTTTCAATCAACAGGAAACTGATAACACCGACTTGTACAAGTGTCATGATGAGATCTGTGAACACTGTGTTGGATGGCTTTCCACAATTTGGTTTTGGTTTTTATTGGAGTTTGGAAGATCCGTATTACTTTCTCAGATATAAAAAATCAGGAATGTAAATACTGCAAAGTCCAAATATCGACTACATTTCATGTTTTAAACCAATGTTCACCTGCAGATAGAGAATCAGGGCGAAATACTAATTACCGGCAAACATGAAGAAAAATGTTACTGATTTTACAATCAAAGTGTATTACACTTGTGTTTTCCTTAAGCCCCACCTCCAGTCCGCCAGGTCACCGGTTAGTTCATTGAAAAGAAGGGAACATGGCTCGTAGCGCACTATTAGACCCTGATTATTTGAATAAGGGCTATTCAAGTGTTAGGACTGGGAAGTTGATATATAGTGTAAGTCAATGGGAAAAATGGGTCATTTGGGGCCCAATGACGTCAAGTGTCTGACATACCACAACTTACTTACCTGGGATTTAATCTGTCCCAGCATCACTTGTTGTTCAGTAAACACATCATCCCACAAAGAGCGTGTTGGAAGTATTGATTTAAACTCTATCCAGGTATTCTGCTCCTCTCACCAGACACCATCTTGGTTCTCATAGATGTCAGTTAGACAGAAGATGTGTGGTGAGATCACTAGGATGAAGCAGAAACTGTGTCCTTCTGATTTCAGCCGCTTTTCTCTGAACAACTTCTTAAAGAACTTGTTTTGAAGCCAGTGTGACACACACACACACACACGCGAACACACACACACACACACACACACGCGAACACACACACACACACACACACACACACACACACACACACACACACACACACACACACACACACACACACACACCACACACACACACACACACACACACACACACACACACACACACACACACACACCACACACACACACACACACACACACACACACACACACACACACACACACACACACACACACACACACACACACACACACACACACACACACACACACACACACACACCTGTTGCAGTATATGGCCCTCTCTCAGTGTCATCAGTCTTTTGTGCAGCGCCACCAGCTCATCCAGGTAAGCCTAGGAAACAAACAGCAACCCGTTGTTAGCTTTATGGACTAGATGACACTTTCACACAGAAACGTGATATAAGGCCCAGTTAGAGGAACATACGCTCAACCACGTCTCACACATTCACACCAGACTCGTCCAACTGCAGCCTGTCACACAAGATGCACACATGCACAGCTGGGTATGGTTAGAACTCCTACCGCCTTACACTGGGCTACAACTACAAAACCCCTTTTTTAGCAACTACAAACGTTTTGGTAAATAGAACACGACAGCTGGATTTAAATAAGAATACATATGGTTAAGTTTCTAACCAGCTTTCAGACAATGTTTTATTCGTTTCTAATATAAATCTTACTATATTATTCATCATCTTGTAAAACTGTATTTTCCAACTGAGCTGTCAACTTGTGCTGGTTTTTCAATTACTGTTAGAGTTGTACATTCGTAAGGATTTCTTTTTTTACCCAATACATGTAGGTACAGGTACAGACAGAACAAACCTTTAAACTGTCTTAAAGTTTTCTTTGCAAACCACAGGTATCTGTGAAACTACTGAACTGATAACGCTTCTTTCATTATTTATGATCCCATTATGTATTTCTATACAGTAATTGTTCTATCAAAGCCAAGTCATACTCTGTGGTCAGGAGAAAGGAAGTGAAGGCAGGAGCGTTGTACTGAGTTACACTCCATGGGTTACTGAAATAGTTCCTAACCTATTGCATATGGGCTGATTTATACTGATAAACAAAAAAAGCTTTGTGTACCTTGTCACAATCTATGTTTTTGTTCTTGTCCTGCTTGCTCTGCTTGGTGGGACTCTTCACCTCCAGTGTCTGACAGAGAGCAGAGTACATGCAGTCAGTCACTCCGTGTTACTTCAATCTACAGACACTACAACCCGGGTTCCCTCCTTATATATTCAATGACACTAACTAATACTAGGATATCATCTTACCTGGTTATTAGTAGTCTTTAGTAAGGGCGGGGCTTCATGACGGGATGGAGGTGAGGGGGCGGAGCTGTCACTCTCACTGCCATCACTCAGACTGACCCTGGGGGAGAAGAGAACAGGAAACAAAAGCTTCAGTACATCAGAAGAGGCTTTACCTCTCTGCTGCCCGGCTGCCATGGGAGATCAAACTGCCTCCACAAGAAATTCCAAAAGCGTTTTATTGTGTGGTACATCAGATCTAGCGGGTTTAACAAAAGATCACAGAGAAAAATATAAATGTAGAACATTCACTTCTACTCTTGCACAAAATATATGAGCACTTTAATGACCCAAATCACTAAACTCAATGGTGTAGTTAAAATCCCACAGCTTCTGCATCCTGCTCATATTCGCTGCCTGTATCATGATGACTTCTTCATGGCGTGGGGCAGCATCAATAAGCCTATTTCTAGTGACTGTTCACTAACCTGCGTTGGTGGTGTGTGTGGTGTGTGTGTGCCGGTCGCTCCATGTCAGAGTCCATGTCGTTGTCGTCGTCCTCCTCTGAATCATCGTCGTTGTCCTCGGAGTGCAGATCCTGCATGACGGACTGCAGTGGGCCCAGCACTGGGACAGAACATCCAGGTCTTTCATTATTCATTTGAAACACGAGTAATAACATGCATTAGCAGCTGAGCATGCTGGGGGCGGAGCCTGAGGCTGCACCACTGCTGCGTCTGATCACAGCAGTTTAAATGTTAAAAAGAGTAACGCTGTTATTCTATATATCAACAGATCCTACGAAAAGACACAAACAATGAGTAGGTCATCTCGCTGACACTCCAGAGACTCTCAGCCCGAAGCTGATTGGATTCTTCAAGGTGTTCATTTGGCTTAAAACATTTTCAAATTGAATGTTATTTAAACAGGAGAAAGTATTTTATTTATTGTGTACACTTCATTGTCAAAGCTTTTGCCTTCACTCTGTAAGAAATGTGTGCTAGAACTATGGGCCAATTCTTTTTTATTTCAGCCTTTTTATTCCTTATTTGTTATTGATAGGGAACTGTTGTATTTTAGCGGATACAAATAATTATATAAACGTGTATTATATATATATATATATATATATATATATATATATATCAAATGGCAAAACAAATTCTGGGGTTATTATTTTATATATATTTAAAATAATAACCCCAGAATCCCAGATAACTGAACACCCTTGTACATTTATTTTGGGGGGCGCCTTTCATAACACTCAAGGACACCTTACAGGGCATAGGGGCAATATAGGGAACAATTAAAACAGTAGATTTAGTGAAGTATCAGCTGGGGTAAGACAAGACAAACAACAGGAAATGGACTATAGAAGGACACAAAAGGACACAGGGTACAGATTATAGAGAAAATGCCAGTTTGAACAGGTGGGTTTTGAGTTGGGTTTTGAATGTCGTTATGGAATCAGACTGTCGGATGTGTCGTGGCAGGGTGTTCCAGAGTCTGGGAGCCGAGCAGCTGAAAACTCGAGCAGCCATGGTTTTGAGGCGAGAGCTTGGGACGGTGAGAAGTCCTACGGAGGAAGAGCGGAGGGTGCGGGAGGGGGTGTACTCCTGAAGGAAGTCGGTGATGTAGATGGGGGAAAGGTTATGGAGAGCTTTATATATGAGTAGAATGTTTTTGTAGTCAATACGGAAGTACAGGAAGCCAGTGTAGCTGAGTGAGAATGGGGGTGATGTGGTCAGATTAGTTGGTGCGGGTGATGATCCGGACAGCAGAGTTCTGGATTATTAGCAGTCTATTGAGGAGTTTGATGGGAAGGCCAGTCAGAAGTGCATTGCAGTAATCAATCCGGGATGTGACGAATGAGTGGACCGGGATTTCAGTGCTGGGTTGGGACTGAGATGAGCAGAGTCTGGAGATGTTCCGAAGATGAAAGAAGGCGGTGCGGGTGATGTTTATTATGTGTGGTGCGAATGAGAGGGAGCCGTCCAGAATGTCCATATCCAGAATGGTATGGGGAAGCCGTCGATGATGATGTTTGGTGCTGGGGTGTTATGTGACTTGGTGAGGGTGGATTTGGAGCCGACGAGCCTCAGTTTTACTACTGTTAAGCTTCAGGAGGTTCCTGCTCATCCAGCACCTGATGTCCTCAAGGCAGGTGGTGAGGGAGGTGGGGGGCAGGGCAGAGGTGGGTTTGGAGGAAATGTAGACCTGTGTGTCGTCGGCGTAGCAGTGGAAATTAACCTCATGGTGACGGAGGATTTTGCCCAGGGGGAGGAGATAAATGATGAATAGGAGTGGACCGAGTAATGACCCCTGGGGGACACCCAGTGAAATGCCTGTAGTGGTTTAGATCGGCTGGGTCAGTACCGGGTTTTTTGAGGATGGGAGTGATTGCAGCCAGTTTGAGGGTGGTGGGTAAAATTCCAGAGGTGAGGGAGGAGTTAATTATGTCAGTGATCATGGGTGATATGGCTGGTAGGCAAGCCTTGACCAGGGTGGTGGGAAGAGGATCAAGCTGACAGGTGGTGGTTTTGGCTTTAAGGATGAGCTCTGAGATGGTGTATTCCGATGCTGGGGTGAAGATGGAGAGGGAGCTGATGAGTGATGGACCAGTGGTAGCCATCCAGGGTGGATCACTTCAGGAGGTGCATGCTGAGGCCTGCTCTAGGTGAATGGTGTTAATTGACTGACTGTGGAGAAAATAACTCTGTTGTTACCAGTGCTGATGAGGTTGGAGTAATATGAGGACTTGGCATTGGAAAGCGCGTTCTTGTAGAGGTGAAGGTGATCCGAGTACATTTGTGAACTGAGAGTCCGGTGCTTTTGCACAGCCGCTCCAGTCGGCGGCCAGTTGTTTTGAGCTGACGTAGCTCAGAGGTGCACCAGGGGGCGGAGTGGGTGAATGAAACTTTGCCAGTTTTCAGGGGAGCCAGGGCAGTGAGGGAAGAGGAGAGACAGTTACTATAGTGATTCACCAGGTCAGCAGGGTGGGTGGATGTTGGAGGATTGGGGTAGGAGTTAATCAGAGTGGTGAGATCTGTGGGGTTAATGTGTTTAATGTTTCTGAAGGTGATGGACTGTTGTTCTTTGGCTTTGGAAAGGGGGGCATGGATATCAAAAATTACAGCTTTATGGTCAGAAATGGGGAATTCAATGACAGCAAATGATGACCAATGCCATAAAAAAACCTGTGGACCCCATCTTAAACACACACTCAAGTGTGCATTCCGGCAGCAGGACAGTGTATGTGGGACAATGGAAACTACAGTGTGTGTTCATGGTAAGGAAGGGACATGAGGTAGTCACCATAATGATATAGTGTGTCCCTTATCTTCGAGGTGAAGAGGTCATAGAGTATGTTCACATGTTGTATGGTCAGTATTATAAACACCAAGTAGCTCTCCATGCACATTCTCCACACCAGGATGTGTTACCTGTGTGGGTGGCGGCAGGAATAGCCACCCTTTTCCTGATGATGAAGTCCACCACTGCATCCAGAGAAAATGACAAACACAAGCAGAGGTCACCCTCAAGAAACCAATGCCCCAAATATGTACGTTTACCAAATAAAACATTCCAGACTTACCTTCCAGCCGGGGGTTCAAGCACATAGTTTAAACCCTGGTGTTTCCTGAAGCTCACTACAATAAGATAATATGTCCACTCAGGACACAAATAACAGTTATTGTTTGTTTGTTTGTAGCCTTTATTTAACCAGGTGAAAATCCCATTGAGATCAACCATCTATTTTTCAAGGGAGACCTGCAGCACATTGGTTACACATAAAAACAACAGAAAACAAAAAGGACATCATACAACATAATTACAGGGGTATACATTAGCAATCTATTCACAATGACAGATATCTAATAACATTTCATCTATCCAAGCTTTAAAATGATGCAAGAGAACCAAAATGCTCAGTTTAAAAAAAAATTGCATAGTGTTCCAAGCTAGAGGAGCAGCACACATAAAAGCTTTAGTACCTAAAACAGTCCTAGCACTTGGCACATGTGATAAAAACACATCCTGGGATCTCAGGCAATAGCTACTTGCCACTCTCTGTGAGATCAGAGAGCAGATATAAGTTGGTAGTTTACCCAACATGGCTTTATTGATGAACATGTACCAGTGACTGAGCCTCCGTACAGCTAGTGAAGGCAGACCTGCCCTGCATACAGGGTGCAGTGATGAGTCAGTGCTTTACAGTTAGTCACACATCTCAGAGCGCTGTGATAGGTGGCATCTAACTGTTCCAGGCAATGGGCAGGTGCATTCATATAGACCAGATCACCAGAGTCCAGCACAGGTCAAAGGTCACAGAGCCTTTTCCTGGCCTCAAGCGAGAAACAGGACTTGTTCCTGTAGAAGAAACCTAGCCTAACCCTCAGCTGTTTAAGCAGATTAATGACCTGAAGTTTAAAAGTAAGACAATCATCAAGCCAGATACCCAGGTATTTATAACAGGTAACCACTTCAAGTGCTTGTCCTTGCATAGTTACAATATCTAAAAACAGGCTCTGGTGTCTTTTTAGCTTTAGAGAAGAGCATTACCTTGGTTTTATCAACATTTAAAAGAAGCTTAAGGTCAGAGAGCTGAGTCTGAATAATGTTAAAAATAGCCTGTAATTTAACACCAGCCTCCTGAATGGAGGGACCTGCACAGTACATCACGGTATCGTCCGCATAGAAATGTAAAGTAGCTTCATCCACATTTTCACCTAAACTGTTGATATATGGAGAATAAAAGTGGACCTAAAACAGAACCTTGAGGAACACCATTAGCAATGTTTAACCACTCAGAAGACAGCCCATCAAAGTGAACACATTGGGACCTTTCAGAGAGCTAGTTCACAAACCACCCACTGCATGGCTGGATATGCCAATACTGAGTAGCCTCTGCTTTAAGATGCGATGATCGACGGTATCAAATGCTTTGGAAAGGTCAATAAACAGGGCTGCACAACTCTGCTGTTATAAAATGAGATGGGGAAATTATTTTAATAAAATTACATTGAGATGTAATGTATTAATGTTGTTCTGGCTACATGATAGCTACATCTGATAAGTTAATTTCCAAAGCAATTTTATCAAACTATGTTGACTTAATTCTGAAGTGTCTTTGTTTACCCACAAGTACCAAATGTTTTTTTTTGTCTCTGGAAAAGAATTCAGCCATTTGTTTAGACTACGATCGCAGTCCCTCAATTGAAGGAAATGTAAGAAGGTGTTTAAATAAAAGGCAGTTCTGCAACTCCTAGTTCATGTCCCAGTGTGCATAAAGTCAACGGGTATTGCATTCTTTTATCCATTCTTAAAAACAGATCTAATCGCAAACATTTCTGACTGAAAAAGACGATAAACCAACTGATGAGTGATCAGATCATTACCTTGGCGTTTGTGGTGAGTGGGAGCAAAGCCTGAACTGGAGCTGGAACTGGCTGGACTGGGCTGCTCAGACTGGGAGAGAGAAGAGGAAAGTGTGAGGAAATAAAATACACATAAAACAGAATACATTTGGATGTGCATATGTGTCTTATACACATATGCGCATAAAAATGTATTTATGTGCAGTCATTTTTGTACAGAGCCCTGGAGGGTTCATAGACAGAAAAATAAATAAAACGAGGCCACGTTTTATTAAGTCGTGCGCACAAGATGTAATTTGTGGCCTCAATTGAAATAAAACGAGGCCACGTTTTATTAATTCATGCGCATGATATACTTTCTCGTGCGCACAAGATACTTTTTCGTGCGCACAAGTAGGAAGTGGACACACAGGAGACAACCGTTTCATTGCAGACTGTTATGTTTATGTGGGGAAATGGCAGTGCATACATTATTTGAGATATATTTCAAACTCGGACTTCATTTTAGGGACATTTCGGCCAGAGGTGTAGAGCTATTCGTTTAAGCACCGGATTCGCAAAACAGAAGAGTCGGTGAACCAGTCTGCCTTGATCTATGAATTCACAGAGAGCTGTGTCTGTTACGCAGCGCCTTCACTGTGTTTACCTTCATTAGAACAGCTGAATAGAGATTGAGGCTGCTACGACACACACACAATAATCAGCAATAATCGGGCAGTTCGATGTGTCTAACCATAAGAAAGTATCTCGTGCGAACGAGATAAGGCTGCAACAAACGACTAATTTGATAATCGATTAATGAAACGATTAATCGACTATTCGGACAATTATGCCTTGCACAATTTCTCAAACGCTCTTATTTAGCCATCAACTTTTAGATTTAGCTTGAGGTTGTTTTAGGCATGTGGAAACTAACAATGAAGACAATAAAGATGAATACTTGATTCAAAAATACATATATTATTAAATTAATTAAACACACTTTGAACAAAATTAACATTGCTTTTTATTTAAATTAAATAAATAATATTTCACATCAAAAGAAACAACAGTGTTTTAACAAATCGTATTAAATAATCTGATGACAGAACTTTAAACAGAATAGCTGAAACTCTGTTACCTCTAATCATTAACCCATGTTTGAATAATGTAGTTAACTCCGTGTGTTGCTGCTAGCATACAGAACACCTGACGTGGAAACGTTACTCGTGGACGGGGCTACAGAGCTGCTAGAAAGACAGTGGAACCCGGTGCATTCCTCCGTCTGGATGTGGAGCACTTTTGATAAATGTTTAGACAAATTGCTTGTGTTGCCGCCCTTACATGCTAAACTCTTATTGCACTTTAGGCAACGAGCATTGTCCACCTCGAGACGGGTAAAGTTTAACCACCTCAGAGCGCGTTCTCTCCGCCATCTCCTCCATGTGTGTGTGTGTGTGTGTGGGTGTGTGTTGCTGCATGTAGCAGCTGCGTGTGTGTCAACTGCCCCGCCCCCTCGCACACAGACGGGGAGAGAAAGATCGAAAATACATCATAGACGCATTTATTTGTCTTTTTGCATATTAGAAACGAGTTGGCGACACTAAGACTGCGATATAATGCTTATGTAGCAATAATACATGACATATATTGTTTAAATGTCTCCAGTAGCCTACCGATAAAAAGACACACACGTGATGACGTCACCAACGAAACGACGACTGAATTAGTTGGCAACTAATTTGGTAATCAATTTTAATCGATTAAGTCGATTAGTTGTTGCACCCCTAGAACGAGAAAGTATATCGTGCGCACAAATGAATAAAGCATGGCCTAGATTTATTTATTTTTCTCTCTATGAACCCTCCAGGGCTCCGTATTTGTTATTTATTTTCTGGCAAAAGAAAAATGAAACACCAAAACAGTTAGATAAGCAGGGTTGGAGGGAAACAAAGATTTCAGAATAATATATATGATATGTTTTATAATGATTGATCATGAAAGTGTTCTCAAAGCTGGTGAAGGTGCAGCTAGTCTGAAGTACTTTGTAGACTGCAGTACTGTGAAGTGCAGCTAGTCTGAAGTACTTTGTAGACTGCAGGGTAGCTGGTGGATTTACTCCAGGTGGAACTAAAGTCTGAGTTAACACTTGATTACAGATCTGGATGAATGATGTGAAATATAAAGCAACTAAAGGTATTAAATACATGTAGTGGAGTAAAAGTACACCATTTACCTCTGAATTGTAGTACACAGCAGCAAAACATAGAAATACTCAAGTAAAGTAAAAGTCTCCTAAAACGGTACTTAAGTACAGTACATGATTGTATTTGTTTTGCTCTGCCATCATCAGATTAGTCTATAATTATTTGTTACAAAAATGTCATGTCTATGTTAATTCTGTTTTCAATTTGTTTAGTTTTTCCCTTAAAAATGTGCAAAGATAAATGATAAAAATACCGTTAAAGTATCGAACCAGAAAATGAGCAGAATATGTCCTCTTTATGAAGTCCTGAGTCAGCACTCATTCTTTGAAGTGGTCTTGTGTTGTCTAGCTGTTAGCCAGACAACACATCCATACAAACTCTACTTCTGGTCCATCTGAAAGGAGTAGGGGTGTAACGGTATCCGTATTGATCCCGTACCGTCACGGTTCGGACGTCACGGTTCGGCACATGCAGTCACACGGCGAATACGCCTTTTTTTACGACTGGGGAAAAAAGTAATTCAGGGCAGTATCCACTACACTATATATAATCCAGGGGGCGGTATTGCGCCTAAAAGCTGTTTGCCAGCCGCCCTTAAACAACAAATGAAGAACAAGAAGAAACAACAACAAAACGAACTAAATACAAGAAGAAGAAAAGTTAGTATGGTGAGTTCAGATAACACACAGGAGCTAGAACCCACCTGCTTCTTTTAAATCAGCTGTGTGGGAACATGTCGGGTTCCCTGTGGACTACAATAACGATGAGGTGTGCGAGTGGTGGATCGGACGAGGACGGTGTGTCGGTGTTGTTCTACAGCGGTGCGGTATGCTAATGGTAACACAAGCCAAACATGCTAAATCATGTCAGAAGGCGTCACCCAGATTTGCCACTCACCGGAGCCCGGCAAAAGACAACAGCTGTTCAACAGCTGATCCCCGCTGCTTTTAAGAAGCCAATAGACATGAGAGCCGAGAGACCAAAAATAAATAACGGAAGCTTTTGACATATGTTTTTCAACGACTTTGCGCTCTGAAAACACTTTCTTATTATTTATGATTATCAAGACATCCTTTTTAGTTTTACAGCTTGATGAAACCTTTTTGTTTGACATCAGCCATTATAGATACTATGGCCATCTGAGTGTACTGTGTATGGTTTGTTTTTAACTGTTTAATACAGTTAATTATTAAAAATGTCAGAGTTCTTTATTTTTAAACTGAAACGTGCAATACTGTTCAAACATAAATAACAACAAACCTGGAATTATGCATTTGGGACTTTTTTTTGCTTTTTTGTAGTTGTACCGAACCGTGCCTTCTGTGAACCGTTACACCCCTAGAAAGGAGTCAAGCTGCTTTCACTACTCGAGCCTCAGGTCGACATCTACCATCGTGAATGACTGAGTCTAATAAAAGGCCACACGTTTGCAGCTAGATTTGTGTCCAATTGGCAGGTTTATCACAAATTGCGGGGATGCCCAGAGAGCCCCAGGGTTTCATTCCTGCCACGTCACAATTATTGTCAGTCTGAACACAAGAACTTCTGGTTGCTCTATTTAAGCCATTGTTTCAATCTTGTAACCATTACAAAGTTTGCATGACAAAGTATTTGTCTGTTTCTTTTAACAGTTTAATAAACAGCTCATATAAATATTGTTTAGCACAATATAGTTGTGTGATATATTGTCATAAATATAAGCTTGGCAAGTCGGAGTTTTCAAAATGTCTAATACACAGGAAAACTGTTGAGCGTCAAACTCAATATTAAAATAGACAAGAAATAAGAGAGGTGTGAGAACGGGCAGAGATCTTGATCACCACATTCCTGACCGTTCTACTTCTCACATGCTTAGATACACTTTAAAAGAAAGCCGTCTTCCACGTGTGAAGATGTCAACAAACCACATGGACTAGCACAAATCAGAAGATGTGCCTCATAACATTCTCCCGGGCACCCGAGTGAAGCCTCAAGTGCCATTTGAAACCGAAGGGCAAATACACTGTCGTGTAACATGTGATTTAAAAAAGGTCACATATTATGCAAAATGCCCTTTTTCATGTCTTTTTAACATACAGTATGCGGTGCAGTGTACATGTCTCCGCGGTGTGTTAAGAGACTCTGAACGTTTCTTTTTCTCCTGATCCACATGTTTAACTCCTGTCTAAGACGGAGCCCATCAGGTTGGAGATCCATTTGGACGTTGTATGGTATTTTTGTGTATTAGCCATACAGAAACCATGATAACCCTCACCCACCTTCCCAAATCAAATCTAGTTTTATTTATATAGCACATTTATAAATGATTTTTGGTGGAGCCAAAGTGCTGTACATATAATAAAAAATAGCCTACAGTAGAGACACTTTACGGCAAATACAACAACACAGATTGTTCAGAATATCAGTATGAGAAAAACGACACCCTCTGTCCTTAGACCCTCTATCCTTAGACCCTCTATCCTCAGACCCTCTGTCCTCAGACCCTCTGTCCTTAGACCCTCTGTCCTCAGACCCTCTGTCCTTAGACCCTCACATCGTACAAGGAAAAACTTCCAGAGAAAACCCACAGTTTAAGGGAACATGGGAGAAACCTCAGGGAGAGCAGCAGAGGAGGGATCCCTCTCCCAGGACGGACAGACGTGCAATAGATGCCGTGTGTGAATCCAAGAGATAATACATTTTACAGCATAGAGACCGAATGTTAGGAAATGCATGTGTCTGTAATGAGAAGATGAATCCACGAGGATGTCAGCTACAATCCTGAGGAAGCCTTCAGGGAAGCAGCATGACGAGACCCAGGCAGGACCGCAGAGACAGGGATTCCCAATGATCATACGCTATTGTACAATACTTTGCCACTGCAGGAGGCAAACTAAATACCTTCAATGTTCTCCTGCGACCTAATGGAGGTGTGATGCTGAATTCAAGTCTCAGGTACTTTTTGATTGGTCGAACTCATGTGATGTCACATAACGAGAACAAATTCAACAATAGTAATTGCAACTCTCTGGTTTCAGTGTCTGCTTTAAGGTTGATCTTAATCCGTTGTGATTTGTATACGATATCCTACGTAAGGGCAATTGGTATATAATAAATCAGATGATCGGCAAGAATAATTGACAGAATAATTTATAATTAAAGTAATCGTTGGATGCAACCCTACAAAGAAAAACAGCATACACAACAAAACAAAGACTAATGGGCCACATTAGTCTTTGTGAAGGGAAGACATTTGTCAGCGCACAGAGGAAACAGAGGAACAACATGATAGAAAAGAAATGATAAGGAATTCACACAGTAGGGCAAACTGAACAAAGTGGTTTGAGGGGCTGTTTTGGGACATCTGTCAGAAAATCAAGCACAATATCAAAGCTACTATGTGGGTTATAGTGTAGTATATAATACTTTTAACAGGGTTTCTATAGAGGACTATCAAAGGAACTGATCAGACGATAAATTCATCCTGAATTTAAACATTTTAAATGCTTATTCCCTGCTTTCCTATTCGCTGAGAGCAACAGACACTAGGGATGTAACGATACCAAAAACTCACGGTACGATAATATCGCGATAAAAAGTCCACGGTACGATATTTATCGTGATGTTGATATTGATTTTTTTACTTTCATTTGTTTTCTTTATTGAATAATAAATCTGATTTGTACAGCATTTTAGTAGGATAGTATTTTAAAGTGTCAAAAATATAATAATCAGACCCTGCAATAGAATAAATCAAGTTTCACTTTAGTTTTTCAAGTAACTCAACTCTAACTCTCTCACTCAGCGTCATCAAGGTTATCTTTCAGGAATGTGAGCACGTCCACATTTCCAGGTAGAAGCTGGGATGTTTGGGCGTTTGCAAAATCCTCTGCTGTGGAAACAACTCTCTCGCTTGGTACTGATGTTGCTGGGACAGAGAGATATGCTTTGGCCCTGGGTGACAGCAGTGGGTCAAACTGTGCATTGTCTCTCCACCACTTCAAAAACAATACAGTGTTTGCCAAGAAGGTGAGGCTTATTGAGAGGGCGAGATATACATATCCTGTTGGTACTTGTCAATGTCTCTAGGTGTGTACATGTAGCACTGTAAATACTATGTCCTTTTGTGTTATCTGTTTTATGTTCACGTTGTAACCTACTTGCTGCCATGTTGGACAGGTCTCCTCTGAAAAAGAGATCAATGATCTCAATGGGACCATCTGGTTGAATAAAGGTTTAAAAAGAAAAAGAAAAAGAAAAAAGAATCGCGGTAGATTTTGTCAGTCTCACGACGGTATTGAGACATTTATTTGCCGCAATATTGCGATATTCGATATATCGTTACATCTAGAGATGTCCCGATCCGATCACGTGATCGGGGATCGGAGTCGATCACGTGATTTTCAAAAGATCGGAATCGGGAGAAAAAAATCGGGGATCGGGAATTTTTTTTACATTTTTTTTTAATATAAAATATTTGTATTTTATTTAATGTTACAAAACAAAAATGACCATGTTCACGTCTTAAAGTCATCCTGAGGCCTTAGTTTTGGTTTAAAATTACACAACATCATGTATGTGTTGCTTCTGTTGGGCTTGTTTTCAGACCTGGTTGCTTATTCCTCTGAAATCTGGCAACAGAGTGGGCGCAGTGTCTAATAGTAGCAGCAAGCTAACGAGAGGCTACGTTCAGCTGGTGACTCGGGACTCGGACAGAGAAAATGTCAGGAGTTTGGAAGTATTATCAAATTGAAAGCGAAGGCAGTGTAACAGCCAGATGCAATGTTTGGAAGGCAGAGGTTCCGCGTGGTGGAAAGAACAGAGCTACGTTCAACATGACCAATCTAATACGCCACCTGAGAAACAAACACCAACAACAACACGACGAGTACACAGCGGCCACTCAGGTAACGGCACTGAAACAACCAACACTTTCAGAGACTTTCAAAAGGAAAGAGAAACTGCCCCAGCACAGTGAAAAGGCCAAATAACAGCCAAGATAGCTGAATTCATCACGTTGGATGACCAGCCGTTATCTGTTACCTTTTTTTCTCTTAATGCATTGCATAAAGATCGGATCAGGAAAAATCGGTATCGGCAGATTGTCAAAATCAAATGATCGGAAGCAAAAAAAGGTGATCGGGACAACCTTTTTTTTTATTGACCTATGGACAGTCAGTTAATTGCTAGACAAACATAAGTAACCAGACATTATGTTGCCTTTTTAAGTGTGTATTTGAAAAGTCCTAATTAGGTCAAATATAGCAGAACTCAAGAGAATATACAGAAAATGTACATTTCAAAGTATTTCAAAGTTAGATAAGGGAAGCCCCATGTTGCCTACTGTTAAGGTCTTATAGAGGAAAAGGAGTACAAGAGATGTGACAGGTAGAAGGTACTGTGGTATAAAAACTCTTCAACACAATATGCTCTCATAGTGGGTTTACCCATTCAGAACAACGTGTTGTGCAAGTTTAAAACAAGTCATTCTAAAAGAGAGTTTAAATGCAATTTTTGTCAATATACAAACCCAAATGTATATAAAAGGAGGCTGTTGCCACGGTACCGAACTACAAAGTAGCGAGAAGCGACCTCAAGAAGAAACATGAGATAAAAAGAGGAGTGAGAACAAAAGACAGAGCGACTTCAATGTCTGTCACCTCCTGCCAACAAACAACACACAGCTGGTCTGTTGGTTTACGGGACAGCTTCTTCAGGGAGCCATCAATCTTACCAGCACTCCTTTTAAGGGCTTTTGTCCCGCTTTACTCAAAGCCACCAAAGCTGCCCTCTTCAAAGACGATAAATAGTCTTTAGTCACTGTGTGTTGGCATCAATCTGGCTTCTTCTCTTAACTCTTGGCACAGTTAGGAGGGCCAAAAGAGAAAGGCCAGCAAACAAGACTAATCTGACCGAGAGCTTTTGGTCAGCTTGTCTAATTCAGCAGGGGCTGTCCAAACAAAACCGTCTTATTGTGAATGAAACATCTTTATACCAAGATGTTGTGGGTTGCTATTAAATGTATCAGCTCAATGGTACACATGCAGTTCACATATTCGTGGTTTTCTCAACCGTTTGAATCTTGTTCTATTCTTTTGTATTTTTCTCAACTTGTCTACCTTGAAGAAACCCGGGGAATTCTGGGTTTTTTGCTTCGTTTTCTTTGATGTGTAAAATCGTTTAAGGGTGCATTCACACCTAATAGTCCGTTCTCTGGTGTGCACCAGACGACAGTTTGTTACATTGTTTCATTTCTCAGAAGGTTCGGTTTGCGTTCACACGGCAAAACTCAAACGGACTATAAACTTTAAACACAAGTCATGTGCACGGAAATGCTGTTCAGCAATTGGTCAGACATTAAGGGGGTACAAACGCAAATCCCGGCAATTTCTACCGGAGCCTCCGCCATGGAGCATCGGCACTTTGGGCAGGTTATTCTCATGCGGCTGTTCATCTGGAGATCAACAGACATATGATTATATAATCAGACCACGTCCGTTAAAAAACATTATAACACATAATGAGACGTTCTACAGTCAGGAGGGCGTCTCACCGACGACAGGTGTTCTTACTTTTATGTACCTCACGGAGAGTTTTTACTTTACACGACACTGTTCAACACTTCATTCTGCTTTACTCTTTAACTAAACAACCGCAGATGTCTTGAAAGACTCATTCGCTAAAGATTTTTGAAGATATCCGCGTTCTTGTGAAACGTAAATACTACGCTTCCTATGTTTTGGTGCGGACTGCGTTCACACCAGCAATGAACCGCTCCAGAGTTCGCAAGCAAGCGCTCCGAGACCACCTATTTTAGCGGACCAGAGTCCGGTTGTTTAGTTCACTTCAGAGGTCTCGGACTGCGTTCACACCGACCCAAATGAACCGCACCAAGCGGCTAAACGCACCAGGGTTCGATTCAACCGGACTATACAAGGCTGGTGTGAACGCACCCTAAGATTATCCTTAAATTAAGGTCATATAAGCTAAACTTCAATGAAAACTTAGAATAAAATCATTTATTTAAAATCTTTAATGTCCATTTTATAACTCACATTATTTATTCATATTTCTTTCAATGTATTTCTTTCAGTTTAAGGGAGACTAATGTATGCAGAGGTTAGACGTGGCATTTCTTTCTAAATGCTAACTTAAACCGTTTATAAAGAGGCTTAGAAAATATTAATAAATACAATATTTGTTAGTCATAATATGTTAAGCTATCTACTGCACATGTCTCTGTGATGATGTGAATTTTATGAACAAGGGCCATATGTCACACACTTGTGCCAGTGACAGATCACTCCGCTCCAGTGTGCTAAAGCAAAGTTCTCATGCTAACAGCCAGCCGGCTTTCCCTTCATGTCATCACCTACTCCACATTTCCTCCTCTCTGCTGCTTCTGGCCCCGCGCTCAGAGGAAAACAGCAAGATCAAACAAGTGGTCACATGAGAAATGAGAGCGGCGCTCGGCCACCCGAGTTGCTAGCCTGGGGAGAATCAAACACCTGGCATTTGTCACCCCACATCCCTTTTACAACCAACTCGACCCCCAGTCTCTGTATGGGGAAGCTGAAAGGCATTTACATACAGAGCAGACACAAACACAGGTTCTGCTAGTGCTAAGTAATAACTCCCCTGGCTAAACAAGCTGCTCCTACAGAGGAAGACACACAAAGACCCACACTTTATACAAGCTGGAGAGAATAGAAATGAAAATACCATCGCATAAAAGAAAAGCGCTCAAAGCACGGGGGTTTAGACCTTTCTTCACCCTTTTTCTTCCTTCAAAAGCCAAAAGGATTAAAGGGGAACTCTATGCTATTTACTGCCGCCTATCCCTTTTCTTCTCAGGTGTTGTAAAACCATAAATCTTTCTTGTCCACTATTTGGCTTTAAAACAGCCCGTCTTTATGGGGAGGTTCTCCACCAAATGTGCATGGACCAGGCAACGCAGTCAAATGTCAGCCTATTCATGAAAGGAGCCACTGTAGTTGTTCTAATCCTACTCTTGAGGCAGAGAGAAATACTTTGAATGTTAGTAAGTGAGCACATGCTACGTCCACAATAAACTGATTCCAATACCAACAGACCTTTAGTGTACAAAAACAGTTATTTGCTGTTAACTCAGAAACAAAACTTCATCTTGATAAAATCTCTCTTCAGTCGTATCCTCTTCCTGTTCGGCCACCCAGTTGAATGTAGCTGAACTAGTTCATGGTGCCGACCCCTCCCTCCAGTTCCCCTGCCCAGACCTCCAAGAGTATTCTCTCGTCTGTCATCTGATTTTATAGCCTTTCCACACTGAGGAAGGACTGACCACCAACAAACCCCTGCACCCCCTCCAAGAATTGGATATCTTTCCACGACCCCCTCCCTTCAACACTTGTTTCCAGTAAAGTGGCCTGCATGCTCAGATCAGTGAGTTCAATGTTCTGGACTTGTACCAGGGTTAGACAGCTGCTTATTAAACATCCGTGATGATGACAGGATATGGGTGTCCCTGCTCTAAGCAAACAGATTAATTCAATCTGGTGCTTCACTAATGGCGCGTTTCCACTGCAGCAGGTAGCTCGCTTTAAGCGTGCCGAGCCGTGCGGGGCCCGTTTTTGGTTGCGTTTCCACTTGGCCTAGTTTTGGCCCGGGGCTACTTTTTCACCTTTTTTCTGGCCCGACTAAATCGTGGTTCTAGGGCCAGGAACAATCAGGCAGAGTCGGGCTGAGTATCCTAAACTAGAGAGAGAATCGCTGGCAAGGGGGCAACAACTACAACAAGATGAACATAGTTGACCGTGATTTAATTGTAATACACGTTTCAAAATGATGCCAAAGTAACAACATACTGATACCAGTTAGTAAAAACCATGAATTAATGCTTTGACAAGTCTGCAGACAGACGGCAGGCGAAAAACCTTTTTAGAATGCGTGTTTTCTAAATGTAGCTCGGCTAAGCTAACGTTGTATATGCTCCGACCGTCCACACTCACAACAACGGCCTACAGACATAAATAAACCAGCGACTGTATTCGCCATGACACAGACAATCTGTGCTTTGTACTTGTTTCACTTTTGTCTAGTTTCTGAACAGATATGAGCGCTGAGTGCTAACAGCTAACGGCTGTGTTGGTTTTGTGGGGCTCTCATTGAAGATGACGTCACGGCTCCGCCTACACTGCGTTACTATAGTAACTACCCCAGTTCCTAAACTGTAATGGAAGCGCAGCATTAAAGTGAGCCGGGCCTAATAAGGCCTAACCAAAGCGAGCGAGGCTGAGTCAGGCCGAGCGAGGCCTGCAGTGGAAACGCGCCATAAGCTAGCAGACAACAGAACAACATTTCTTATACTTGTGGTTGCAAAAACATTTGACAGTTCAAAAAGAGCTTGTACTTACATCTGATTTGTGGGACTGGTCCTCCATATCAGAGTCATTGTGGTCTCCCTGGTCCTGGAACGGGGGGAGTGTGGACACCTTCCTGCGCTCTGCCTCATCAACTTCTGGTCGCAGTTTACTTGTTCTCATCTGCGACCTATCCTTCAAGACTTTCTTATCCAAATGTGGAGCGTCTGACCCCAACGTCTGCTTCCCTGAAGGATCCGCAAATCCCTTTTTACGCTTTTTGGTCACGAGATCGTCGGCGTCGGAGCTGGACAGACGCTTGTTTAGCCCCGACCCAGGGGTCATCCCCTCAGGCCGATGCTCCTTGGACAAAGACTTGGGTTCTTTGAAGCCCATCTTAGGATTTATATCTCTAAGTGGCTGGTTCTCTTTGGGTTTCCTGGAAGGTTCTTTGGGGACTTTGCTGGATTCCCAGCCAGAGTCTCTGAAGGCACTTTTGGGCTCTTTCAAGTCTTTTGGAGGCTTGTCTTTGTGGTCCTTGGAGGGTTTGTGGAGTTTGGAGAAGCTGATGTTGTTGGTGCTGGTGGTTGTTGCGGTGGTGAGAAGGGTGGTGCTGCTTCCTTTGGAGCCATCCTGTGGATCAGAGCCAACAAATGAGAGATCCTACATTGTTTCAACACATCCTACAGAATGAAAGACTGTACATCAGGACTTAGCCTAGCAAGAATTCTAAACTTATGGCTAATGTTCAAACTACATGAATGCAAGTTAAGTCATGTTTGAAAAAACACAAGATATTCTAACTAACATTGGGGTGTTGGAGCAGAATCACACAGAATCATCTAAGCTATAGAATACACTTCAGCTCAAAGGATTATGCAAAAGCTACTTTAGGTCCGTGGGCAAACATAATAGGGCAAGCACATAATTAGCCACTCAAAAATAATGTCTAAGGATTGGAAAGGACTTGTCTTGCCTTCATAATACCTAAAGTAAGTCAATTGCCACTGAATATATCCCAATAACCCAAAAGAGGAAAGACATGTTTTCCAATGTCTCATGTCATCACGTGTCCTCTTGTTGTGTTGACTGCACTTTAGACTATGTGTAGTTCTTGTAAAAAGCACATCACCAAACAACAAAGCGAGCAAAAGCTAGGTCAAATGAAGATGAATGCTCTGCCTTTTCCGTGAGAGGAAACCCGCATGCTGCCCCGAGTGCGTCCTCAGTCCACTATGGCTTACAGAGCAAACTCAGGACTTCTTTTCAGTGGTGTTGTTCGTGGCGTGAGGGGGTCTTTTCAAAAGCTACACATGCGCAACCTTAAAAGTGGAGCAGAGGGCAATGCGGAGAAAGGAGGAAATGCATTCCTTTTAACGACGGGGGCCATTTGTCCCTGGGTCTCACCTCCAGCCTCCTTGTCAATATTTCATCAATGCAGTAAACCCATTAAAGCAGTCTAGACGACGGGGAGTGTTACAACTCTGCCCAAGCACCTCTAAAACCTTTCATTTGGCCTATCTGCTGGTGACCCGGGACCTCAGGATGTAAAGCTGCCGGTTCCTTCTGACCTCCAGCAGCTCCTCCACCGCCCCCCCCACAGGGCAGCCCCACATAAAGAGGCTTTAGTGCTCTGGACACCTTTTACCAAACCTTTCAGCGCCATGACATTGGCAGGTTGGCAAGTGGCACAAGTTAATGTGAATCACTGAAGGGCGTGTCATATTAATAATACTGTCAGCACATCAGAACTACAGCCATATGATGAGCATGTTTTTACTTTCCAGAGATGCATAGTTTTTAAGAGAACAAGATATCTGGATCAAGCCATTTACAACTTATAATACATTTGTGGATGATTTTATTGATAGCAGGAGTAGAAGTACAGAGCTGCTGTATATGTACATTTTAAACAATACAGTTTGATGCGAACATATACTCAATAAAACAAAAGTTAGTGAAATACTTCAGGCATGCTTGTGAAATTAAATGATTGAAATAAATAACAGATAGAAAGTAAAGTGTCTGAGACTTTTGTCCTATAGCCATGATTTATTACAACACTATCTAATGTGTTATAGTACCAGTGCAATCATTCTCAACACGTGATGAGAGAGAGGGGTTTTGCAAGTAGAGCGAGAGTGTGTGTGTGTGTGACCTCCTGCCTCTAAGTAATTCATCACACACACACAGTGTTTAGACTGGAAACTGTTTCCATGTGAAATGGGCCTCTCCTAACGTGGCTCTTAAATGACACTATTTAAAGGGACTAAAAATACACTTAATGGAAACATCATGCTGGCTTACAGACGGACAGGATTCTGATCGGGGCTGGAACATCTGCCTGCTCCATTTCATCACTTTTTAAAAAAAAACTGTTTTGGAATTGCTTTTATGTGATTCTACTTTTAGTCTTATTTAATTTTTCATTAATTCTCTTTCTTTGTATTTCTGTTTTATTATTTGCTATGTTTTTAACTTCTCATGTTTAGCTTCAGTTCTTTTTATTCATTTGCTGTCCGTGGATTTGTATGTTCAAGCACTTCGTAAACTATGTTTTCAAAAGGTGCGATATAAATAAAGGTTATTATTATTATTATTATAATAATTATTATGATAATGAGGATTCAGTGCTGCACAAGATAATGTCTCAAATCTAACAGGTAGCTTCTAAAACATATATTGTCAAACATTAATGCTTCTATGCATAAGAAGTCTTCAAAGGACACGTAGGAAAATAGATTCCCAGCATGCTTCTCTGTCAGTGGAGTCTTGCTTATGGCTCTGCAGCAGCCAAGATTTAGTTTGCTTAAGCCTTTGAAATCTTTGAGTTTAAATTTCCTGGAGGTCTTTGAACCTGCCGAATATGTGGGGGATTAAAGCCTGCATACTTTGAAGAAGTGAAATATTACAGAGCTGGGTGTGGCAGAGAGTGGGTGGCGGGGGGGACAAGTGTGATTTGCTCCTGGCAAGTACCTGGAAACGACACTGACCTTTGACCCGTGAAAGCTTTTGCTCTTCTTTTGGTCCAAGAAAGTGGATGTCAGCGAGCTGGGGAGTGAAGGCAGCTTCATGTGCTGTCCGAACAGAGAGGTGGAGCCCTCCTGCATCACCATCAGCTGCAGGAGGACAACCAGAAAGACACATTCAGAGGATCCTTGCTTTAGACGGCATAAAGGAGAATGAGATCCGAGTACCTAAAACTGGCCTTGATGCTGGGTCTGATCCTGGTCTTGTTTGCTGAAGGCAGCATTAGCTGATTTGAAGACATTCTTATCCACATTTTTATTGGAATATATTTTCCAAGGCTTCCTAAAGTGTTAGCTATTATGATTCCTATTCTCTCAGTCGCAATAGAAAAGACTTAAAAAACGTTTTGAAATTGAAAAACAAGTTTAACTGTTTCTTCAAAGGCACATGCATTCACTAACGTTTCAAAAGAATCGATGGGAACATTTTTGCCAATTAATATTAAGAGCTGACCTCATCACACAAAGAATAGCCAATGTAATCAATCTTGAATCATTTAACAAGTATTATAAATCAGCCCCTGATGCACATTTTTAATGTGTGATATTGTACTTCATAAATACACTTTGCTTGATGGTCTAGTAGAAATAAATGTAGGTTTTGTTATTAGCCTCGAGAAAATTAGCGCACTGGCGTCTTCAAAGCCAAGAGATGCTAATGTATTCACAGCACACACTTTAACATCTAAAGCTGCCTGATTGGCTGGAATATCGTGCAGTCATGAGCTGGAACCATTGGCAGCATATGCAAGTGAAGACAACACAGCTGCCTCACTGTCTGTGCTGCAGTGCTGAGGGACTGGACCTCACCCAGCCAGGATAAAAGGACTGGGTTTGTTACACATAACCAATTACACATCACTGTGGAGAGATGTCCAATGCCGTTAGCACACACACGTTTCCTCAGTGAACCCAAAGCATGATGGAAATCTTACATTTGATTCTTCTGAACTTCGTTTGCTAGGATCCCGCTGCTGTTAAAGAGAGGGACAACAGAACATATGAATAATCAGATCACAATCTATAAAATACAAATCATTTTATAATAACACTGAACAATGTGTGGTAAAGGAACTTGGAATTGAATACAAATGTACAAATTATATATAAGATCTTTCAGTAGTGGTGGTTTCGATATGGTCCGTGTCAGCCATTGCTCTTCTTGAGACTAAGAAGAGGGTGCAGGCCAAAGTAAATAGAGAGCACTTAGCTCCAGTCATAAAGCTTCCACTACAGGTGTCCTCTGGCAGGCAGAGGGCCAGCAGACTGACTGAACACTGAGGAAGCAGCTATTGATGTCCCAAACCCATCCTAAGGATTATATCAGGACATTTTTGGGGAATTATAGACATTGGCTAAATAAAATAACATATGTGACCCGCTCTATCGAAATCAGTCGGAAGTCACAACGGCTCATTTCAAAATAAACGTGGATTTGCGTAGAAAACTAGTTTTTCGGGGTTCGGGTGTTTTGTTTGATTTTAAATAAACAAAGTCTTGGCTTTCAGAATATGACATTTTTATTTCCAAAATCTCACGATAAATACATGTTTGAAGCTTGTGAAGGGAAGAAGACGGATCTCTCTCGCACTCTGCTGTTCCGCAGCGCCGCCCCCCGCCGCTGACATTATGAATGTAGGCATAGTAATCATAGACAACACGGCAGGGTCCGTTACAGTTTGTTTTCATCTGATTTCAAATAAACAAAGTCTTGGCTTTCAGAATATTAAACTTGTTTCGGCAAATTCAGATAATAAATACAACGTTGAAGCTTAACGGCATAATGACAAGCGGAGAGCGGAGTAACTTGACGTCACAGCAGGCACAACAACAGCCGGTGTTTCTCCTGAGGGGTTTCCCCGGGAAACAAACACAATACACACAAACGCAAAAATACACAACCACACACATACACACGCACTCGCAAGCTTCCCCCAGACCAGTAATCCAAATGAAAATATCTTCCCTCCGTAGTATTTTGATCATTTGCTCCGCTAACCAATCAGATCGATGGATTCCAGAGAAGAGAAAACTTTGAAGGCCCTTTTCTCAAAATGAGGACTCTGTAACAGTCATTATATAATGTGACATATTTTGCTTAATATTTGGAGTACAACAACAATCCTGATATCATTAGAAAGCTAGGACTCTCCTCTTTCCACAGTGTATACAACTCAAAATGTGTCTTCGGGTCAATGCGATGGAGCAGGTCACACATGTACTTTACAGCATTGTGCTCGTGTTGCAGTGTGAAGCTCTCATTAACAACAGCCACACCAGCATGTTGCTCCATATGCAAGGACAGGTTACAGAGTGCATGCACACCACTATGCTCTGGGGATACCCTGTCCTTTTGCAGAAACCAAATATGGTACATTAACGAGTGGTGCTGTCTTCACTCAACTTTCTCCATATCTTCACCAGAACAATCTTCTCCACACCACCGGCACGTTTTAAAAAGGCGATTTAACTCAGAACGCCCTACTTGATGTCACAGAGGAACTCCACACTGCCAACTCAGCATTCCTCTCCCCATCCTCCGGTTAGACTTTTCAGCAGCATTTGACAAGAGCTAGCAAGCTCTCACCTTTCCCTCTTCACATTCTACCTCAAGGGACACAATAACAGTACTTCTTGGATTTACTCACGAGTGGAGTCCCCCAATGTCCTGTTCTCAAGAACTTGAATATTTGCAAAAAACGTCTTGTGAAAAGCACGGATGAATCTATTCAGTTACATACTTTATCAACATTAATGTTGATAGACTGTCAATACCAAATTACAAGTAAGAACTGGGACCAAAACACGTTATCAGGACACCTTAGTTGCATTTAAAATGTTTGGGACTGAACCTTTCCAAGAGAAATACAGGGCTTCAGAAAAGGTGCTGTTTCCATTAAGACATGTCACTCAAGTCTCGCTCTCTTACCCCTCCAGCTTTCAGCAGCTTCATGCGAAACTCCTCTGTTGGGCTGTTGAAGGTGAGCTTCTCACAGCGGAGATGATTGACAGGTGGGTGGCCGTCCAGATGGAGGAAAAGGTCGTAATCAAAGCGAACTTTCTTCGGTTCTTCCTGAGGAGAAGCGATCATCAACCCAGGGAGGGAAAAAAGAAGGCAGTCAAAATCAGTTTGTCAGGACCTAACTTACATTATATTCTTTATCAACATCACAAGGTTGCATCACTAGAAGACCACATTTAGAATTGTGTTGAGACCATTTGTAACTTCCTCTTGTTCTCTACAATGATAGAATAAGGTGTGCATTTACTCTGCATGGTTATGTCATGGCACAACCTTATACACAGTCTAGAAAAAATATTTCTGGACTACTGGAAATGTTTATAAAAGCTTCGGACTCCTATTGGGAACTCTGCAAACTGAGCACTGAGTCTGGGTTCGTAATCATGCTGGAAAAAATAAATATTAATGCAGAAAGTGAAACTGGTTTGTCCCATTTAGTTTGCACGACTTTAATAGCAAACTCAACATCCAAAGTTAAAAGCATTAAGTGTTAATCTGACCATAGTCAACTTGAGGTTTGCGATATTGTTTTCCACGGTTTGGGTAATTTTACAACAAAATTGTTTCAGAGAAATTAAAAAAAGAATCCCATAATAGGCAACAGCGATGACTCAAATATCAGAATAATAATAATTAAAAAGTCTCACTACATAAGAAGAATGTGAAAATCTAATTCTGAATAATAAAATGCAAACAAAAAATGTTTTCTAAAACAAAGGGCTATTCTTCATTGAAGAATTCATTTCTTCAATATTAACCAATATTTTGCTTAAAAAGCTTCCTGGGGACTAGGTGATTCAAACGGCAGCCACATTATTGCAATATCTTCAACCCTCTTTAATATCATTTTTTTCTTTTTTTTAAATGAAAAAAGCAATAACATACATTTTTAAAGCCATAGCATTCGGTAGTAAAACAAACCTGGTGGACCAAAAAGATTAAAAGAGACTGAGAATCAAGCAGGTGTTGAGGATGTACCTTATTTCTGAAGTAAACTTCAATAGGTAAGATGAAGCCTGCGTATCCAGACTCCTCCACTTTGAACGGGGGATCCTTGATAACTGAAATGAAAGAGAAAATCACCATTAAATTAAAGGTCATGGACCTTCAACGCAAGGCTAACAAAACAGAGGGACTTTTCATTGAATCAGTGTTAAGTTTGTGTGTGGTGGTTGCTAAGGGAGAGTTGTTCACATTATTATTACATTTTCTGGAAGCAAAAACCAGGCAAAGAAGGGTATGAAATACAACAACTGTTAACGTTGCGACGGAAAGTCTTAATGAACTGAGCCGCTAAAGCTGCATCGCCATTCTCCTGAGATCTCATTAACTCCCATTTTTATTGTCTGAGCCGATATCAACACAAGAGCAGAGTTCCATTAGGAGCAGGGCCTTCAAACGGTGGGAATCAACCCAGCGCGCCACAAGGTGAAGCTTCCCACTCAACCCCATGGGCCTTTGGAGACAAACAAAGTCTACGAGAGCTCAGGTGGTCTTCCCTGGAGGAGAGTGTTTGTCAGCCTCTCTCCCAGCGGACTCTGCACTCAAAGTACCAATTAAGTCCATGTGTTTACTGGAGGCAGAAGTGAAGCAGGTCTTAGCTTGGTTCATCTTCAGAAAATGTCACTGTGATGCAAAGTCTGAATGGAATATATAGAAGATGGGGGGACAGAGCCTTCTCCGTCACTGCCCCCCCCCTCTTGTACTCATTCCCCAAACACATCCGTGACCACCTCAATCTCACCATGTTCAAATCACAAATCAAAACTCCCCTTATCAGAACTGCTTTTAATCTGTAACTAATGTTGTGATTTATATATTTTACTTGTGTTGTTTTAAAGAATTTTTTACTTTGTAAAGTGTCTGAGTTTTCAGGAAAGCGCTCTATAAATAAAATGCATTATCATTATTATTATCATGTCACGAGTTATTTCCATTAACAAAGGACCGCAATGGAACAAGGGCATTTTACCTGCAGACATACACCACCAGTCCATTACCATGGGCTCAGAACAGTCTCATAATACACACATGCAGACAGAAGGATTCACGATCCACACACTTGTGTTTGTCAATGCACACACAAATGTGTTCCGTTTCATATACATGTAAATACAATCCAAATACAGAAAAAAGTCTTACATGTGTATTTTTGATCCACACATTTGTTTTCCATTTAAATCCGCTGAACCTGCTTTCTGTGCACGGATCGCTGTGCATTTGTGTGTGGGTTTTTTGAGATTCCCCTGAAGATCACATGGGCGAGCCCCCACCAGGATATGATCTATTGCGTTCATGACGTAGCGCTCCATCTCAGGACACCTCCACTCTCAGTACATTGCCATTTTCTGAACAGGAAATGCACGCAAATACAATCTTTTATATTAAGGTACAGCGCCACTTTCCAAACCATTAATGAATGCTTGTGTACACAAAAACATCAGGCAAAACCGTTTTAAATGTGTGTTTCCTGTATGGCGAATACAGCTGCTTTATTTATGTCTGTATGAAGTTGATGTGAGTGTGGAGGGAGCAGCTACAGGTTAGCTTAGCCTCATCAATCAGTGGCCTGTACGAAGAAGCCAGTTCAACCCTGGATATCTCTGAGTCATCTGGCTTAACTAACCCTAACAAGCGAGATCTCGCTAAGCGGTCCTACGACGCTGGTTATCAACTCAGTAAATCGCATTCACGTGAAAGGGGCGGGCGTACTGACCGACCAGAGGCCTGTACTACGAAGCTGGATTTTCGCTTAGCGAGGTAACTTCAGGGTTAACTCTGGGTTTTCGGTCCTACGACGCTGGTTCACTTCTTACCGGGGTAGATCTCCATGGTAACTTATGCTGAACGGCAAACCTGCTCTGGAGCAGGTTTGATTCCAGATAAGAGATCAACTCAGTGAAAGCACTGCCTGCTGACCAATCAGAGCTCAGTGTGCGAAGTTTAAAGCTATCAAGTCATATTACAGGATAAAGGAAATACAGTTTAAACTGCCGTTGCAGGAAAGACGGCGGCAAAAATCACTGAATGTGTGAACGTGCACATTAATAGAATATCACCTCCCATCTTCAGAGCAATCTGACTATTAGAACATTGGCGTTAAGAAAGCTTAATTAAATATCTGCCACCAGTGTTGTAGTCAAGTCACCAATTCACGAGTCCAAGTCACCCTCGAGTCACCACTCTTCGAGTCCGAGTCCAAGTCTGAGTCACCAAGGGAGAGTCGTAGTCGAGTCCGAGTCCAAGTCCGAGTCACCCAAGGAGTGTCCAAGTCGAGTCCGAGTTCGAGTCATCATTACCTGTGTTCGAGTCCGAGTCCAAGTCCGAGTCACTTAAGAAGAGTCCAAGTCATGTCCGAGTCACAAGTCTTCATGTATTAATCTTCGTGGATATATGTTTTGAAATGTAGCTGCTCCTCTACATTGCTGTTATCCTGTCTATTGAACTGCTGTGAAGCGAGTTTGGCTACAATTCTTGTAATAGGTGCTATACAAATATAAAGATTATTTCTAATATTAATATTATTATTATATATAAATAAACTATATTTAAAATGAGTTACCTTTTAGAGAAGTGATTATATTTGTATGCCAATATTTTCCTATGGTAAAGTTTTCGTTTTGCACTTTTATTTTGATAGTAATAAGATCGGGACTCTTATTTTGAAGGAACTTTTACGGGTTAAATCAGTTTACCATAAAGATTTAGCCCCAGAAAGCACATGGCTACTTAACATGCATAATGACATCATTTTGCATGCTAAGTAGCCATGTGCTTTCGTGTTATCTAGATCACGTTACTCTGATGATAGTGTTCAAGGCAGCCTATATGTCTGAACTCGATCCTTAGAGTAATGTGTTACGGAGCCTTCTCTTCTATATTGTTTCCACATAACGAGCATTTTGCTCTTTTCCAATGTGGAAGCAGAATGTGTGAAAGCATACAGCACGATGCGGGGTGTGTCTGTAGACATCTCTAGACTGGAATAGCGGGGCCCAGTACGTGAACTCGCCATACAGGATAGAGGACATCAGACTCCAGAGAAAATGTGCTCGAGTCCGAGTCCAAGTCGGAGCGTCAATGTACGAGTCGAGTCCGAGTCATCGTGGGGGGGGGAATTCACGAGTCCGAGTCCGAGTCCAAGTCATCCTGTGCGAGAATTCACGAGTCCAAGTCTGAGTCGCGTCAATCAGTGCGCGAGTCCGAGTCGAGTCACGAGTCCCGAAAATCGGCACTCAAGTCCGACTCGAGTCCGAGTCCAGGACTCGAGTACTCCATCTCTGTCTGCCACAACATAAGTACACTGAGTGCAGACGTCAATGTGTCCCATTATCATTCATATCACATCATAATGTATCATATATTTCCTTATCAACAACTTATTTGAGAAGTTCCAGTCTGGTTTCCGCTCAGGCCACAGCACAGAAACTGCCCTGGTCAGGGTCACCAATGACCTGCTGATGACGGCTGATGCTGGCTCTCCCTCTCTCCTCATCCTCCTCGATCTCACTGCAGCTTTCGACACCGTCGATCACGGCATCCTCCTCCATCGTCTGCACTCCACCATCGGACTCTCTGACTCTCCCCTTGACTGGTTCAGATCATACCTCACCGGGAGAACAGAGTACGTCTCTTTGGGCGAGGCAGAGTCGGGTACCCACAACGTCACCTGTGGTGTCCCTCAAGGATCAGTTCTCGGCCCCACCCTTTTCACACTCTACATGCTCCCCCTTGGCTCCATCATCAGCCGACATGGAGTATCATTCCTTTGTTATACTGATGACACCCAACTGTACCTCAGGATCAACCCTACCTCCTCTGCAGCCCTGCCTTCACCCACACTCACTGCCTGCCTGGAGGAGATACAGGCGTGGATGAAGCAAAACTTCCTGAAACTCAACAGCTCCAAGACTGAAGCCATTATAGTTGGCACCCCACACCAGGTTCGGTCATCCACCATCACCTTCTCCGGCCAGGACATTACCCTCTCCTCAATAGTCACCAACCTGGGTGTTAAAATGGACGCCCATTTGACCTTTGAGGCCCACATTAAACAGCTGTGCAAGAACTCCTTTTACCACCTCAGGAACATCGCCAAACTCCGCCCCACACTCACTCATAAATGGAACCCATTATTATTATTATTATTATTATTATTATCTGAGTCAGCTTCTTGAGCCGTATCTGGCCGTGCAACACTTACAGTGTCACATACTGTATGCAGAAGTACTATTTTTAAAACACATTCAGTTCACGAAACACTTGAGTCAAATGTAATTAAAGTCAGATCCACTGGTGTTTTAGCAGTGATATCATAAAACTGTTAATATATGAATTCATTCAATTCAACATTTTTTACCAGCTGTTCTGTATTCCCCTTGCAGGTACAGCTGTGTTGCTTTTATCCTGGATAAAGTGGCACCACAGAAACAACCCCAATATAAAGTGAATGAGGATCCTTTTTCGTGGTGGACACTCATTTCTGCAATGTCCCGCTGTGACCTTAATGTTGTTTTCTACTATATAAAACGTTTTTAAAATTGACTTTACTAGTAACTCAAGGGAGGTATTTGTATTCATAATATTTTTTTGTATTCTTCAGAATGTATTATGGTGCATTAGTTAAAAAATGTTCTCTAAAAACAGTGCATTGTGTGTAATACAACTGATTTTTATTAAATTAGTTTGTTTTTAAGGAAGGCTAGAGCTTCAGCTGTGTCAAATAGATTGTTCCTTTTAGATTACGTTATTTAAAAAAGACAATTATATTCCTATTTGATCATTTCCCCCCTTATTGTAGGCTAATATTAGTCATTTGAAAAATATATAATGATGATAATGATGGTGAAAACCAGTAACCATCGTCATTCTGATCATGTGGGGGAGAGGTTTTCACCATCATTATATATGTTTCAAATGACTAATATTAGCCTACAATAAGGGGGAACATGATCAAATAGGAATATAATAAATAATGTAATACAAATCACAGTTGTATTACACACAATGCACTGTTTTTAGAGAACAAAAAATCGTAACCAATACATTCTGATGAATACAAAAAAATATTGTGAATACAAATAAAATAAAAGAAGCCTCCCGTGAGTTATATACAAGCTATAAAGTACATTTTAAAAACGTTTTATAGAGTATAAAACATTAAGCTCACTGCGGGACGTTGCAGAAATTCCGTGGTGCCGACACATCGTTGAGCAGATTCTGTGTCTCCACCACGTAATGCAATAAATTAAGTAATTAAGGAGACGTGTTCATTTCACGTATTTTTGTGAGAGGGTGGTACTGTCAGTGTAGTGTCCTACTTCCTGAATGAAAAACTATAAATATGAGACAAATATAAAGAAGTTAAACTTTAAACATCCATGACTTAAACACTTTATCCAGGATAAAAGCCACATGTTTTACCTGCAAGGTGAATACAGAACAGCTGGTACAAAAAAACAAGTGTTTCGTCAACTTAATGTGTTGTTTAAAATAACACTTCTGCATACACGTGAGGAAGTTTTTTGTATGTAACCCTTCACTCCGCTTTCAGAACCATGACCTGATTGGCCAGGTTGGATTGGGAAGGCGGGCAGTCTCCTATAAATGTGGTTGGGAAGAGAGGGAGGGGGGCATTTTGTGTTTGTTCCTTGCTGGCAGTGGCGAACCGTGGCTATCACAACTGGACCTTCTGTAGACACACAATATAATTAAATCGATTTTTTGTTTGTTTTATCCGAGTGTTCCAGGGTATTCTCTGAATACCTTGAAGGCCCTGACGGTTTGCCGCTGCTTGCTGTTGAACGCAGCACCAGGCATGAAGTTTTGTGTTCCTGTAAAATAATATGGAAGGTTAACAAATAAAACGCCTGTTTATTTTTGAACGAAAACCCTCTCTCCACTAGTAGCCTGGCGTGGGAAAAAAATGAGGGGAAGCCAATAATACGTCCTTTCTTTTGGGTCGGGGGTGTGGTGGTCAATGTAATAACGTAACCAGATGAGTGATTGCAGCACCCGGTATCATTTTACACACATTTGTATCATACAGATGCAGGACTTAGACACGCCTGTTATCTAACCGACAGGTCCGCACGCACTCTCCAGCCCAAACTCTAATAAGCATTCATTCACTAAATCAGGAGACCTTTAACGTTTTATGTTCCTCTGTTCCTCGCTGTACACAGCTCCAGTTTGGGCATCGGCCTGTCATCAGATTTTATTTGTTGTTGCTGCTGTAGCGGAAGTTTAGTACAATTATTTGTTGATTAAATACTCCAAATCTCCACCCTCCATAATTGCACTTGCTTCAGTTGCTTGCTACTTGCTAACAGCGGTGAGAGTGGTGCAGTGACGCTATCTATCTTCTATCGATTAGATTTAAGGAGACATGTGGATATTATCCGACTGAACAAAACGTGCATTTATCTAACAGGTTAGTTTCCCACTGACCTTATTTCGAGTTATTTTCGAAAATCCTATGGAGAAATCCCATTGCTTTCTGTCGAGGGAACCCGAGCGCAGCTTACTTCCGGGTTTTAGGACGCGTCACTGCAACACTAAGTTGATGCGATTTGATTGGATTGTGAGGCAAGGGAAGCCAGCCGCCTCTGGCTTCCCTTGGCATGGCCCTGACTAATCACAGGTTGGCAGGGGCATGACGTGAGCCTTGTCTGATTGGTCAATCCCTCCATTTTTTTTCACCAAGGGAAGCCAATTTCGGCTGGCCTCCTCTCGCAACAGAGAGTGCAATCTACTGTTTTACCATAACATCTAGAGGGGCGCTGTTTCACTCTTTGTAAGATACTCAATGAGAATGGGGGAGAGACGGGCCGGCAGCAACACACAAAGAATTTCCGAAACTAAACGAAGTGTTTTTATTTATTTATTAATATTATAACAGGGGGAAGCCTGGCTTCCCTTGCCCTCCAGGAGAAAACGCCACTGCTCTCCACGTATCGTTTTTTTCACCTGCACCTCACATTGTAACAATTGGTGGTAGTGGTGGGATATGTAATGCCTGTGAGGAGTCTTTGAGAGCAGACTGACTAAATGAAAGGTGTACGTGGAAGAGGTCGTTCAACAAGGTCCACAGCCTTGCCAGACGTGGAGGAAGGGACAATGGAAGAAGAGTCACCACTTGAGGGAGCCATGGCAGCTGAAAGTGAAGAAGACGAGGAAGAGCCGGTGGTTCGCCCCAAAGTGTTTACAGCCCATGCCGGAGGTGAGGAACTCTCTGCGCCAAGCTTCATTGAAGAAGAGAGAGTTTATGCACAGGTCTAAAGAGACTGAGACAATACCTTTTGAACAGATTAAACAATTAGGAGGTGACATGGTTTTAAAGTCAATACGGGACTCAGAAGTACACTATGAGCGTCCTGTTCAACAGTATCCCTATTGAATACGTGCTGATAATCCAAGGCTACAAGCTGAAACCTCAATACACCTGCTAACAGCTGAGCCACATGAGAAATTCAATCCACTTCAAGTAGGCCTGTCTCCTCATCAGAGTGGCCTATTCAGCCTCTGCAGAATATTGATCCACCAATCCGGACAGCAAGGCCCTATGTAAGTGAGCCAAGAATACCTGACTTCAAAGAAGGTGAAGACCCAGAACGTTTTTTTGTTGGGTTTGAACGGATGGCCAGAACATGGGGGTGGCAGCCATTTGAGTGGGCAGCCAGAGTAGTAACCTTGTTGACAGGAAAAGCTCTTGAGGCCTATGCTGGAATGGATGAGGAACAGTCAGAATCATATGAAGCCATTAAAGCAGCAGTGTTAATGAAGTTCAATGTTACTGAAGAGACTTACAGACAGCGGTTCATGAGCACCATTTTGCCAGTGGGAGAGACTGTAAGAGAAACCTACAACCGTATTAAGGGGCTTTACAAAAGATGGATGAGACCGAACAGCCGTACTAAGGAGGAGATTGGAGAAACCATCGTTTTGGAGAAGTACCGCCATGTGCTTCATCCAGACGTCCGCACCTGGGTCAAGGAGCACAATCCCCAGACAGAAGAAGAAGCAGCAGATCTGGCAGAACGGTATGCGGCGGCCCACAGAGAACCGTCAAAGAAAAGAGTGACTGTTGGGAAGCCAAGGTATGGGGAGGGCAAACCTCACAGTTGGCCAGCTGTTGAGAGCGTGGACACTGGGGTTGGTAAGAAACCTGCATAATCAAACTTAAAAACGAACTTTATATGTTACTACTGTCAGCAATCTGGTCACAAGGCTTCATTGTGTCCATTAAGAACCTCTAAGTTGGTTGAGATGTGTTCAGTACCTCGTGCAGAAAGTGATGACCTTGCTAATGTTACTGATAGTGGAATTGTTCCACATAAACATGTTGTGGATGTCACTGTAAATGGTCAAGCAGTGGGTTTGCTATCCTGGCTCCAAGATGGTGGAATGAGCTCCCCATTGACATCAGGACAGCAGATAGCTTACACACCTTCCGGCGCAGACTGAAAACTCATCTCTCTCGACTCCACTTTGAGCGATAGAACTATTAACAAAGCACTTATATACTAATAAAGGACTGGCTTACCTGAAGCCAGTTGAGTAGCACTTGAAATGTTTTGGCTCTATGAAACCTGATGTACTTTATGATTCTGTTTTCTTCAAGTTTGTATTTTGTTGGTCGAACGCACTTATTGTACGTCGCTTTGGATAAAAGCGTCAGCTAAATGCAATGTAATGTAATGAAAGCCCTAGCTGACACTGGTAGTTCACAAACCTTGGTAAAGTCCAGCTTACTGATTTTGATGGCAGTGTAAATATCACATGTGTTCATGGATGTACAAAAGATTACCCAACTGCAGATGTTATCATTGAGGTTGAAGGGGCAAGCCTTTATGCTAACTGTTAGTGTGCTAGAGCAGGGGTTCCCAAAGTGGGGGTCACGAGATGATTACAAAATAACAATTGAATATATATATATTTTTGATCACATTTTTTTTGTATCAATTTATTTATCATCATCATCATCATCATCATCATCATCATCATCATCATCATCATCATCATCACACACAACAACAACAACGTGTGAATAGACATATTTCAGGGGCGGACTGGCCATCTGTATAATTTCCCTGCAGCGAGGGTCCCCCCGTTGACAATCCACTAGCGCAGTGTTTCTCAGTTTTTCATACCAAGGACACTTCACCAATAAAAAAACACTCATGACCACCCAACTCCACAAATATCCAAAAACAATAGGCCTGCTTCCCACTCCAACAGTACACAACAGCCTAATAATGACAACTTAACCTTCTCTATATCGCCTCGTTCACACAATAAATCAACAATACAAATACAACTTCAGATTATACAAGCATTTCGTTCAAATGCGATTTAAAATGCTCTCAGGTTTTACACCTCTTCTGAAATGTAGACTACATTTATTACGGAGCCAACAGACTCACAGATCGTTGGCTACTGAGATATATGCAAAATACACCGCACGTAGTACGACACAAACCTCCGCTGTGGATTTTCAAAACAAAATACAGTAAAAGTATGGTCGCAGGCCCAGGTTTAACTCTGAGGTCTAAGCCATTTTCACATGTTAGGCTCGCCTGGGCTTTTTTGTAAACATGCTATTAAAACATGAACCTTGGTGACCATCGGGCTGGCCTGCATGGTCTGCCTACAAAACTAAAATAAAACAACGTTTATGCAGCCCCAACAACAGCCTCTGATCATCAACAGACTTCATGCAATGCTTCATTGGATGCATTAGATAACAATCTCTATCTCACTCCCAAAACATCTAAATCTACTTTCAGCATGGATAAATGTTCATAAAATACATCCATTGTTTGTTCTCTATGCTTCTTGAAATCCTAAAAAACAGTTTTTCTAGAACAGATTACAAATCGCCTGAAAATGGTACAAACAAGTGGCAACATGTGTGACGAAGGTGTGGGCTGGGCTATATCATGCAATTGAATGAAAACTTAAAGCTCACTCCATTGCGGAGATATTCCTGCGAGAGTGCGGAAAACTTAAATAGATGAAGTTGACAGGAGTCGCCAGTCTCTGGCACTGTTGTTTTGGGGGTCGCGGGCTGAAAAGGTGGCTACCCCTGTGCTAGAGCACCTAGCTTATGACGTGATCCTTGGGGATGATTTGCCAATCTTAGACCACTTGGTACAGCAAAACTCACTAGCGTACTCCTATGTAGGTACTATGACCAAGGGGTTAGAACCAGTGTTTCCGCCAGACCAGAGAGCCCAAGTAAAACAAATTTGAATTTTGACTTGAGATTTGACCCTTATAGATGCTGTCTTTTTACGTTAGTGAGCCGGATCATTTGGCTCGGCTCTCTTAAAGCGCCGGTTGTTTCGGCTCCCAAACGGCTCTTCATCTTACCACGGAGCCTCCGTGTCGCTGCGAGGCTCTGGTGCTCGCAGCTCACACGCGTGCCTCGGCTCGCGTTCAGTCCCGAGCTGAATAAGGGCATCAAATGACGGCAAGACACCCCCCTGGTGGAAACACTGGTTAGAACCTCTACCAGATGCAGATGATAGTTTGTGTGAAGGGGGTGATAAGCTTAAGAAAACAAGGCGGCAGCACCGTCAAGAGAAAAACAGAAATCACGATCGGGCTAAATGCCCTGAGCATACTCTCCCTGTAACTCCCCTCATAGAGCCCCAATGGCAAATCCCAGATAACTTCAGAGAGAGTCAGGAGAATGGGATGAAGATGCAAGCACAGGGGGGCTGAACAATGTAATTGGGGATCCCTTCATCATAAAAGACAACCTTTTGTATTTGGCAGACATAGAGAAACCTAGGCTAGTCATTCCAAAAGAGTTTCGCCAAGTAATCCTGCATGTGGGTCATACTGTTCCACGGGCTGGGCATCTGGGGCAGGCAAAAACCTATGATCGCATTGCTCAGCGTTTCTATTGGCCAGGATTACACAGAGAGGTAATTGATTACTGTAAAACGTGCCATGAGTCAGGTTGTAGTTCCTAACAAACTTTAAAACAGAGCCCCTCTACAACCATTACCAATAATGATAACTAGCCATGGATATAATTGGTCTTCTGCCAAAAAGTAGCAAGGGTCACAGATGTGCCCTTGTTATTTGTGACTACGCCACCAGATATCCAGATGTCTATCCACTGCGTTCCATTCAGGCCAAGCATATAGTGCGGTGTTTAGTAGAGCTATTCTCTAGAGTGGGCATCCCTAAAGAGATCTCAACAGATCAAGGTACGAACGTTATGACCCATCTGATGAAGTCACTGTACTCACAACTTGATGTGATAAACCATAACATTGTACTGAAGGACACTAAACCTGTTCGCCTGAGGCCTTACATAATTCCTGAAAGAATGATGGAACCACTGAGGAAGGAGGCAGTGTGAGAAAATGTTTTTAGAGAGTACTTGTCCATGGACAAGTGAGTTTGGCTTGTCCGAATACATTTTTCACTTGCCAGAATGGACAAAAATTGGGGCCACTGGAATCTTCTTCTTCGTCATCGTATTTTACATTTACACGGTTTTTATGACACCGCTAACGTAAGTGAGCGGTAAGATTTGACTGCATCACACAAAGGGTTGGGTATCGTTTGGATTTTAACGATTCCGGTTCTGCTTTTCGATTCCGGTTCTTTTCGGTTCTTTGAGAGGGTAAATAAGTCCCATGACAAACTGGGAGAAAAATATATTTATGAAAACATTATGTCAAATCTGTATTCCTATTTACAAATCACTTCATACTGTTGAATTTCTTACGGTTATTGAATACAATTATATAAAAAATAATCTCTGCATTCTTTAGTTAGTTCCAAGTGGTGCAGTTTGAGAATGTACAATTGGCCCAGTCTCCTGGGCCAATTGATGTTCCACTGCAACCTGCCTGTGAGACAGAGTCCAACCACACATGTCCAACACATGGGACATAACCTAATAATAATAATAATAATGACACATTATATTTATAGCCTAGAGGCCTAGCGCTTTTCTACAACTCAAAGACGCTTGCACGCTTACACATGTCCTGCAATACACATGCTGCAGCTGCCCAGCTGCTCACCGTTTGTAAAAGTAAATAAATAGTATTTTCATTTCAATAATGTACTTTCTATACCCTGCTCCATAAACAATACTGACATCCCTGTGCTGCTCCGAGTCTGGGGGTCCGGGGATGTGAGGACAGCGCGAGGACACAGACAGGGAGAGAGAGAGACAGAGAGACAGAGAGACAGACAGGCAGACAGACAGACAGACAGACAGAGATCAGCTGATACGGAGCATAGTGAGAGAGAGCTGCAGTCCGCGGGGCCTCGCTTCCTGTCCTCACAACTCTCATTAATCCCGGTACCGGACAATTGCTATTTGTTCCTACTCGGAACCGAGTTTTGCTTCCCAACTCTGCCACTGTGCTACACTTCCCGGCCCGCTCCGCCCCGCCCCCGTCTAACTGTACAGAAAGCAGCGAGATGCATTTCCTTTGGAATCGACAAGCAGAACCAAAACTAATACTTCTAAACGAACAATGGCGGACACGTACAATTTGCGAATGAGTTCTGCCTTTTGTAAACTGAATGTATCAATAGATCAGGCCGAAAAACGTTACTTGTCCACCGGACAAGTCAATTGAAATATCTACTTGTCCGATATTGTAAATAACACGTCCCGGACGGTGGGACGTGTACTTTTTCGCACACTGGGAGGTAGAGTTGATGTTGGACAAACTGAATTGCAACTGGCAGTGACGTGACGTGGCAAGATGGCGGCGGGCATTTCGGGCGCAGTGGCAGCAATCTATCTGTGCATGGTTGCTCTGAAACTCGGGCCTCTGTTTGGCTACACCACTCATCTTGCCCCCTTGGTAAAACAACACGCGGGGGATACATCGTTATTTGCACCAGCAACATGGCTGAATATCAAGCACTTTGGCCATGGTCGGCAAGTAATATACAGTACATTCATCTGACACTCCTGGCAGACTCTACAACAGTGGTTCCCAAACGGTGTGCAAGTCCGGGTGTGCCGTGGGATTTTGTGACAACCATACGTTATTATTGCAATATACAACTACACAAAAATAATTATTTTTGTATTTACTATATCAGTATTTTGTAGGTTTATATGTACGTAATCTGCACGACTTGCGCGTCCACATCTCCACATGCAGTGCTGCATAAACATGGCTGAGTCAGCGATAACTCTCGAGGGGTGGAGGTATGCCCATTATTTTGAGTTCGTCCGAAGAATAGACAGGAATGTGACGGTGAGGTGCAAACTGTGTCCAGGCCAGAAGCTGTTATCCACTGCTGGAAACACCACGTCGTCACACCTCAACACACACCTGCAAAGAACACATGCTTTTTTGTTTATATCACGTAGTCTGTTCTTCTTCTCGGTCTTCCGGTTGTTGCCTGTTTTGAATGACAATTACACACTACTGCCGCCTGCTGGTAAGGAAAGTTATTGCCACTCACACATGCTCAGTTCGTACGTGCTCGGCGAGTAAAGTAACGAGTTACTTTATGTAGATAGTAACGAAGTAGTGTAATATGTTACTTTTTTTTTAAAAGTCATATGTAATACATTATTTTTTTTTAGTAACGACCCCATCTGTGGAGTTGGCGTTCTCTACTCTGGCTTACATGAAGAACAGCAGGAGGTCACAGCTCTCTGTTGAACAGGACTTGCGAGTGGCCCACTCCTCAGTGCCACCAAGGATTAAAAAATGCTGCGCGCCCCCGACAGGCACATGTATCTCACTAATTTGTAAGTCGGCAAAATATTTACAATAGCACATGTTTCAATGCTGATTGCTGAAATGTTACATTTATAATGTGTAGTTCAGGACCATGGACTGCAGCTTCCTTGCATTGACGGTTCTCTGTGCTGCATTTCTGCTGAGTTTCCTTTGCCTCATTTTTTATTTTGTGACCCGTCTGGTTTAAATGAGTGTGTTGCTGCTTTGATGAAGCCTAATTTGATAAAGTTTCAAATTAATTTCTGAAATATTTCGTTAATAAATATTTCATGAGTAATATAGTTGTCTTTGTCACATTTTATTTGGCATTAGTAAATAATTATGCACATTTACAGATATTTTACATGATATGAGTGGTAACACGTGTTATAAGGGCTATTTCGCACAATCGGTGTGCCTTGAGATGTTTACTTGAGATGAACCACTGCTCTACAACACAAAAAAGGGACACAAATGAAAAAAGGAGAATTGGGCACCAGCGGGTCTCTGCGGTCTCGCGCTGATGGCTGCCGACGTAGCAGAAGGCCCTCTACCCACACCATCGGAGGACTGCGGGTCCACACCGAGGCCTGGTAGCCGAGTAGCAGAGATCCACACACAACCATCTAACCCAGCATTTCTCAAAGTGTGGGGCGCAGAGATGTGATAGGTGGGTCGCGAAATACAAAATAAAAAAATAAAAACCGGGGTGCAAAACGCATCAATGAAAGCGACCCTCTACCACACAAAACAACACCTGTAAATAACCCAATTTGTGTTCTTTGAAATTGAAAAGGATATTGCATTGTGTTTGTTACTTTCGTTGCAGTTGTATGTCTCAAGTGTAATTTGGCATGCTTTTATTTTGAAGGCGAGTTTACGCTGTTGACAGTTGTTGTTGCTATGGAAACAAGAAACGTTTCACAGCGGGCGGAACTTGTCAAAAATTGCGCGATAATAAAGCCCACCCATTTAGAGGGAAGATATGATTGGTCAATTGTACTGTCATTTGACATTACTCTCTCTTCAGTTACTATAGATGGCCCTCTGTGAATTCATAGCTGGACGTCCAATTAGCTCCTGTCTTCACCTCGCAGAGACGAGCTTCTTTCATTTAACCCTTCACATTCAAACAGCAACTGAATAGGCAGATTCAAAGGATTTATTTCTTTGGAAATGTTATTTTAAATACAATTTAATCAAGTTATTATTTGTAAAACTAATGACAAATATTACTAAAAACATATTTAAAAAAGATATATAAAGAAAAATATAATTTGTTTTAATGTTTTAAAATATTACTTTGTCTTACTTTATCTTAGGCCCTCAGAGACAGGCTCGCCACTGGTAAAAATCTCTCATACACACATGTGAAAGGCTCTCACAGACACACATAACAGCGTTGCAGTCGGGAAGAAAAGCAATGTGGAGAGAGAGAGAGAGTGAGAGAGCAAGAGAGAGCACACCTTTATCTATTTAATAAAGTTGTAAAAAATAAAGTAAGAAATCATTCCAATGTGTACTATAGGACAGTAAAACGTTTAAAAGGGGAGGGATTAGTCAAATATGCATAAATAAAAAGAAAGAATGCTAACTAGGTAACATAAGATAAGAATAAACAAGTTTAAATGATTGTGGTTGGTTGTGATTAGGGATGCACGATAATTATCGGCCCGATATTAGGAATTATGACGTCATCCCGATAAACCGATAACAGTATTAATAGCCCCGATAATATACAATATATTTTTTGGGTAAAAAAAGAAAAAAAATACTGCGGTGTGGGTGGATTGGGATGAGGGGCGCTTGTTTTTCACTCGGCTCCTCCCGTTTTGCCAGTACTGTGGTGTTAGTGGTTTAGGAAGAGGGGAGTTCTTCACAAATCCAGCGCTCCCTAATACTTCGAACCTGATCAGTCACCTGAAACATCGCCATCGCTACGATGGTGTGTTAAAAGCGTACGAAGACAATAATACAATACTGTGTGTGTGTGTGTGTGTGTGTGTGTGTGTGTGTGTGTGTGTGTCTGCGCGCGCGCGTTGGAGCTATGTGCAACTCAAGGCATATGCTCGAACGATATCACGATTTTAAAAAACGATTAACCATTTACTTTGAAAACATCAATTTATTGAAGAAAATCCTTTGAAAAGTATGTTTTACCCTAAACTTTAAATATAACTCAACTGAAAAAACCTATTTAAAAAAATTAAATCGTTTTATTTCGATTATGTTGTTTTCATAATCGTTGCAAGCCAAAATCGTAATTGCGATTAAAATACGATTGGATTGAGCAGCCCTAGCTCAAAGTGCACCAGATTGATGCATTTAACTTCAACATTTAAAAAAAATCTTCCTGGGGGTGCATGCCCCCGGACCCTGCCTAAAGGATGTGACGTCCACCACCAAATAAAGGAGGTTAAAATAATTAAATTGCATACATTTTATTTTAGTAAACACTGAAAACGGGTCCCACAAAGGTTAAAGGTAAGGGCTGGCGGCCTAGCAGCGAAGATTTGCGCGTCGCCGTCTGGCTTTGGACGATGACACAAGCAGGCTAGCGGAACAGCTAGCTCTGCCAACGGTTCTCTGTGGTCGCCCACACCGCACTGAGGGCTGGAGGCGTAGCGGTGGAGATCCACGCGTCGCCCGGCTGGCTTCAGACGAGGCGGGCTATGCTGAACAGCTAGCTCCACCGAGGGACTGTGGGTCCGCGCCGATGGTTAGCGGCCTAGCAACAGAGAACCACAAACCAACAGCTAGCTCTGTCTGCTCCACTATCAACAACGGCACAGAGGTAAAGCCTAGAAAACCGGTATTTAAAAAACACCGTTACACAAAAATGTACAAACAGTGAATCAAGCAAAAATAGTGTGGGATCCTCGGTGCGAGCCGAAGGGACTATTCAGTGGACATTTACATTTCCGCATCATCTGCAACATGAACAGCTAGAACATCTCCTCCTTGAGTCCAATATTGACTGTTTGGGAATATCTGAATCTTGGCTAAAACAGTCGTCACCATCCACTCTTGTATCTATGTCTGGATATAATGTGTTTAGGAAGGACAGACTGAAGGGAAAAGGTGGGGGTGTGTTGCTTTATGAGTGGAATACCATTACTTGTAGGCAGAGATGGGGTCGTTACTAAAAAAAAGTAATATATTACATATTACTTTAAAAAAAAAGTAATATATTACACTACTTCATTACTCTCTACATAAAGTAATTTGTTACTTTACTCGTTACTTTAGTCGCAGGGCCGGCCCGCCGCTCCCTGCAGGCTGATCACGCAGACTGATCACGCAGACTGCTAAAGTTTCAAATGTTCTCTTTAGTTCAGTTTCCATTGTCGCATAAGACTGATCCAGATCCTGAATGTTTTCCTATCTGACCGTGGCTGTCCTCTGTCTCCTGCTATCTGACCATGGCTGTTCTCTGTCTCCTGCTATCTGACCGTGGCTGTCCTCTGTCTCCTGCTATCTGACCATGGCTGTCCTCTGTCTCCTGCTATCTGTATATTTTGCGCAGTCTATCTCTGCTCACGCTGTAGTGTGAATTTGTCATTCAAAACAGGCAACAACCGGAAGACAGAGAAGAAGAACAGACGACGTGTGTGATATAAATAAACAACAGCTATGTGCGTTAGCTTCACCTTAGCATGTGTTCTTTGCAGGTGTTTGTTGAGGTTTGATTATGACTGATTTTAGAAAGTAACGAAGTAACGCGTGTCGGGGCAATGTTAGTAACTGTAGTGTGATTACTGAATTACGCGTTACACTACTCCGTTACCGACAAAGTAATATTATTAGAGTAACGCGTTATTTTGTAACGCGTTACACCCAACTCTGCTTGTAGGGAGATTGCTCTTCCAGCTAATGTTATGTTGATTGTGTTGGTGTGGAAATCACAACACTATCTGAGGAAATGTCCCTCACCATGCTTTGCCTGTATCGACCACCCACCGCTAAGGTGGATTTCTATGTCCAGGTAAAACTCATGCTGAATTCCTGTGACTCCAAAAAAGAGCTAATTATTTTAGGAGACTTTAACATAAACTGGAATGACAAACAAAATAGAAAGAACTTAAAACGGATCACGGATAGTCACAACTTAATACAACTAATGGATCAACCGACTAGAATAACCAAAACCTCCAAGACTATGATAGATTTAGTATTTACTAACAAAGCTGAAAGAATAGTTAAAACATACAACTTCCTGACTGTTCTTTCTGACCATAATCTTGTTCTTTTTGCCAGGAAACTCACAAAAAAAAGGTTCATGGCCACACCTAAAACCCCTGCCTTGGGTTCTCGCTTCATCCCCAAAAACCTGCAACAACATTTTATGGATGCAGTGAAAATTATTCATTCGGGGAACACTCTGTCCTCTGAAAATCATATTCTATCTCAAATGAATGATACAATGTCTTCTCAAGGAGAGGGTGCCTTAGGGACAGGAAGGAACATCATCTTCCCTGGCTGAATCTACAGTGCAGGAATGTAATGAAATCTAGAGACCAACTATTGGTGTTAAGGTAACACAAACAATAAGACAGGCCAAAGCAATATTTTCATCAAGATAATTGGAGGTGCCAAAGGTAACGGTAAAAATGTTTGGCAGATATCTTAAATAAACTATTAGGTAAACAAACCAAACAGGAAAATAATGTTCTAGAATTAAAAATCAATGATGCCCTGATAAAAGACCCTGCCGTGTTGGCCAACTCTCTAAATGAGTATTTCATAAATAGTGCTCTGGACATTACAAAGCTCTTCCCACCATCTGCGGTCTCACCTGCAGTAGCCCGATTGTGGATAGACACCCCGTTTTTGACCAGGAGAAAATCACAGAGGTTGAGGTAAAACCTATAATCTTAGGGTTAAGAGGTTCTAAGGCAGGGGTCTGCAACCTGTTTGACCTAAAGAGCCATTTTGCTCCTTTTTCCCAAAAAATGTTTTGTCTGGAGCCGCAAAACATATTTCATAGTTATTTATTGTTATTTCAGACAAAAACTACAGTTTTTTTGCATTTATTAGGCTATTTATTACATGATATAAAACTGTTAACCTATAATAAGAAACAAAGAACTCTTATTAGGAGAATTACAAATAATACACAGGCCTACTTTAAAATAAATTAAACACAGCACTTGGGGAGTCCTCTGCACATTTGAAGGGTAAACAAATATTATTAAATGGGCCCACTTTGAAATAAATAAAACATATATCTGCACCCTAAAAAGAGTTAAAGGTAAGAATGGAGAAACCAGTTCGAGTGCGCTAGAATTTGAAAGTACACAACCGGAACAAATATGCCTCTTCCTTCAGACTTTCTTACAGAGTCCCTCCTCCAACACACACGAACGCACACATGACCAATGAGGGCACGAGATAAGTCTGTGCACAGATGGAAGGCTGACAGGCAGGTAGGCATCCAGTTATTTTAGCCGGGCCGGCTCAGATGATTGGTCGTGCTTTTTACAGTGCTACGGCTTCCACAGATTATTTTTTGTATGTATTTATTGTCAAAGCATTTAATATATTCATTGCTATCGGGACGTTAAGAGCATTCCATAGAATATAACAAGTGTTTTCTGAAATAAATGTCATACCCCATTGAATTATGACTGACGATCGTCAGCCGTCTTCCTCTCCCTCATAAAGGCTGCAACACTGTTGACAACTTCTCTCTACATATCAAACATACCGGTAAACCAGCATCGTTTGCTGTGAAAGCAGACAACTCTGTCCGCGCAGAATTAAATCCTGTGTTCCTCCGGTACTTTTCTTTGATGTATCCATAGTTCGCTCATCGAGCCGGGGGTCAGGTTATTCGCCTCCAAGAAAAGGCGCTCGCGCGGGACCGGCGCAGGATGTGACGCATATTTTAGTTGACCTAATTAAAACCGTTTTGTTTTTTATTTATGTCTCACAGTATCACCTCAAAATACAACATACGAAACATTTTCAACCATGCAACAAAATATAAATAGTCCTACAAATACTTTTATTTTATTTCCTTCTTATTTTTGTCTAAGCTCAAGGGAGCCAGAGCAGAGGGCTTAAAGGGCCGCCGACCCCTGTTCTAAGGCTAGGGACCCTGTTGGGGTATCCACAGGGTTCCATTCTTAGACCATTACCGTTTTCTCTGTAATTAATTATTATTTTTTTTTAAAATCACACACACACACACACACACACACACACACACACACACACACACACACACACACACACACACACACACACACACACACACACACACACACACACACACACACACACACACACACACACACACACACACACACACACACACACACACACACACACACACACACACACACACACACACACACACACACACACCACACACACACACACACACACACACACACACACACACACACACACACACACACACACACACACACACACACACACACACACACACACACACACACACACACACACACACACAGCTCTGAGTGCTAAGAGCTAACGGCTGTGTTGTTTTTCTGGGGCTCTCATTGAAGATGACGTCACGGCTCCGCCTACACTGCGTTACTATAGTAACTACCCCAGTTCCTAAACTGTAATGGAAGAGCAGCATTAAAGTGAGCCAGGCCTAATAAGGCCAAACCAAACCGAGCCAGGCCGAGCGAGGCCTGCCATTAGTTACATTCCACTACTGAAAATAGAGGTTTCATACGTCAAGTGAAGCATTATGCTATGTGGAGTCCGATTGGGTGTCAAAGTAGCACCAAATAAAAAACAACGGTTTCTTTGCTGTATAGGTAACGTTTTTCTAACCCACAAAAGCTAAACCACTCCAGGCCTCTCCAGGGCCGCAGCAGTGATTGATGGCTGGGCTGGCTGCTCTGAGGTCAGCCTCACTGCTGGGGCCAGGCCATCCTAAACCCAATACCACCGAGCAAATATTATGGGTTACAGTTAATTGTGCAAGTGGGTCAGGTTCAATTACACCCAGCTAAAAGAGCGCATTCACCAACTCACTTGTATGTAAACCTAGGTGGAGAGGGAGATGAGATGAGCTGACGTGATGGAAAGAAACCTTCACACTCCAGCAGAAAGTCTGTACATGTGTCGCCATATTCTTCTTATTTGGGTGGATAACTGGGTAGACGTGATGTCATGCTGAGATATTTTCAGTGCAGTGAACTCGACAAGAACATTTCCTCAGGTTTTTCCTTTTAACAGAAAAAGGCTAAATCTAAACAAATATTCTTGACACATATTACTTAAATCTGGTAAATAAAGAATTGTGACAAAGAAGTGTATTGTATGGGGAATTTTATTTAAAAAAAAATAAAATCTTTTAAAGGTGGGGTAGGTAAGTTTCAGAAACCGGCTCGAGATACACTTTTTGTTATATTCCATGGAATGCTCTTAACATCCGATAGCAATGAATATCTGAAGTGCTTTGACAAAAAATACATAAAAAAATGTCATCTGTAGAAGCCGTAATACTGTATAAAGTACAACCAATCCGATGGCCTACCTGCCTGTCAGCCTTCCATCGGGGCACACACTTATCTCGTGCCCTCATTGGTCATGTGCGCGTTCGTGTGTATTGGAGGAGGGGCTCTATAAGGAAGTGGCAGATTTTTTCCGGTTGTGTATTTTCAAATTCTAGCGATCTCGAGCCGGTTTCTCAAACTTACCTACCCCTCCTTTAAGGATTTCTTGATGGAAAAAACCTCTAATTCGACACTTTTTATAATTCATCTCAGACATATCTGTAGTTTGAACTAAAAGATATGGGCACCTTGGTGATATAGCGGTTCAAGTTGCTGCCCATGAACGGCAATTTACTGGTTTCATCTCCAACCAAGGACATCTGCCATCTCGTACCTCTACTGTCACTATGCTGCTGGAAAGTAAAGGAATACTTTACTTTATGTGCAGGTCCATAACCACACTTGACTTAGTAAAAGCTCATACTTTTCAAAGGCTTTATTGTCATGTGCACAGCAGCTACAGTGTAGGAATGGCAGAACACATGACTGAATCGAGTGACTTGACTTGACTCAAGTCACTTCACTTGACTCGAGTCACTTCACTTGACTCAAGTCACTTCACTTGACTCGAGTCACTTCACTTGACTCGAGTCACTTCACTTGACTCGAGTTGCATATTTTTTGACTTGATACTTGCTTGACTAACATTGATAAAAGACTTGACTTGGTATTCATGACTTGAGACTTGACTTAAGCTTGAGACAGATGACTTGAAAGGACATGACTGTTTAAAATTAAATATTTGCGTTTGTTTTTGTAGTGAGATATTACGTTTAGTTTTTTCGAAAAACGTGATTGGGTGATTATAGCGCCATGCGCGCAAACCTGGCAACCCACTGGAAGGCAGGAGTCTCAGTTAACATGGCAGCGGCTAGCGTTACTCCACAAATAGTGAAGTTTGGATTCAAGGATTATTTTGTCGATGAAGGTAATAAGAAGAGAACAGCGGTATGCAGGGTCTGCAGCATAAAGATCAGTGACACGACCACCACAACATCCAACTTCATTCGTCACTACAAAACAAACCACAGAGAAAGGTACGTGCATGTGTTGTGTTAGCTAGAAAGCTAACGTTTAAGCTACGTTAGACTTGGTTTCAAATCGATTAAGCAAAGAGAAGACCACACGGTAAATGAACACTAGAACCGACAAGGGATTCATTTTGACTAACCCTGATACTGACGGGCTGTCTCGAGAGAGAGAGGAAAAGAGATGCCTCGTATATTATTTCCCCTGTGTTATTATCAGAAGTGACTGTAAACTTTTGAATAATGTAGTTTATCTACTTTTTCATCTCCGTAGTTTTTTCTACATTTGTTTAAATGTTTTAATGTTGTTTGTTTGTAGAAGTGCATCATTCCTTGATGCATTGTAAAATGAATCTGAACTTTTTGATCTGTGATGATGATAAACTGAAGCACTTCCTAAATGAACCCAATTAAGTGAGTTTTAAATCGTCCTACTTAGTTTAGAAGGAAATGATGAAGAGGAACAAATTAAATGATTTGAAAATGATATCTCTGTAGGCGCTGAGGCTGCTGGCGGTTCTAGTGTTAAGACATTTAAATTCAATATGTGTAATGGCAAATGCCATATACGATTTTATCACCTGGAGTTCTGCCTTTTTGAACAGACTTTGAGTCCTAGCTTATCGTCTGCAGTTCTAGGGTTAATATTAATCTAATATGATTGTCATCGGTCTAAATTAGATTTCAAATGATTAACTGTGTAATGAAGATCATAGTGTGGGTCGAATCCATTTTCATAACCACTGTTTTTAACTGATTTAAATGCGGAAACTGGGCTTATTCATCAGAATGTCGTACAGTATGACTTGACTTGCTTGACCTGAGCAATGACTTGCTCGACTCTCACCACAGTGACTTGGGACTTGCTTGATACTTGTAGGTCAAGACTTGAGACTTGCTCATGACTTGCACATGTAGGACTTCCTCCCACCTCTGAGGAATGGCAATGAAAATCTTTTGACCCAAGCTCCTCCAACATTGCAACTTAGTTATATAAGACAGGGCTCAACAGTAACGGTTGCCAGGTTGCCATTGGCAACCATTCAGAAAAAATGTCAACCACTTCTTGGCCTTTGGTTGCCACCAGTTTTTAACAAAGAAATAAGGACAGCAAACCGCTAAATGTGCACCCCAAAAGAGATAAATGTTAATTATTTGTAGTGACCAGTCGGAACCTTGATACTTGAGTTGCACGTGCATTGGTGTGATTACGGAGCCAGAAAGCGATGCACGTTTGCTCACGTGGGGGCGGTGCAACGTGTGTTTGTTTTACAAAAAATGGAACACATGTTAAATATAGTTAGACATATTAAAAAGGTAATTTACAGCATTAATAATTAATATCTAATTCTTAACTGAATGGTTTTCATTTATTTAACATTAGAAATGTATTAGTCTAAATATAACATATAAACATGTCAGGAAATAAATAAATACAATAAGCTAAATAATGCAGAGAGTGTTGCAAGTTGTAAGTGACCAAGTAAATGCAGGAGTCTATATACATGTATTTACTATAAGATATACAAAGCAGAATGTAAAATAAAATATTGTATGAAATTTCTGTGATTCTTTTCAATTCTGAGTACAATTGTATAAATGTAAACACATCTATGCAATTTTCTGAATATTAAGCAGAGGCAGTTTTTTAACAGTTTACATTTCGTATTCAAAAAGAAGTTAGAAACCTCTCCACAAAATGAGTCAATCTTCCCAAGAAGGCCCTTAGGTCTGACAGACACATTGATATATCGGAAATTATTTTCATAATAAATAATGCTTGTCATTTTTTTAGCCAAACATTTGCTTGTATTGGACAACAGTTTAAGAAGTTGATGCTAATGATTTTCCTACAAGATAGTAAGTTCAATATATTTGGGTTTTGGCTTATTGTCAAATTACATCTTTAATAAATATCAGCCGAGCGTTGAAAAAATAAATAAAAGGGAATTTAATACCATTATATTAACATTTATAGAAGAATAATGAAATAAAAAATTGAAATGCAATCTTTCCCTCTGTGCAGATTTTAAGTGACAGGTCAAGTTATGGTTAAAATGAGAGAACCCTGAAGAGAAGTCAGTGCAGCGCGCTGGCTGGGGTTCAGTAGTTCAGGTTGAAACGGTTAGCATTATGTGAAGGAGCGTCTGAGAGGCAGGATGCACAATGCGTCCACTGACCTGTAACGGAAACCTTGCCAGTGGTCCAGAAGCTTTCAAAGAGGTACAAGGCCGTCTCGTTTATTAACACGGCCTTGGTTTAAACCAAGATGCCAATCACAGAACAATGCCAGTCACTATGTATTTGCCTTTCTACACAGACTGCTTTGTAATGAGGTCGGTCCAGATAACAGGCCTGGCCATAAAACAAAGACAAGACTGGAAATAAGAAATTCTTTAGTGAAGCTTGTGGCTCAAATATGAGCTCCTTCCACTCGCTCGTTTACTGTAAAAATCACGCTTTTTCTAATGCAGTCATTCATCACAGCATCCGCTGTCCAACAGTCATTTCCACATACAGTGAGCAGCGGAGAGGAAGCATGGTTATTTATGAAGCCACGAACACTGTCCAGTTTGAATTCAACTGGAAACATGTGTCACTCATTAGGTTGCAGGGATTCAATCAAACATTTTATCTCAATGCCTGCTAAACAAATAGCACAATATGATATGTCAGCATCCCCCTGCTGCTGTTCTCTAATGCTGTCATCAAGTTCAAATAAGGCTTTCAAAATGGCACTTTATCGAAATACTCTGGACCAAAAACATTTTAAGGGGAGCTGTTTTGAAAAGCATGTCCATTTCCATGCTTAAATACAACTTGCTTTGAGTTGCCTAGTAATGGCAAAAGCCTAAGTTCTCAAATGCTAAATGTTGTCCAAACACAAAATAGAAACTCACATTTTCTTTTCAAAACATAGAATAAGTAAACAAACACCATTAATCAACCAGACATTCAATGTTGCAGTGAGCCTTTACTACTCCAGACAATGAAACAGTTGGATCAGAGCATTAATCAATTCCTGGAACAAACCACAGTTGTACGCCATGATATGAACCGCTCCAACAATTGTGGATGGTGATTAGCAGCTCAGTAGGGGGGGGGTGTCTCTGGTTGAACGAGCACAGTCCCCAAAAACAACATCACACTATAGTTTTCTCCACAGTTCCGCAGGAACTCATCCGACCCAAACGACCTAAGACCCTAAAACACAAAGGAGGTCAAGATTTATCTGCCAAGATTAAAGACCCAAATGTAAGAAACATTCACGTTGTGTTGAAAGCCAACTCTGGAACCTAAGTGGCCTGACAGGTGGCAGGTCTGTAGTGGTAATGGGTGAACAGGGGTGGAAAAAGGCATTACCGCCTCACTTCTCATCAAGTTAAGTAGTTGCACTTGGTTGAACCAGGGATGATTGGAAATAAAAAACAAGCAGAATTCACAATTCCCATCCAACCAGCATCCAAACCAGGAACAGGTGAAGCATTAGGCTCTTTCACACCGGAGTACTTTTCCCAGGAACTAGGCCGATAGTTCTTGAGATTTTGGTTTCACACCAAAAAGATCTGGAACTAGAACCTAGTTCACTCGAACCTTTTCACCCCCAGATAGTTCCTGCTAGAGAGGTGGTACTTTCAATGCATTATTAGCATTAGCATTAGCCCAGCACACCAACGGAGAGAGACTAACTTATGGCAACACAAAAGAAAACATGGGAACGGTTGAGTGATGAGGAGGTGTCGCACTTCTGGCGATTTACTCTGAAGACACTACCCAGCAGCTTCTACTGAAGCCAGTCCCCAACTCTGTTGGACTCCGGGAAGCAGTATATGCTGTGAAGTTGTTTGCGGCCTGCCAGTAAACCCAAAGCAGAAGAAGAAGAAGTGACGTCAGCAGCTTCATTTGTGTAATCCTCCCTCAGGGACCGGTGTGAACGCGATCTACAGGACAGTTCCAGGGAATAAAGAGTTCAGGGGGACTAAGTACCTGGAACTAAGTACTGCAAAGTACTTGGTGTGAAAGCAGCTGTTGAGACATAGATAGAAGAACATTTGTCAAGAAATAAAAACAAGTCAATTCGAATTACCCAAAAAATTAGCGATCCGATCTATACATATATATACATATACATATATACATATACATATACATATATACATACACACATACATATATATATATACACACATACATATATACATATACATACATATATACACACACATACATATACACACACATATATATATATATATACACACACATATATATATATATACACACATATATATATATCACACATATATATACACACTACATATATACATACACATCATATATATACACATACATATATATACACATATACATACACATATATACACATATATATATATACATACACAGAGAGAGAGAGAGAGAGAGAGAGAGAGAGAGAGAGAGAGAGAGAGAGAGAGAGAGAGAGAGAGAGAGAGAGAGAGAGAGAGAGAGAGAGAGAGAGAGAGAGAGAGAGAGAGAGAGAGAGAGAGAGATGCAACAAACAATTATTTTGATTATCATATTTCTCTTCCAATAATAGGAATATTTAAAAGTAACCGAACACAATTTCCAAATAATGCCAAATGAAGATATCCAGACTTGATTAGCGATGATATAAAAATAAGGAAAAGTAGCAAATACTATTTATTTCATTGGTGAAGAGGGAAACCATGGCTGGTTTGCTGATTCCTGACTCAAATCTAGCAGCCATGGTGTGTCGAGGTGCAGTAAATAAAAAAGGCAAATATTTGATGGCAGGGGCGAGTGAGAAAGGGTGAAAGAGCTGCTACAGCTCATATAAACCATGCTTCAATAAACCACTTCCTCCAAGCTCCTTTCATTGACAGAAACCGAGGGAGAGCCGGCATTTACAGCTCAGTTCCTGTTATTTGGTGGTGGCTGCCCCGTTTATCTGTCACCCCCCCGCCCCCCCATCCTTTCATGCCGGCAGCAGCCAGCAGCAGCAGCCAGCCTTCAGCTTTCATGGCTCTTGCTTTCTTTGTGTTCCATCTATACAAGTAGGTCTGATTTCGGAGGAATCGTAAAACAATTACTGGCAAATTCCTGCAGCTCTTTGATTTTTGCCAGACACTGGAAGAAGGAGGCAAGGAGAGGGGGGTCTTAGGACCCATTACCCCAAAAGTTGTGTATTTTCTACCAATAAAACACTGCTTCCATTTGTACACACCAACTCTGAACTGCCAGCAAATGATCCCAGAACAAACTTCCATGTGTTTGATCACAGTCATGCGATGTGTTCTTGGTTTCATTAAAGCATGTTCAGTAAGGCTAATGCCCTGAAGAGGATCTTGCAGCACGTCTGAAGATACTCCCTGCTCCTTCCACAATCAAATCAACAACTTTGTGTTGTAATTCAAAATTGTCAAGAATTTTAAAAAAAGGCCATTTTCTTGAGAAAAGACATCTCACTGTTGGATTGCAGGTTTTTATTTTATTTTATTTTTTACATCCAGCACATACAGAGCGCCATTACTATAAAATTTCAGCTGTGTTTGTGACAACGTGGCACACACAAGACTAAGTTTCACTTTGCCATCGGCTGCCTCAGTGCTAACGTACCAGTATTAAAACCTTGCATCAGTCAAACTCTGGTTTCTAGCCTCGAGCTGAGCACATTGACTCACGTGAAAAAACATCAACTCATTTGCGTGAAATATTCAATAATCAGACTGCTTAAGAACTGCGCACATACAGTTAGCGTGTGATTTATTGGCGAGTGTTGCAGTATTGTAACCACATGGTGAACAGTAGACTGTTTAACAGAAAATAAGTGCATCCTACACCCATAGGCGGCACGTGAGGCTCAGGTTTGTGAAGGCTATATCACTTTTTAACCTGGCGCTACCCGGCCGCCTCCGGCGTCTATGGAAAAGAGATCAACTCAGTGAAAGCACCGCCTGCTGACCAATCAGAGCTCAGTGTGCGGAGTTTAAATCTATCAAGTCATATTACAGGAGAAAGGATACAGTTTAAACTGCCGTATGCAGAGAAGACGCCGACGTGTCGCACGCCACTTCTCATTCATATCACATCATCAATCAGATCATCCATCATATCACATCATCATCATCTATTTCCTTATCCGAGTCAGCTTCTCGAGCCGTATCTGGCCGTGTCACACTCACATACTGTATGCAGAAGTATTATTTTAAGTAACACATTAGGTTGATGAAATACTCAACTCAAATGTAATTAAAGTCAGATCCATCTTAGATGGGGCAGTGATATCATAAAACTGTTGTACGCTTTCAAACACTTTTTTTAACCAGTTCTTACATCCACCTTGCAGGTGCAACCTTGTGGCTTGTATCCTGGATTATATTTTTAAGTCATGGATGTTTAAAGTTAATATTTGTCTTTTATTAAATATTAGTGAAGTATGACGGTGCGCTGTCAGTACACTTGTTCCTGTTTGTAATTGGTCAAATGTTGCTAACCCTGCCCCTTTCACATGAACGCGCTCTCAGCTGGAGAGAGAAACCCTGGCTTGATTTACCGAGTTGATAACCAGCGTCGTAGGACCGCTTAGCGAGATCTCGTTTGTTAGGATTAGTTAAGATAACTCAAACATATAGGGCATAGTACAGGGCACAGGTGACTGCCTAGCAGCGCTAATGTCAAAGCCACAAACATATTTTTATTTTACCAGGATGTAGTGACAAAAGCATTTGGGCCCTAGCCTACAGTACCCGCCGCCCCTGCCTACACCTATTTCAAATGTGGCATTCGTCTCTGTAAAAGTTACTAGCAAGACTTCCGGTGGCACCATGAAGGAGACGGGGTGGAAACTAGCTCATCCAAAAACCAATGAAAACAAGCTCTTTAAACAATATTTAAAGTGGACCTATCATGCTGTATTTGAAACATATATTGTAGGGCCATACCTATACAAAACATGTCTGTGAAGTTTTGTTTTCAAAATACCAAACAGATCATGCATTTTAGCCATGCCTCATTTCGCTGAATTTGCTCTTTTCCAGCCCTGTTTTTGAAAGGGCTGATTCTGCTTTTGTGGCAGACTACAGCGCCCCTTACAGGCCTGGCATATGTACTACAGCGTCTCCAGCGCTTTCGAGCGGTCTCTCATTCCCCTGATAGGTGGAGAGTTGCCCATATAGGCGGAGCACCCCTTTTCTGACGTCAGAACACTTCTAATAATAATCAGCTCCATTGCAGCCCCGTTTTTAGAGAACGTATGGAGGAAAAGAGAGGGTTGTGTTTTCTGACACTTGGCGAGTTCCCTGACACCGGGGACACATATTCATGTATAAAAGACCTACAAAAGTGCATTTTGCATGATAGGTCTCCTTCAAGGCAGTAACTTAACCTGAGACGAAACTTGGCAGATACAAGTAATTTTTAAAAAGGATGGAAAGAAAACCGAAACCTGGTAAGAAAAATATTGCGAGTGACCGACACAACGAGGCCGGAGATGAAGCGTGTGAGCGGAGAGGAGGACTCCGTGATACTGGCGGAGATACGCAAGCTGAGAAACGAGTACACAGAAGCGGCTAACGACAACAAAGAGGCTCTGACACGACTAGACAATGTCTTTAAAGAAATGGTGGAAAGAACAGCCTTGTTAGAGCAGCGAATGGTGAATACTGAAGAGAGGCTAGGAGACACGGAAGACAGGACGGCGCGGCTGGAACGATTGGTTGCCTTCCTGCTTCACCAAGAGGCAAAGTTAGCTGCCAAGTGTGATGATTTGGAATCAAGGTCGAGACGCAACAATGTGCGGATACATGGCATACCCGAGGGCTCTGAGAAAAATGACACAATAGGGTTTATATCTGGCTTTATTCGTTCATCACTGCAAATCCCGGCGGAGGTGGATATTCCCATCGAAAGAGCGCACCGCTCGGTGCTCGCCAAACTGAAGGAGAACACGGCTCCTCCGAGGGCGATAATTGTTCGCTTTCTAGACTACAGGGTGAAAGAGGGTCATACAGCAGGCATGGAAACAAAAGACCACATAGGGACGGACCATCTACTTCAATCAAGATTACACGAATGAGGTTCAGAAAAAGAGAAAGCAGGTGCGGGACGTAATAAAAAAAGTATGACGCTGCGCTGTCAGTACACTTGTCCCAGATACGGCTCTGACTTGACCCGGTTTGTGATTGGTCAAATGTTGCTAACCCCGCCCCTTTCACATGAACGCGCTCTCAGCTGGAGAGAGAAACCCTGGCTTGATTTACCGAGTTGATAACCAGCGTCGTAGGACCGCTTAGCGAGATCTCGTTTGTTAGGGTTAGTTAAGATAACTCAAACATATACAGGGTCTGTTGAACCGACTTCATAGTACAGGGCACAGGTGGCTGCGCTAATGTCAAAGACACAAACATTATAGGCTACATTATATTTTTATTTTACCAGGATGCAGTGACAAAAATATTTGGGAAGGCTTAGCCTTCCCTAGCCTACAGTACCCGCTGCCCCTGATTGTCTGTAATTGTCTGTTATTCTTTCAGTGAGACAACAGAGCAAGCTTCTACAGTTGCACTACGTTTTGTAACAGTTGCATATTATTTTGAAAATAAAATATATTTCAATGTTGATGAATTTCATACTGTTCATTCATAATCTGATTACAATTACAAAATAATTATATCTACAGCCCCTAAACACACAAACACACCGCTTTCATAAATAATACACTTAGTTCTGCAATAATATGTTTTATGTTTCCTGTCATTTTTGTTAGGAAAGGACATGCCTGAAAGACACGACTCAGCATCTCCTCTTTCTCTGAGGGTCAAGAAGAACATCCAAGAGGAAAATTAAAAGCTGATGTTACGAGATGTTAAGACCAGCACAGGACATTCACCAAGAAACTACTTTTATTGTGAAAACAAAGATCTGCACACCGAATATTTTTGTAGTCTATCAGGACCATCATTTGTTTGTGACGCTGCCTGCACCTCAGAGAAGGGGTGGTTATAGTCAGGCTTATAAAGTGTGGCGAAAAACAGCTGGGATGCATCTATTTCCACATCTACACTCCATCAGCTGATTATTTCTATTTGCCTCACTTTATGAGCTTTACATCACTTGTGCCTTGTACCGCAGAGTTTGCAACGTCACAAATAAATGAGGCCAATCTTCAGTCCGATGTGAATGTGTAATCTAACATTTTCAGTAAGAATAATGGACGAAAGGAGTGCAAATACAAATACAATTTATTGAAATGTGAACCAATGTTAATCAAACATATTTTAAATAAAAACATATTTTAAATAAAAAGCACATATGGACAGAAGGTTTAAACCCATTACATGTATAAGTAAACGCGTTTAGTTAAATAAAGTGACAGACTAGGCCTGTGCAGTTGGTATCAGCTGTGCCCAGCATGGGCTCCTCCATCAGGCCTGGTCCTCCTCGCTGATGAAAGACCCTCAGTCCTCTCCAAACCAACAGACAGGACATCCATCACACGGAGGTTTCTCCCTGAAGTCTCTGCAGCTCTCTGGACACCACGCTGTCTCAATCCGTCCACACTGAATATGAGAGGGGGAAAATGAAAATAATAAATGCTTTAGACAATAAGAAATATAAAGTTGACGGTTGAGTTGCTCAGTTTTTTTAGATTGTCAATACTATTACTGTATAACTAATATCCCAGGTTAAGAGGCACCTTCAAATAAAGATTGGTCTTTAAATACATTTTGTCTCTTGAATTGTTTGTCTAAAGTCAAGGATCTAGAACTAGTACTTGTAGTTTGAATAATACAGTCTGGTTATTATGCTGTTTGGAGGAGGCCTCACAGGTAAGAGTACTAACTAGCTACCATCACATGTACCTTAGCTTGACTTAAATGTATTAAACGTATAATTAAGTGATGGCAAAATATAAATAACTAATGTCATGCAAACATATTAATATTTGCTTGATTCCAATGTTGAATTTAGCACAATTGCATACAAACATTAAGGGATTTTAATATTCTGAAGTCTTCATTATAAATATAAAATAGCATGGATAATTTACAAAGGCTTTAAAAACACAGCAGGAGCCCAAGACAATTATAAAACTTGTCATTATTTCAGTAGAGTTCAATTGGTTTTATTTTCATAAACGGTTATCAACCGTTAGTGCCAAAGAAGTAGGCTATAATATATGAATTACTGCTGTATAGACTACAACCACTACTTGTTTAGCTAGCATAAACTCAACCAAGCTAGCGTTAGCTGGCTAACTGACGTTATTTTGCAGCTAAACTGCACGATATAAAACGGGGGTCTTCAAAGCGGATTTAATCCTCAATCACAATAATAATATTCAATGTAATACTGGGGAAGTAATGGGCAAAACTTACCGTTGATTGACGCGCCATGTCAGCGGACTGGTAGCGACACTGACCGTTAACCCCGCAGTCATCCGCTTTGACCTGACTGTGACTTACTCGAGCCTCCTCGTTCTGATAGCTCCGCCCCTTCGCTCCAACCCCCCCCCCTCCTCCCTCCCCCCACATCTACAGGTGAAAATTACTTTTGCGACACATTTATCGCAAGAAGTGTAGTAAAAGTCAAGACCGCAGATTCGTCGATTTATACTGCCACAGAGCAGATTCGTCAAGTTGTAATGACTGATTTGAGAGGTTGTAATAACCAAGTTGCAGTTGTAATGGAAAATATATTTAAAAATATGTATTTTTCTGCAAGTGAACATTTCATCACTAAGTTCATTTTTTTCACAAGCTTCAAAACTTTTTTTTTCTTCTGCGACTTCAAATTTGGTTTACAGTTACGTGGCTATTTTATACAAGTGTACATTTGGTTCACAGTTACGTGGATATGTTATACAAGTGTAAATGTATGCACACAAGCTCAGATTTTTGGAGGGCGATCAAGAGGAGAGAGAGGGTGATCAAGAGAGAGAGGGCGAGCAAGAGAAGAGAGAAGAAGAGAAGAGAGAGAGTCAAACTAAAGTGGAGACATGGCAGAAACCCTACAGTGAAGTGTTCTCCTGAGAGAGGGCGATCAAGAGAAAAGAGAGAGGGTGAGCGAGAGAAGAGAGAGTCAAACTAAAGTGGAGACTTGGCAGAAAACCTACAGTGACGTGTTCTCCTGAGAGAGGGCGATCAAGAGAAGAGAGAGGGCGATCAAGAGAAGAGAGAGAGGGTGATCAAGAGAAGAGTGAGAGGGTGATCAAGAGAAGAAAAAGGGGGATCAAGAGAAGAGAGATGGTGATAGAAGAGTGAGAGGGTGATCAAGAGAAGAGTGAGAGGGTGATCAAGAGAAGAGAGAGAGGGCGAGCAAGAGAAGAGAGAGAGGGCGAGCAAGAGAAGAGAGAGAAGAGAGAGAGTCAAACTAAAGTGAGGCATGGCAGAAACCCTACAGTGAAGTGTTCTCCTGAGAGAGGGCAATCAAGAGAAGAGAGAGAGCGATCAAGAGAAGATAAAGAGGGTGATCAAGAGAAGAGTGAGAGGGTGATCAAGAGAAGAGTGAGAGGGTGATCAAGAGAAGAGAGAGAGGGCGAGCAAGAGAAGAGAGAGAAGAGAGCGAGCAAGAGAAGAGAGAGAAGAGAGAGAGTCAAACTAAAGTGAGGCATGGCAGAAACCCTACAGTGAAGTGTTCTCCTGAGAGAGGGCAATCAAGAGAAGAGAGAGAGCGATCAAGAGAAGATAAAGAGGGTGATCAAGAGAAGAGTGAGAGGGTGATCAAGAGAAGAGTGAGAGGGCGATAGAAGAGTGAGAGGGTGATCAAGAGAAGAGAGAGAGGGCGATCAAGAGAAGAGAGAGAGGGCGATAGAAGAGTGAGAGGGTGATCAAGAGAAGAGAGAGAGGGCGATCAAGAGAAGAGAGAGAGGGTGATAAAGAGGAGAGAGAGTCAAACTAAAGTGGAGACATGGCAGAAACCCTACAGTGAAGTGTTCTCCTGAGAGAGGGTGATCAAGAGAAGAGAGAGAGCGATCAAGAGAAGATAAAGAGGGTGATCAAGAGAAGGGTGAGATGGTGATCAAGAGAAGGGTGAGATGGTGATCAAGAGAAGAGAGAGAGGGCGATCAAGAGAAGAGAGAGGGTGATAGAAGAGTGAGAGGGCAATCAAGAGAAGGGAGAGAGGGTGATAGAAGAGTGAGGGGCAATCAAGAGAAGAGAGAGGGCGATCAAGAGAAGAAAGAGAGGGCGTTAGAAGAGTGAGAGGGTGATCAAGAGAAGACAGAGAGGGCGATCAAGAGAAAAGGCGATCAAGAGGAAAGAGAGAGGGTGATCAAGAGAAGAGAGAGAGGGCGATCAAGAGAAGAGAGAGAGGGCGATCAAGAGAAGAGAGAGAGGGCGATCAAGAGAAGAGAGAGTGGGTGATGGAAGAGTGAGAGGGTGATAGAAGAGAGAGGGCAATCAAGAGGAGAGAGAGGGCGATCAAGAGGAGAGAGAGGGCGATCAAGAGAAGAGAGAGAGGGTGATAGAAGAGGAAAGAGAGGAACAAATGATAACGTCTCGTGGCTGAAGCCGCAGCGCCCCAATATAATCCACTGGAGAAACAGGGTAAAAAATGTTTATTTAATGGAGAAAATCACAGCAAGACTACAGGCTGAAAACTGACAAATTCGAAGAAAAATGGTCCCCAATAATACAAGAAACACTAGATCTCTAGCAGCACCTCTTTACTTACTTATTTTTCATTTATTTGTATTCACTGCACTTGCACTTGTTTCATCTGGATGGTAAAGCACTGGCTCTTACCATCACAAAGGTTCAGGTATTGTGTGATCGTGTTTCCGAAGAGGGGGAGTGATAATGTCTGCACAATATAGAAATTGATAACATTAAGAAACTGTATGTCCTTTTGGTGCCCAAGGAGGGCGTGAATGATTCATCCTGGTGTCCAACAGCTGCAGCCATGTAAGCATCTCCATGTATGATCTATTGACGTGATGTATGAAAAATAAATAAAAAGTCAAAAAAAAAGTTACAAGCATTGCACTCCATGAAGTTAGCTTTATGATGATGTCACTATTGCTTCCTTTTTGAAACATTATCCAGACAAAAGAAACCACATATGCACACATGTACAGGAAAGCATCCTTCATCTCCTGCAGGATATCAATACTGCCATACTCAGAGCTCAGGAAGATCCCATGAGCAAGCCACAGCACAGAAGAGAGGAATGCTGTGCAGCTTCCGAGACATACTTCAGCCCGGGATCTGTGTCTTACGTGTCGTGTAGGTCACTGCAGGGATTGACTTATGTGGCATGTCCAATGAAGCCGGAGCAGAAGATGAGGAGTTAAAAGTTGTCTGCAAGTCTTTCAGAGAGCCAAGGAGATGGCCAGAGGCTAACATGTTGGCCCAATCATTAAGGCATCAATCTGTGTGTGTGTGTGTGTGTGTGTGTGTGTGTGTGTGTGTGTGTGTGTGTGTGTGTGTGTGTGTGTTTGTGTGAGTTTCTAATGTTGCCAATCTGGCTGACAGAACAAAATGCTCTGTCTTTGAGGAAAGAGATCCTGTAAGTGTGAGGAAGTCGTTTTGTTCGTCTCAGAGAAGGGATTTTGAAGAGCGTACAGTAAGACATGAAGTGTAGAGTTAGAGCAGCGGTGAGCCAATAATATTTTGAAGAAGATATTATGCTTTATTGGTCTGATTTTTGTATTACTTCTGAGGTAACTTCTCTTAAAGAATAACAACTGACAAAAGCATACAGGTAGGAGAAAGTCCTGATGGTTGGAGTCTTACTTTCATGGGATCACAAATAGATCACAGTCACTTACAATTTCCTCTACTGGGAATGAGCTACGATTAAACGTGGGGGTATTCGCTCATTCTCAATGTAGAATACGGATAAAATGAGATTTCTAATATCTCCAACAGTTTGCGTACATGTTCTGAAATGTTTGCTATAGAAGGAGTTTGCTTGCGACTTCCTTTGGCTTTGTTCACCGTACGAACCAAATATTTAATGTACAATCAGGCTCATGCACTCTAATTGGGTAACTTTAACTTTGCACTTGTGGCACAATAATTCAGTAAAGCAAGCTCCACTAGGAGAGCTTTGGCATGAGAACATTTGCGATCTGTTAGCCAAACCATGTTGAGATAGTTAAATGATCTGTACAGCCGGCCTATCTTAAAAACTTGAGGTGGGAGAGCCTTTATCATTGGGGGATGATCCGTTTCCCTGTCTGTGACAGGGCTGCCGAATGTGTACGCATTGTTCAAACGAGCACACGCTGCAGTAAAGGGAAGTATCTACCGCCCTGTACAAACCAACAAATGCTGCAGTTGTCAAGAAATTATTCGCCAACTGTATAATTTAGCAGCAGGAGTGATCTCCTGCCCTTTTTAAACGCTGCTGACAGAGACTTGAAAAAAGACTTGAGAACTTTGGTTCCGCATTAAGTGCATCTACATGCCATTCCACATGTGGCTGCGTGCACCAGACCGTGAAGGATTCTAACAAGAATTGTAACAGAGCAACAAGCTGCAGTCCAGACATAATGACCAGTGCCCAGCAGCAGCTCTCGCTAAAGAGTAGCGTGACATGGTCCTTGAGCACAGAGCCAGCTGAAACACCACATCATCTTTTTCTAACACAAGATATCTTCGTTCCCATTGGTTTTCTACCCGGCAACAAAGAGCACCATGGTCTTGGAAAACCTAAAAAGGAACCTCCGCTCTTTCCTCCGTCGCACAGACCAAAGCTCCAAAGCTCTTTTCACCGAGCCAGCCCATTTCACCGTCTTACATCTATCCATAAAAGTGACAATCCTCTGAAATATCACAAACACCTTTGAAGAGAAGCCATCTCCAGAGCAGATGAAATGGCAGCCGAGGCTCCAAATGAGGTGCTTAAGCAGCGTGAGCCGCTGCCGCCTGTTATAGCCAACATAGCACCCCCTCACTGGTTCCAAAGAGCGCTTTTACCTCCATTTGTTCAAACGGCATTGCCATTAGGCTGTCACCATGGCAACGTCTCAACGCTGGCCCGTTAACCGCATGGCAATAACGAAGCGCAGTGGCAGCTTTACTGACTGATTCGTCATTAATCTTAATGTGTGTATGGCAGCTTCTCTGAGCGGAACAACAAATCACTGAGTGTGGGAGGAAGTCACTGCTTCTCATTCCAACGGCTGCTGCATGCTGGGACGGCTGCTGCATGCTGGGACTGCTGCACCCCGGGTGACATGTTGGCAAGAGGATCAATCTGTGGGCCAATAGGGGAACAACTGATGTGGAAAACATGTTCCTGTCAGCTTTCCATATGAGCATACCTGCGGTCAGCATCTTTACAACAACACACGCCGCGTCAAGGAAACCTGCAAGTGAGCGAGGATCTCAGTGCATGTGAAATATGATTATAGCTCTTTAGTTCAACCTGCGCCCTCTCTTTGAAATCCTGACGGGCCTCTGGGAGCCAGGGTCCACATGAATAACGCCTTCCTGCAGGGCTGAGTCATGAATCTTGAAAAGTTCACACATTTATCAAAGACTGATGTCAGGTATGCGAGGGAAGATCCAAGATCAAGACTCTTGAATTGTACTTGATCAGATCAAAAGGTTTTAAGGATTCCGTTTTGTTTCTAACTTAAACAAACTAAATGCAGGCGTTGTGCTGACGGGGGAACAGGAATAGGGCAACCCATATTTCTCAGTACATTTTGTCCATTAGCCCCATCTTCCCACACATTATGCTAACGTTACCAACAACAGTTACTTTCTTAACATTAAACATATATCCTTGCTGTCCTTTAAAGTCAAAATAAAAAAGTAGAAAAGCTATCAAATGTGATCCAAAGAGTCCGATCACGGCACAGACTGTAGGTCCAAATACCAAATGTTAGCAATCAATTCCTTTTTACGACGTGTTTAAAGGGTATTTAAGCGATGGTGAGTTACTATGCGAGACATGCAGGTGAGAGAAAGCACGTCCTTCCAAAGTGAGGGAGTGATACATTCAACTGCTTTGTGATGGACAGCAGAAAGATAGGAGTGTGGATCTGGCCTTGACCCCCCAGCTGTGGCCCTGCTGGACCCCGAGAGAGCGTGTGTACCCACAGTGCCGAGCACTTTCCACACGCCTGGCTTATTTGGATTTTTATCAAGTACATATTTGAGGTTCTATTTGAGTATTTTCATTTTCTTTATACTTCCACTACATTTTCAAAGCCAATTTTGTACTTTTTATTATTTATTTTACAGATTTAAAATGACTTTATAAATTCAGATTTTGAAACACAGAACTTGGGAATAACCTTTAAAATGTGATTATTTGGTATTTGGCAACAGAAATGGTTAGCAGAAAATAATTGGCAGCAATTTTGCTAGTTATTTGTTAAAAAATATTTCCCAGTTCAAGAACATTTTCTTAATCGCACTTAAATACATTTGACTTAAAGGTGAGGTAGGTCATTTTGGAGAAACCGGCTCGAGATCGCTAGAATTTGAAAATACACAGCCGGAGAAAATCTGCCACTTCCTCACAGAGCCCCTCCTCCAACACACAGGAACACGCACACATGACCAATGAGGGCACGAGATAAGTTTGTGCACAGATGGAAGGCTGACAGGCAGGTAGGCCGTCCAGTTACTTTCTCAAACTTACCTACCCCACCTTTAATGAATGAGTACTTTGACTTAAATGGAGTATTTTTCCAGCACTTTTACTAAAGTAAAGATTATGATGACTTGTGACATCACTGACCACATCTCTATCCCAATCCTTTGGTCATGTCAATGTCATTAGATTCATTGACAACAAAACCATAGGAATGCTGAAAGAAATGGTTGATGAATAAATAAAGGATAATTAATAGTTCAATAATCTCATAATAATATAAATCATTTATCAAGCAAAACTGCCAAACATTGTCTGGCTCCAGCTTCTCATGATCAGGGTCCCTGCTTCTCTTTGCTCTCCGTATGTGTACACTGAATGTCTGCGGGCGTCCGAACAACACATCATTAGGAAGGTGGTGTTTGGGGGAAATGTGAAGCATTGCCCAAACCCAGTTAATTACTGCAAACTGTAGGATTTCTTAGACGAAGCAAGGCAGAACAACATGAACTCTTTGATTAAAAACAGCCTTCATCGCTAGCTGTAGTCACACTAGAGCTGCATCTTATGCTTGTAGTGGCTATTGATTCATATCAATGTTTTTTTGATTCATTGTTGAGTTTATCAAATGTGAAGAAAGTGTGAAAGAAATGCAAGTCTTCCATGAGCTTCTTCTGTCTGACCAACAGTCATACCCAAGGACATTCAAACCATCGTCATACATGACAAAGAGAAGCAGCAACTTATTTCATTGGCTGAATGTTTTGCAGTTGGTCAAGGGACTCAATGATCGAGTGAAATCGTAGCAGTCCTTTGAATATCAGAAACATTTTTTAATTAAAATACGACATTTCAAGTCTCTTGTTTGTCCAACCAACGCTCTAGAACCAGATACTTCTGGTTTGTTCAAACAAATGACAAAGAAAAAACAGCAGCTCCTCACAATTAAGAGCTTTATTAATTCAATCTCCATTGTCTATTTATTTTATCTGAAATTAAAAAAAAATGGCACTACACCTCAACCTTCACCTGGACATAGGATTCTGAATCTCTGCTGTTATCATAATACTCGCTACCTACATTTGAGTTTGAAAGAAATAGTCCTCTGTTCAGCAGAGAAAACAAAGCACTGGATGGCGCAGGAACACTGACTTCTCACTAATTACTTCATGGCTTTGTTGATATTCAATACTGATTGGTCAATTACAGCTTTCTACGGCCCATCAGTTCTTCATAGCAGAACTCTGAATGCACTGACCAACTGAAACGTTGACTTTAGTTAAATGTATTATGTCACCAAATAACTGTATTAGGTTGGTTGAAAGCAATAACTTTAAGTTGAACCCTTCTCTTTGTACTGCCATTGAAACTTAATATTATTGCTTTCAACTAACCTAATGTTTATGTGACATACAGTACATTTAATTAAAGTCAGTTTTTTCAGTGAGAGTCGTTTAAAAAATGATGACCTGCTCCATTTACATTAACCCTCACTAAACACCTGAACTTAAAATAATATGATATGAATGTCAAATAATCTAAGGGTCTGATAATCTAATAATCAGGTGGAGAAAAAATAATAAATAATGTCCTCCAGTATTTGTCTCTGATCTATAACAACACTTAAGCAGCTCAACTATATACACTTAAGAACATCTGAAGAGCCAAAAGAGCAGGAAGCACTTAGTCAGCCAGACTTCACACACTGGAGAAATCTCCTGTGTCATGGCGTGAGACTTATGAAGGTTAGGTATTCCCCTGCTGGGCGGAAGGTTCTGGTCTTCAGCCCCACATCACATCTATCAGGACTGGACCACAACAGGTGAAGGGAGGAGGGGGCAGAACCAAACCTCATCTGGTCTGTTGTGTTCAAAGACTTTTAAAGATCTCCTATCATGCTATTTGTAGGCATATATTATGGGTCTCAGATATATACAAATATAAAAAAAACATGTCTATGATGTGTTTTGCTCAAAATACCAAACAGATCATGCATTTCAGACATCCCTCATATCGCTCTGTTTCAGCCCTGTTACTAAAGTGCTGATTCTGGGTCAGTAGCTGCTGGCCCCGCCCCCTTTGGAACACGCAGGGACACCGTGAGCTCCGGCAAATACAGCTAAACGCTGCCTTGATGAAACGCCATATCATGTTCCAAACCACATCAAGGATCATTTCTGAACCAGTATGGAACTCAAACTCTTTCCTCTCTCAGGTTTACCACAAGGCGAGTTTCTTTTATCGTTTCCTGCTTCTTTACACACTCTCTCCAGTACATCGTTAGCTCTGAGTGTTAGCGCTGCTCGCTAATGTAAACAAAGACTATATTACGTCCAAAACACGTTGCACATTGTTTCCGATAGTGCCGTGGGTGTAGAGCCAGCCCACATTTCAGATATTACGTCATATTAGACACAAATCTGGATCAGCTCCGTTGTTCCCCGTTTTTAGAGATGTGGGTACGGAGGAAAAGAGAGAGGGGTTACTTTTCTGACACTTTGTGAGTCTCCTTACAAACCGGAGACATATTGATGTATAAAAGACATTGAAAAGTGCATTTTGCATGAGAGAGCCCTTTAAGGCAAACTGATAGGAGTTAGGAGTTAGGAGTTAGGAGTTAGGAGTTAGGAGTTAGGAGTTAGGAGTTAGGAGTTAGGAGTTAGGAGTTAGGAGTTAGGAGTTAGTTGTATACTCCGCTTGAAGGCAGCGGGTGCATTCATGCATTAAGTGTCCAAGTGTATGTATGCAACGTCTCAAAACACGTCTTCTTTTAAAACGCATCACAGTCCATCATTTTTAAACTGGTAATTCATTAAAGTCATATCTGTACTCGACACATTCTGACTTCAGACCCTTTCCACCTTCTCAGAAATATCAGATGTTGACAAAATAAATCACGTTGGAGAATGTTGCCTTTATATCTACGACACCAACGTTTGAAAATACAGTAAGAGTCTAGTGATCGTTTATGTTTGAGCCAGTGGTTTGTGAAGAGAAGGATCTGAGCTGCAGATAAAGCACGATGGAGAGTCATTGCATTTCAGATGATGATAAGAGTTAAGGAAAAATAGCAAAAGATTATAATTATTTTAAGCAAATAAGGATTTGTTCTCATTTGCAGAGCTCGTTATATCTTCCTTTATCTTACTCAACACATGTTGTAAACAACAATTGTAAAAGAAAGGATCAGTTGTATTAATAAGGTAAAACAGGCATGTCTGTATTTACATTGCGATTAAGGTCAGGTATTCCCTCACTGAACCTTGGCATCGTGATAAATGATACTAATCATAGGAAAATATGACAACATATATAACGACAACATAACTCTTCACTAAAGTGATCTAATGGTTTGTTCTGCAGCAAGTTCCATTAGGTAAGAAACTCATGGACACAGTTAGGAACACACGACGTGAATGGAGAACAGATTGTTGGATATGACAATAAATATTCACAGCCCGACATTCATTAATGTCAACAAGCTGTTGCTCGTGGTCGTACCGACTTGTATCTCTCACTAATGTACACGGTAGTGGTCCTAATCTACATAAAGAAAAAAACAGAGTTAGCCACAATATTATTTCATAGGGTGAAGTCTATAAATCAAATGTTTATGTGAAACCTGACTCCTATATCATCACATGTGGAGCAACAAGAGGAATTAACCTTGGACTGATGCCAAGCGTTCGCCTCATAAACAAAGCCCTTAAACTTACAAAAGGCTGAAGGGGGGTCAGATCCTGAAGCAGAACATATGATGTTTGATCCCTTCCTGGCCAGATGCTGCACGGGGACTCCTTTAGGGACACACACCCTGCATGATGGTCTGCAGGGGCCCTTACACACTGAGGGGCTCTAGGACCGAAACATGAGCAGTGATTGGCCGTCGCTCCGGAGACGACTTTCAGAAACCAGACAGCTGGCTTTACAAATCTGACCGAGGAAGAAATGTCGGACCAAATTCACACACATGTGACTTCATCTCTGCAAACAACCAACCAACCACCAATCAGAATACAGCATGAGATCACTCAGAATACACCGATTAAAGAAACGCCCATACACATTCATTGCACATACATATTGTGTATCATCATTCAAAGCAGCACTTATTCATCCATCATTCAAAGAATCGATCAAAAGGGAACTGATCTACAACTACTTTGATACAAACCATTTCAATATGTGTTCAGGCCAACGCGCCGAGCTGTTGCTGCTCAGATGTCAGGGTTTGAGGTTCGACATGTTTAAAACTGTACACAGCATGCAACAATCGGCAATGTTGGCATTATCGCCGTGTTTGCGTAGCTTTAGCAGCCTACGGGAGCATCGCAGAGCACGCTGGGAGACAGCACACGGTCATAATGCAGAGCCTTGATCACGGGCATGGTTGTGCTTGCAACCAACCAAAACCAACACATCAATGACCTCCTTCACCGGACCCAAATCAAGCCGGGCTCACTCACATCCGGGTTCGTCTGACTCATCAAATGTTTCACACCAACTCATACATTCCAAATTGCATCAAACAGACAACAAGACACAATTATATATCCATTTCCATATTCTCAGTCACACATCAAGTTGTTTGCCAGTATTTGTGTCAGATGATTTGCAACCGGACAACATGCACACTGTTGCTGCTCAGATTTCAAACGACTCTCTTGTCGTACACTACAGGACACTTAAAGAAGGAAATGCATTCCTTTCTACATGAGCACTGGATGCCCAATACCTATGTCTGTCTTGGCAAACCAAGCTGCCTGGTAGACGTAGCAGAAGCCGGTGTAACATCCCAAGGGAGCAATACAGCAGTCTTACCTCTCTTTGGTTTGGAGAAGCTTTCGTGCAGGTGAAACACCACTTTCTCCACAAAGTGCTGGATGTTGCTCTGCTCCGGGCCGCGGACAAACACCATCCAGTCGTGGGTGAAGCCTTCCACGGTGGGTTTCTTCCTGACCTGGGCACGGTGACCGAGTTCTAGTTTCACCTGAACAGCACCCTGCAAATCAAAACCACGCTGGGCTCAGATCCAGAACAGTACACACACAAGATGCACACTATACGCATGTTGGACAGTATGTAAGAACGTGTAGCCCAGAATCTGCACGATGAAAGACTAAAACCCGATCGCTGGGGTTCAAATCAACACGTGTCCGGTATATCATACAGTCAGCGGCCTGCGTGGGCTCCTCCTGCTCACTCCATCTCATCTGATCAGTCAATTACATGTTTAGACCCTACACAAAAACACACACCTGCATAAGTGTAATTATAGGCTTTGACATACATTAACACAAAGGTGGGAATTCATTAAGTACATTTACTCAAGTACTGTTCTTAAGTAACATTTTGAGATGCTACATTGCATGCTATTTTGTACTTTTACTCACTACAGTTCAGAGGTAAATGGTGTACTTTTACTCACTACGGTTCAGAGGTAAATGGTGTACTTTTACTCACTACAGTTCAGAGGTAAATTGTGTACTTTTACTCACTACAGTTCAGAGGTAAATTGTGTACTTTTACTCACTACAGTTCAGAGGTAAATGGTGTACTTCTACTCCACTACACGTATTCAATCCCTTTAGTCACTTCACAGATGTGGATGAATGATGTGAAATCTAATCAAGTGTTGAATCAGACTTTAGTTCCACCTGGAGTGAATCCACCAGCTACCCTGCAGTCTACAAAGTACTTCAGACTAGCTGCACCTTCACCAGCTACCCTGCAGTCTACAAAGTACTTCAGACTAGCTGCACCTCCACCAGCTACCCTGCAGTCTACAAAGTACTTCAGACTAGCTGCACCTTCACCAGCTACCCTGCAGTCTACAAAGTACTTCAGACTAGCTGCACCTCCACCAGCTACCCTGCAGTCTACAAAGTACTTCAGACTAGCTGCACCTTCACCAGCTTTGAGAACACTTTCATGATCAATCATTATAAAACATATATATATATATATATATATATTATTCTGAAATTACTTTTACTGTCGCTACTTTCACTATATTTTGATGAGTATACTATTCTACTTTTAGTTGAGTAACATTTAGAATGCAGGACTTGTACTTGTACAGAGTATTCCTACTCTCTGGTACTTCTGATCCGAGTACTCTCCCTCTGTCTGCATGTCTTCCTCCTGCAGCAGAACCTCATGCACACTCCATTCAACAATCTGATCATTTCATTACATTTTTTTTGGATTGACTAAATTACACACCTGCATGAGCACGCAGTTTGATTATAAGCTTAAGCTTACATTTACATATTAAATATTTACACCACTCATTAAGTAGCCTAGTTACCATTTCCAAAATCTTCATATTTGTTAAAATTGCTCCCGTAGTTTTATACAAAGTGGTAAAGTGACCGTTACATGGCTTTAAAAAGTAATGAAATAACTAAAAGCCTCAAGAAAGTTGACATGTTACCCAATTAAAGTTCTACGTTTCGGGTGTAACATTATGCCGAATAGCAGGACGGACTGTAGCCCTAATTGGAAAATGCTTTTCGGAAATTATCAAACGCATTTCTGCAGGTAAGGAGCAGCACATGAAACTGGCAGGTTTCTGCATTGCACTGGTCATTCAGCACGCAGTGGCTCTTGCTAGCTGCAGGGCTTAAATCCTCGTTCCGGAGTAAAACAGCAAAATGTCCAAAAAAGATGCTCCAATGGTACCGGGCTGAAAAGCTAATCTCCCGACTGGTTACTCACCGAGTTGGCCATCCTGGAGGCCCCGTGTTACTGTTATTTCATGGAGAATGAGTTCTAAATGAGAGGAGAGGTGAGTACAGTGTGCCTGTGACGGCGGACATGGTATCTCCTGACTGAAGCCACACTCAAGACTTGCAAAGCCTTGCCGGCTGTCAATTAACGAGAATAACCGGCAGCACTTCCGCTGTGGACTTTCAAAATAAAACCCCTGCAGTGCGGCCCTTCTCAGTGTGCCGCCCTAAATATCAGAACAAGATCTCTGAAGCCATTTCTCCGTGAAGGGACATGGTGTTTGGATTTTATTTACTCTAGTCTAGACCATGGCTCCAGAAATAACAACATAGATAGATAGATAGATAGATAGATAGATAGATAGATAGATAGATAGATAGATAGATAGGTAGATAGATAGATAGATAGATAGATATATAGATAGACCGTTTATTAAGTGTAATTGCAAAGGGATTGTAATTACAAACATGATGCTCTAAATGTTGGGAATGGGAAGGAGTTCCTTTTTTAATCTGGTGGGAAATGTATTCATCTATTATTGTAATGAATTGATAAATGTTGCTTCTTAAAAAGGTCCCAATCAGCAACTGCACATCACATTGTCACAGTGTAGTGCAGAACGTGGGGAGACATGGTTGTCTGTGATTCTCAATACTTAATCATCAGATTGAGTGAGTAAAGGCATTCATCGGCCCCTAGGTGTTTCATGTCAAAGGGGCTAACCTATCAAACACACAATAGGTTGTTTGGCCTTGTTTGCTGGTCTGCTGTGCTATAACGTTTATTTACAATAAATGGTATTCATGTCATGATGTGACACAGATATGGATCTTGTAGCTGCATATGTGAAACGGCTGTAATATAAAATCTGCTCTTTGCCCATGTCTACCAGGGACTGCTCTCAAACACACTGGTAGACAACGATATGAATGTGCCAACAGAACCAGCTGTGGTTAGGAGGATCATATACTTCACAAAACGGTTTATATTCTTTATTGCTATCCCCTCTGAATTTTGTTTAACGACACCAACAACAGAAATCAACATGAAGTACAACTTTATTACCTGAAAATCTATTCAATAAATAATATTATTTTCTTCTGTCGATTATTTTTCATTATTTTATATTGTTTGTAAAATGTTGCTGTTTCCGGTGTTTCCTTGCGTCAATTCGGCAAATTTAACGATGCCGAGTTGGAAAGCGCACGCGCAGCTTGGTGTACACGCTGGGGCTTCAGACAGAGCACGAGACGGGAAGAGCCAATAAGTGAAGAGCAGACAGACACAGTCCTCCAATGAGGTGGAAAGAACTATCCTGTAATTATGTTGCATTCATGTCCCAAGGGAAAACCGGCAAATAAAGCATGTTTAACAGTGTTAACGAGATGTTTCCGTTTACAGCAGTCAAACACCGACACCGTGCAAATTGTGTGATTTAAATTGGCAACCCTTAATTCAACAAAGAAAGCTGAAACATAACTTTTCAAGATTTTGTTATACAAAGACTGTCATTTGTATGGGAAACATTTAACAGGGTGATTCTAGGGTTAACTTCACATTATTCTGACTTTCTTCATGTTTTGCAATGAGCCTCTTACTTTTAAACTTCACATCTTTAAGCTTTAGGGGTAGCAGCATGCACAATCAGAAACCCCCAACATCTTTGGAATGGGAATTTAAAAATAACCATTGTATACTGTAGAACTAGCCTATAGTGTTACCATCTGATCAGGTCACCCTTAACGTGACAGGGTTAACCTTATAGATACACTTCTAAATAGTCACAACACTTTTATTTGAATATGGGTAACCCCCTTGGGAACAGATGATGAGTACCATAGAATGAATATGGACGACATTACAGCTCCCTGGGAGGAGAAGCCACCAGAGCTGGGAGAAGTCAGATCTTGTACAAGTAGAAGTATCAGAGTGTAATACTCTGTTGTGAGTAAAAGTCCTGCATTTAAAATGCTACTCAAGTAAAAGTAGAAAAGTATTATCACTAAATATACTTACCAAGTACCAAGAGTAAACGTAGTCGTTGTTTGATTGGTCCATTTCAGAATAATATATATGTGTTTTATAATGATTGATCATGAAAGTGTTCTCAAAGCTGGTGAAGGTGCAGCTAGTCTGAAGTACTTTGTAGACTGCAGGGTAGCTGGTGGAGGTGCAGCTAGTCTGAAGTACTTTGTAGACTGCAGGGTAGCTGGTGAAGGTGCAGCTAGTCTGAAGTACTTTGTAGACTGCAGGGTAGCTGGTGGAGGTGCAGCTAGTCTGAAGTACTTTGTAGACTGCAGGGTAGCTGGTGAAGGTGCAGCTAGTCTGAAGTACTTTGTAGACTGCAGGGTAGCTGGTGGAGGTGCAGCTAGTCTGAAGTACTTTGTAGACTGCAGGGTAGCTGGTGGAGCTGCAGCTAGTCTGAAGTACTTTGTAGACTGCAGGGTAGCTGGTGGAGGTGCAGCGAGTCTGAAGTACTTTGTAGACTGCAGGGTAGCTGGTGGAGGTGCAGCTAGTCTGAAGTACTTTGTAGACTGCAGGGTAGCTGGTGAAGGTGCAGCTAGTCTGAAGTACTTTGTAGACTGCAGGGTAGCTGGTGGAGGTGCAGCTAGTCTGAAGTACTTTGTAGACTGCAGGGTAGCTGGTGAAAGTGCAGCTAGTCTGAAGTACTTTGTAGACTGCAGGGTAGCTGGTGAAAGTGCAGCTAGTCTGAAGTACTTTGTAGACTGCAGGGTAGCTGGTGGAGGTGCAGCTAGTCTGAAGTACTTTGTAGACTGCAGGGTAGCTGGTGGAGGTGCAGCTAGTCTGAAGTACTTTGTAGACTGCAGGGTAGCTGGTGGAGGTGCAGCTAGTCTGAAGTACTTTGTAGACTGCAGGGTAGCTGGTGGAGGTGCAGCTAGTCTGAAGTACTTTGTAGACTGCAGGGTAGCTGGTGGAGGTGCAGCTAGTCTGAAGTACTTTGTAGACTGCAGGGTAGCTGGTGGAGGTGCAGCTAGTCTGAAGTACTTTGTAGACTGCAGGGTAGCTGGTGGAGGTGCAGCTAGTCTGAAGTACTTTGTAGACTGCAGGGTAGCTGGTGAAGGTGCAGCTAGTCTGAAGTACTTTGTAGAATGCAGGGTAGCTGGTGAAGGTGCAGCTAGTCTGAAGTACTTTGTAGACTGCAGGGTAGCTGGTGGAGGTGCAGCTAGTCTGAAGTACTTTGTAGACTGCAGGGTAGCTGGTGGATTCACTCCAGGTGGAACTAAAGTCTGATTCAACACTTGATTATATTTCACATCATTCATCCACATCTGAGAAGTAACTAAAGGTATTACATACATGCAGTGGAGTAAAAGTACACCATTTACCTCTGAACTGTAGAGGAGTAGAAGTAGCAAAAAATGGAAATACTCAATTAAAGTACAAGTACCTCTAAGGGGACAGTAGCCTATTGAGTAAATGTACTTAGTTATTGTACACCACTGCTCAGTGTCCCCATGTCTCCCTCTTTTGAAAATGAATTATAATTCACTTTAAGAGGGAATTATGAAACCAGTTGTCAGCACTGAATACAAGCTCTGGTTTACACAGCTATCTGCAGACATGCTATTCAAAGCTTCCTCTTTAAGTTTTTATAACGATTGTTACACAGCGGCTGTTACTCCCGAGCTGTAGTTTTTATAGTTCGCGTTTTGTGTGACAGTCGCTCTCTGTCAGTTTTGGTCCTCCAGCCTCGCCATAGTTGCATGTCACTTTGCGGGAGGCTGGATCTGCATGAATGGGGTAAAGTTCTGCAAGCAACACGAATAACTTTTATTTACTTAAACTCATCCTCTAATATGAAGTTACCCAGGAATCACAGTGGCTTTATCAACACGAAAGCATGGCTAGTTGGTTAGCTAAGTGTCTGTGTAGATAACTCCATGTAGCTGTTATTAGCCTGTTCAGCTAGCTATTACTTATGTTGCGAGCTTCTGAGTAGTATTTTAATTATAAAGTAGCCTGTTGTCTAACATGTGTTTGTGCTATAGTTTTCTTAAGTGACTTCTCGTGTTGTATGTATGAATCGGATCAGCACCAGGATGACTAGCATAAGAAAGCGCGCTACATTGAACCTCTTTGAAAAATATCTCCGTTTTATTTTCACTAGCCTTTTAGTAAAGACTGTTAATCTGAAAACCGCAACTAAGAGCAATGTCCTACAGAGCAGAGAGCACTCTTTAATTCGGTTGAACTATAATCTATCAAACATCACTGATTAAATAAAACAATCACTATTTAGCTGCCAAAATACACCATGGGCTGCGTGCAGTCACCCGTGGCTTTATGGGAAACAGAGGAGAAGTACTCAGATCTTGTACTTAAGTACAAGTAGAAATACCAGTGTATGGATACTCTGTTAGTAAAAGTCCTGCAATCAAAATGTTACTCAATTAAAAGTATTAAAGTACTTTTACTAAAGTAAAAACATATTAGTATCAACATATTGTCATTCTGCAGATTAGTCAATTCAGAATAATATGATATGTTTTGATTATAAATATTGATGCATTAACATGTTATCAAAGCCCGTAAAGGTGGAACACATTTGAATGATTTGTATTTACTTCTGGGTAGCATGTGAATTTGTGTGAAATGATATATCGCATCATGTTAATGAAATTGAAAATGTATTTGTGTATGCGTCCCGTGGTTTGGATACGCTTTAAATGTATTTGTTTTTTCCTTGGCCCATGCTTTACCCTTGCATGAAGTTGAATGTGTTGATTGATGGTATTTGGAGCATCTGTTCATAATCAAAATCTCCACAGGGTGGCTTTAATGAATCAGGTTTGAAATGTCATTTTGTTTGTGGTGCTTCCAGGGTTGAAGGCCACGTGTCTGTCCAGCATGTGCAGAGTGCAGCAGAGTCCCACAGTAAAGCTCTGTTGGCTCAACACGGTTCCTGCTTTGTCCTCTCTTCTATTGCTAATGCAGAGCTAGCAGTACAGGCCAGCCTATATTGTGTTGCTGTCCAGTACAAACTCTGTAGAAACAACTGGACCGCTTTGTGTACAAACATTATTTTAGGGTTAGCTGACAATTGAGGCTCTTTTAGGGTTATGAATAGTTTTTAGTTCAATATTGACAGTCTTTAAATGACTGAAAAGGCCAGCTATTTCCAGACTATAGCTGTCCTCTAAACCATGAAGGGAGTTGTTTTATTGTTTCACCTAAAAAGTACATTTCTACTTCACGCATTCTTGTCAAACGCTTAAACACTCGTTAAAGAATGTAAGAAATAAAAGCATTGACATTCAGATATTTCGTGATCAGCAACCACGTTGTCTAAAAACATCGGTTAATAAGCACACGCCAGACATAGTGTCAGTTTGTTGTGTAGTAGCAGGTGCTGCTCACTTACCTGTCTGTGAAGCAGAGAGTGTGTGTGTGTGTGGAGCGTACAGCAGGGTGGGGGACAGTTCAGCAGGGCAGGCTGACTTATCAGTTAGATAACAGCCAGGGAGGGGGTTGGGTTTGGGGTCTGTTTTACATTACAGTGTATCAACACATTTCACAAAACTGTATTAAGTTAGTTGAAAGCAATAATGTTAAGTTGAACCCAGTGTTATTGCTTTCAACTAACCTAGTGTATATATTTAATTAAAGTCAACGTTTCAGTTTTTTCAGTGTGACTAAAATGTTCCCAGTCAATTAAGTATTTCTGATTTTCATAATCTGACCATACTAGTAAAGCAAAATTACTTGCCGCAAATAAAGCAGCATTTGGCAAGCCGATGGTTTTGTACGTTCAGTGGCATCTTATAATTAAACGTTTCATAATCAGCAGCAGACATATTCAAATGATTACCTCAAAAAAGTGTGGATTTCCAAACCTTTAGATCAGCGCTAGGTGATATGGATTATATCAAATGCCCCGCTATTTTTGAATGAATACCTTTTTATATTGAGAACGCAACTACATTGTAGGGTTTACCTTTGGTGCTCTCAGATGTTTACACAATGAGACTTCTGATCAATAATCATCAGTTATGGAGATATAATGACCTGGTGGGTAGAGAGAAATGATGAGAAATTGAAAATGACATCACTTACTGTAACGCGACCTTTAAATCCAGGAAAAGTCAACAATCATGCCGTATTAGAATATCCATCATCTGACCCCAGGTCTGTCTCGTATCATGATATGGACACAGTCAGCACACATTGTCCGCCCAATGAGACGGCCTGAGGTCCGCTGAGCAACCTGTGAGTCAGCGAGTGTTGGTCTGCTGACAACTTCTGAATCATTGAATGAAAATGATGTCGGGGCCACAAGCCAATAGTTAGAAAACACATGGCAGGGTTCAGGCTTCAGAGGATGGGTGCTGCAGACCGCCATGACAGGTGGCTGCACCACTCGCTTCTGTTTCAAAGGCTGACTCCACGATATGTGATATTCTTGATTTAAGTACAAGGTAGCACCGAGCGCTCCTGGGGTTCTAACACTGGTTACTGTCAGTCAGCTGTGTTCATATTCTAATGGAGTTTCTGCTCTCAGGTGCGACCCGCAGGTATGATGGAGGGTCTGAAGATACGCTTTGACTTCCCCAGCCCTGTCATACAAGCCCAGGTAAGACACTGAGTTCTACTTTGTAGATGAATACAGAAGACATCAAAACTGTGAAAGAAGAACACATGAAATGATCTAGTTGACACATAAGTGTTAAAAAAATCCAGAAAATGATTTATATTTTAGAATCTTCAAAGTAGCCCCGTTTTGCCCTGATGACAGCTTTGCTCACTCTTGGCTTCTCAGTCAGCTTCAGGAGGTCGTCACCTGGAAGGGTTCTCAATGAACACGTGGCCCTGTCAGGAGTCTGTGTGGAGTGCCTTCTGAATGTGTCTGAGACCATCAGTTGAGCAGAGGCAGAGCTAGTGCACAGTGGAACGCCCTATTTGACTGCTGCTGTAATCCATATTATGGCAGAACCACTGGACTCTCCCCTGGGAGAGGAAGACCAAAAGACACCTCTGCTGCAGAGGACACATCCATAAGTTCCCACACTCAGAAACCACAGATGAAAGTAAATAAAAGATGAGCTTTTTCCTCCCCAGGCGGTGAGAACTCTTGTTGCTGCCGTGCTGAAGGAGAAAGGTTCCAATGGGCCGATCACACAGTCCTCTCCTCAGGGTGAGCTGCATGTTAACGCCAGCACCATTTCACTCTGTGGCTTATGACCTATCTTCATATTCCTTTTCTAAAAACGGTTTCATTTGTTGGAGTTGCAGCCTAATTATGTAGCATTTCTATAATCAGTTTCTAAGAAGCTTGCATTAAAACAGCAGCTGTTCAGCTTTACTCCCCAACATGGTGGTATTGCTGCAGCTGCTGGAAGGATGTGTGTTCCTCAGAGCACATCCCAACGCCACAGACTCCACATGTTGCTTTCCACGGGTCCTTGGTTGTTGCGCTGTTCACCCGCTAATGAAGACAAAGACAAGTAGCATCCTCTTCCCTTGTGCCTTCAATCGAGCCTTTATTTCTCCTGGAGATCAAACCAGGGTGGCCGAGCCATGAGGGGGCGGGACTAGAGGAGACACTGATGTGGCCCAATCTGTGTCACGTTATAACCCTCCTGTCGAAGCTGTAAACAAAGTCTCGGTGTACTGGTTACATGGATAACTGCAGTGCAGATACAAAGAATAGACAGGGAGGAAAATGTGTTCCAAATGAACATGTTGTTGATTTGGTTGTGTCTCTGATGGAAGAACACAATCTAGGGTTACCCATTCATTTCCAATGGCGCTCATGTTTGACCAGGAACACCATAGGTATAGTTTACTAACCCACAACACATCAATGAAAGGTGTGATGAGCAGTTTAATACGTTTACATGCCTACTGTGAAGGATATCATAAGGCCTTGAGACAATCAAATGTAAGACAACATATGTCTGAAAGTAGTAACTCGGTCAGATGTGTCCCGAACACGACAGGCTGGATCTGGATCTATTTCTTGAGTTGTGTGTGTGTGTGTGTGTGTGTGTGTGTTTCAGGGTCCGGCTCTGGAGGCTCTGTGGCAGCAGTGCTGCAGTGACGGCGCTCTGGTGCGCTCCTCCTGCTGCGACGCCGTGGTCCTGCTGGTGGAGCAGCAGCATGCAGAGCTGCAGCACGTCCTCCACAGCGTGCTCAACCTGCTGCCCTCCGCCAGGTACAGTCTCACCTCTCGCCTGGACTCAGAGGCACCTTGAAGCAGACTGTACGCAGGGTTAATGTCAATATGTTCCAGGACAACGTTTCAGTAACCCTTCACTGAATCTGTCTTTCCTTGTACATCTTGTTTATGTGTGTAAGCGGGTGATACAAACCATGTACCTCACATTCACATTCACAAAGCTCTGATGTATAAAGCAGATGCTGACTAAATCCCCATTCCCAGCCCACCACTCACTAACCGGGTAACAAGTTAGTGTCCACACGTCCTGGACTCATAATAATAAAATAGAAATGTAGTTCATCAGCAATGGAGAAGAACAAGTGTGTGCATGATTGTTGGTTACGTTTGAAATGAAAGAAAGTTCTACTTTTATGCGTGTCCATAAAATGTCCCGGGAGTATCCTCACCATTCTCACGCTCAGCTAGTCGGCAGCGTCTCGTCGGGTGCAGCCGTGGTATTGACCCATTCCTTCAAATCTGGAGACGTGTCTATTTTACAATGTCTCAGGATAGTCCTGGACGCTGTCATCGAACCCACCATGATAACAGAAAATGCACTGAAAAAACGAAACATTTAATTTAAAAATGGGACGACGTCTCCAGGAAGGGACTGAAGGAACGCTGCCAGACAGAGTACTGGTACTTTGATCAAGTACAGCGTCTACATACAGAAGCATAATTCAGCCCTCAGACACTCCCACAGTGTCCTTGCCCCCTCTGCTGACTGGGATCCATTAACCACACCCCCATCAGAGAAGGAGGATAAAGTCTTACTGCAAAGTGACCTTTTCTGTTCTCCATAATATGACTCGTCGTAAATGGGATTTGTTGGGTCGGCATTTTGAATGACCTTTTGCCAATGGTTGGTAGGACAATAAATAATTGGCCATAATCCTTTTTACACGCCAAAATAATGGACCGTATATCTGCACTGCAGCACCAATATGTTGATATGAACAATAATGTGGAATGGGAAAGAGGTATTGAGGAATCCACAGAATACAATCTGTTCCCCTCACTGCTGTGAAGGTTTCACGCATCTTCTCAGTTCATGTTTTATGTTTCAGGCCCACAATAATACTCCTAAGGTCTGTGGCCGTTCTCCTGTTGCCCCATTTGTTGTGAATAATCTAATTATAAAACCCTAATGGAAGTGTCAACTCTCGCATAACTCTAGGGAGACTTTTTACTGTTAAATATACCCAGCCCCTTTCTGTCAGCATGATGCTTCCTGAGCTCGTAACACAGTCTCATTGTTCATGAAGCATTATCCAAGCTAGATCCTAGGAAACCGGCCGGCCCGGACAACGTAGGACCTTTCTTTTTAAAGATAGCTGCAGACTTTATTGCTCCACCTCTTACTTCTCTTTTTAACCTCTCAGCACAAATGCAATTCCAAAAGTATGGAAGTCTGCTTATGTCTTGCCTTTGCTAAAAGGAGGGGAGGCAACTATTTTAAATAATGATAGGCCAATCTCTAAATGGTCAGTTCTGGCTAAGGTGCTCGAATGCCTAGTGAGTGAACAGGTAAAGGAGTTTTTATGTATAAATGACATCCTGTCTAAACATCAGTCAGGATTCAGAAAGCAACACAGCACCATCACTGCCACAATGAAAGTGGTGAATGATGTGGCGAGTATTTTAGATAATAAGCAGAGTTGTGCAGTTCTATTTATTGACCTATCCAAAGCGTTTGACACCGTTGATCATCACATTTTAAAGCAGTATTGGCATATCCAGCCATGCGGTGGGTGGTTTGTGAACTAGCTCTCTGAAAGGTCCCAATGTGTTCACTTTGATGGGCTGTCTTCTGAGTGGTTAAACATTGCTAATGGTGTTCCTCAAGGTTCTGTTTTAGGTCCACTTTTATTCTCCATCTACATCAACAGCTTAGGTGAAAATGTGGATGAAGCTACTTTACATTTCTATGCGGATGATACTGTGATGTACTGTGCAGGTCCCTCCATTCAGGAGGCTGGTGTTCAATTACAGGCTGTTTCTAACACTATTCAGACTCAGCTCTCTGAACTAAAGCTTCTTTTAAATGTTGAGAAAACCAAGATAATGTTGGTTAATGTTGTTCTAAAGCTAAAAAGACTACAGATACTGCTTTGTAACTACGAAAGGACAAGCACTCAAAGTGGTTACCTGTTATAAATACCTAGGTATCTGGCTTGATGATTGTCTCACTTTTAAACTTCAGGTCACTAACCTGCTTAAACAGCTGAGGGTGAGGCTAGGTTTCTTCTACAGGAACAAGTCCTGTTTCTCTCTTGAGGCCAGGAAAAGGCTCTGTGACCTTTGACCTGTGCTGGACTCTGGTGATCTGGTCTATATGAATGCACCTGCCCATTGCCTGGAACAGTTAGATGCTGCGTATCACAGCGCTCTGAGATGTGTGACTAACTGTAAAGCACTTACCCATCACTGTACCCTGTATGCAGGGCAGGTCTGCCTTCACTAGCTGCACGGAGGCTCAGTCATTGGTACATGTTCATCAATAAAGCCATGCTGGGTAAACTCCCATCTTACATCTGCTCTCTGATCTCTCTACGAATTGAAAGTACGTATTGCCTGAGATCTCGTGATGTTGTTTTATTAAACGTGCCAAGTGCTAGGACTGTCTGAGGGAAGAAAGCTTTTAGATGCGCAGCTCCACTAACTTGGAACAGTCTGCAGACATGTTTGAACCTGAGCACTTTGGTTCCCCTGCATCACTCTGGAACTCGCTGGGTGCCATGCTGTGTGATACTCATGGTACCTGTCACTGTACATAGAGTCTGTAAACTGTACCCTGTACATTATGTTGTCATCCTCATTGTTGTTCTGTTGTGTTTATGTTACATGTGTAACTACTGTCCTGCAGGTCACCCTGAAGAAGAGATCTTCTGATCTCAAGGGGCTTCACCTGGTTCAATAAAGACTACAAACAAACAAACAAACAAACAAACGGAACAGACTGCTCCACACCATAATGAGGACACACCTGTTCCATGTTCTGTTCCTGACACTGAACACATGCTCTTACTTACAGGGGAAGCATGGGGGGAAAGAATTGGGATTCTTCCATTGGACTTTGGAAGAAAGCAGAACTGAAGCTCTGGCAAACACACATTCATGATTCTAACAGGACGGGTCCATCTCCCCATATCAACAGTCCTTTCATGTCTCCTTTAGCGTACATGCAATAGTAACGGAATACTATAAACAAACATTTTCAAACTAAAGGCGGACTGTTTGGCGTGATGTTTTTTTGTCTCTTTTAGACACTTGTTAGCTACTGCCGTTTGGACATTCACAAGTGGGGTATCTACTGACGATGTGGAACGACATGTGTTTCGTCTTGTGTTAACCTCAGACTTGATTTTAGGCATCTAACCAAAATCTTCAAACATGTGTTGACTACGACTGAAGGGAACCAGACGTGCTAACATGCCAACTCGTCTCCAGGGTTGAGGACTCATTCCTGCACCACTCTATACCCTCCTAACTTTTGCCCCGTTTGGAACGTTGGCTTTAAATTCCCTCGATCGTGGATAAACTGGAAAAACTGAAACGTTGACTTGAATTAAATGTAATGTCAACACATTTCGCATCACTGTACTAGGTTAGTTGTCAGCAATAATATGATGTTTAAATAGAAAAGTACTTAGTTCGACTTTCAATAATATTAACTTGCATACATAATACATTTAATTCAAGTCAACGTTTCAGTTTGGTCTGTGAACAAATAGGCATAACAATGACTTTGAGCTTAAATAACTGCCCTCTTGTGATCATGTGGTCATGGCGATGGTCCTGCAGTAAACACATGACTGATATGATCCTCTCACATTCATTTTCACTAACGGTACAGTTTTCCTCTTTCCTTGAATCTCTCTTGATCTTTTTTTTTGATGTTCTGTGTTTTACCATCTGAACAGAAATGTCCAGGGGCTGATGAAGGTGATTGGCAGGCTGCTGCAGATGCAGGCAGACCAGAGAGACGCAGAGCAACACTTCAGCTGTCCTTACTCCATCAGGTCAGCCTTTCTTTGTCTCAATGTGTGTGTGTTCATATAACACATGTACCAAATCAAAAAGCACATTTCTGCCTCATATGTTTATATTTATGTTTTGTCTGCAAAAGGACAAAACTAAGAATTGTCTCCACCGCTTTCAGGGGCGAGTTTTTTACATCTGTGATTCTGAGTGTTCTACAGTATAGCATTACTACATGGTACAAGTGTTTCTCTACCGCTTTCAAATCCAAACGGCTCCACCAGGTGAACGTCTGCTCAAAGATAGGAGATCAACCCTGGGAGAGACTCTGAATCCGCTCACCATAACGTCTGACCCAAACATGTCCTGATCAGAGAGTGAATTGTTACCATCAAATCAGGGATACCGGGTCCCACGATTTATTAAAGTTAGTCAGACTTGATCTGACAATAAAGTATTATCGTATCATATTGTGTGTTCTCTGGTTACACCCAGACATATCTGTATTATTCATCTGGACCCATTAGGGACACGCAGACCTTGTTATTTACCCCTCGTTCCCGCTCTTTTTACTGGGGGAACTGCACACCAGAGGACACTGGGCGTTTCTCAATCTCGAGTAAAGCTGCTCCAGAGCCACTATTTCAAGCATACTACGTCATCGAGTGCCGCCGAAGTACTGTTCCAATATCCAGCATACTTTGTTTGGAGGCTGCACATGTGTAGACTCCGCGGTCTTAAAATCCCCACAATGCTTTGCGCACGGACCAATTTCTCCAAATCTGTGGCGGAAAATGTAAGGTGGGGCCTCTCATATGAAGCACACCTGCACACCTGCTCGCCTGTTCCACTCTTCGTTTTCCGAATGCCAGGAAGGATTCTTGCCTCGCTTCTGAAGCAAGACGCTCGGAAGACATGTGCTACCAAGCAAGTGTACTCAACATTGAGAAACACCCACTATGTTAGGAGAACTCTGATTTAATTCCTTTGATGTATCAAGACATATCTGCATTTGCAATCATATAACCATGGTTACCAAATGATCTTGTATAAATATAGGCTATGCTTCGAGCATACACATACTGTATATACGTGAGATAATCAGAGATGCCCTGTGCCCTTTGAATTTTGTTAGAAAAAGATTACTCGGCACCGGCTTGGTCTTCAATATCAGGATACATGTATTTATTATCCTTGCAAGCATGGAAGTAGGACAAATAGTTCCCAGAGTAGAGTCATACATCCGGCTACGTGCACAGCTGCGTAGGGCCTCTGTTATCATGTGCTACTCTGATATAGAAGGAACATTCAGTATTTCCCCAACATTTATGCTTAAATGGTGTATTTACAATCACAAAGTCCGACTGGTGGACCGTTGATTTTTAACTAGCAAATCATTTTCCTGAAGCGTATTAGGACTTTTTTTAGTTGTTCAGTCAGATAAAGGGCTTTTTACCGTAACTCAAACGGAACAAAACTATTACCATGTCCAAATGCTTCAGCTTGCAACCTCCCCTGAAACCACAACTTGTCATGTTATCTTTCTATATATTAATAAAAACAGGTGGACATTGTATAAAGAATAATTCAGTTTCCAGGTCCTACTGCTCTACTGCTGGCTCACTTTCAAACTCTTTCAGGGCTTACTCAGATATGGCGCCATTATAAATGTAATTAGTAACAAGTTAAAGGCTCACAGAATGCTCCCGTTCAAGTTCCTCGTTGTATTTCATGTTTCTTCTAGTACAAGTGGCAATAGAATGCATGTGAACCCATTGGAATGTCCTGGTTTGAGCAGGAATGTGTCATCAAATCTGATCTGATTTTCAACTTGTCACAATAACAAACAAATACAATGTGCTTAAGCTAATAACACACAGACATTTATAATCGTTCATGTCTTTGCTGGGCGCCCACTTAGGGAGCGTCAGCAGATGCTGCTTGTGTTTGGGAAACTCCACATATTTGAGTGATTATTAGAAATCAAAAACACTTCAATGAATAAAACAAGGTTTGCTAAACCTAACTAGTCAGCTTTTGTTTAAAGTCGAGGGGTTCACATCGATTTAGCTTTTCCAACCTACCCAGGGAATGATTGAATGATGTTTTCAATGTGGACAAGAACACAACTAATGGCAATTAGTATTGGCTGCTATGAGTTAAAACAGAATGTGTTTGTTGATTGTTGTAGCTAAGGTGGAGATATGACCAATCTACACATCTATACATACAAACTGTTTTTTTCCAAGGGTTCACTTTTTTTCTTGTACATTCTTTAATTTGCATGCTTGTTTTTAGCGCTTGTCTCTTTAAGGCCCGCTCTTGAAAATGACTGTTCTGACGTTCCTTTGAATGACTTTTTTACAAACAACATGTAAAACGTCTCAGCTGTAACTTTGACCAATATCAGAGCCAATGGAAAACTGACTTGGAGGCCTTTGAGCTGCTTTTGTTAAGAGAGCCTTTTATGACCAAACAGATACATAGAGGGACTAGTTCTCTGTGGTTCAGCCCCCCCCCCTCCTCCTCCTCCTCCTCCTCCTCCTCCTCCTCCTCCTCCTCCTCCTCCTCCTCCTCCTCCTCTCACCTCTGCCAGGATCCCGGGGCCTCCTTACTCACTTACAGCGGGTGATATAGACTGTGCTGCTTTCTCTTCCTCCCTCCTGCGCTCCATGTTCCTGTCTCCACCTCTCCACCTCCTCCCTTTAACCTTTCCACACGTCTCAATCCCTTCTTTCTTTCTCTCTCTCTTCTCCTGCTGCCCATTGTCCTCTTCCTTCTCGTTCTGTCTTCATCTCTGTCTGTGCTGTCTGCGTCTGTCTGGCAGCCTGGTGGGAAGATGAATGTGTGGGGGAGGGGGGGCAGCAGTCTGGCCCTCCGTTGGCCGCCGGGCCCTGGCACTGCTGGGTAACTGTAAATGCTGCAGGATTAATGGAGGATGCCCACTGGTGCCCGTTGTTGACCGGCTGCTCGATGCTGCCCCGTGCAATCTGCCACTGAGCCTCGGAGTCGCAGCCCAGATCAGGGCGGTTCAGCTCCGTCCACCACACCTCCTCATCCCCATTTGATGTTAGTCTGAGTGGAGTCTGTCCGGAGAGAGGTCAGGTACAGGCTGTGCGTCACCACCGCTAAGCTTAAGGCGGCTAATGCTCGCCGTGATGTCGCTTCTTTTGTCAAATGTTAGCAACCTCCATTTTTATGACACGTAGAAGCAAGTCAGGTATTTACAGACCTATTTGATGTCATAGATCGACAATTGACATTTCGTTTTAAAAAATGTTCTTATTTCAGGCATCACACATTAAAAAAACTGTTAACTTTAAAGGTCACCGATTATGCAAAATGCACTCTTTTATCAGAAGCAATGTGCGACCTGTTTTATAAGTAATATGGTCTGTGTTTACATTAGACTTAGACTTAGACAGACAGCACGCTCTCTATGGTTCCTCTGTAGAACGTGGTGAGGATGGGAGGGGGGAGCTGCGCAGGAAGTGTAGGCGCTGCTGTGCCTTCTTAAATAGTGATGTAGTGTGAGTGGACCAGGTCAGACTGCTTGTGATATGCAGCCCAGGGAACTTGGTGCTGGCTGTAGTCTTCACTGCTGTGCCGTTGATGTGGAGTGGTGGGTGACAGTGCTTTTTGTTCCTGAAGTCGACAATGATCTCTTTTGTTTTATGGACATTCAGGATCTGGTTGTTGGTGTTACAGCAGTCTGTCAGATGTTTCACCTCCTCCCTGTAGGCCTGTTCGTTGTTGTCCCTGATGAGTCCCACCACTGCTGTATCGTCCGTGTACTTTATGATGTGGTTGGTACTGAACCTGGAGCAGCAGTCGTGGGTCATCAGGGTGAAAAGCAGTGGACCCAGAACGCAGCCCTGCGGGGAGCCGGTGTTTAAGGTGCTGGTGCTGGAGGTGTTGTTACCGACCCGAACATACTGGGTCTCTATTAGGAAACCCAGCAGCCAGTTACACAGGGGTGTGTTGAGTCCCAGGGGTCCCAGTGTGTTTACCAGATGCTGGGGGAGGATTGTGTTGAACGCTGAGCTGATCCAGGAACAGCATTCGCACATGGGTGTTCTTCTCCTCCGGGTGGGCCAGGCTCACATGGAGCGCAGAGGAGATGGCGTCCTCTGTAGAGCGGTTAGGGCGGTAAGCAAACTGGAACGGGTCAAGTGTGGGGGGAAGTATGGAGACGATCTTTACCAGCCTCTCAACACACTTCATCATGATGGGGGTGAGTGAGTGCCACAGGCCGGTCACTGAGGATTTATTTGGCACAGGTACAATGGCTGCTGCTGCTGCTGATTAGCAAGCTATCGCTGTACTGAAGAGAGTGGGTGTTTCTCAATGTCGAGGACGCTTCCTTGGTAAGACATTTCTTCCGAGTCAGGTCCATCAGAGGCTAGGCAAAAATCCTTCCTTTCATTCGGAGAACGAAGAGTGGAACAGGCGAGCAAGTGTGCAGGTGTGCGTCATATGAGAGGCCCTGCCTTACATTTTCCACCACAGATTTTGGAAATTGTTCCGTGCGCAAAGCATTGTGGGGATTTTAAGACCGCGGAGGCTACACATGTGCAGCCTCGAAATTTCCTGCAACGAAGTACGCCAGCCTCAGTAGAATTCCAAGTATGCTGGACATTGGAACAGTCCTTCGGCGGGACTCGATGACGTAGTGTCCTTGAAATAGTGGCACTGGAGCAGCTGTCCTCGACATTGAGAAACACCCAGTATGTGTAAAGAAGCAGGATATAAAAGGTACTGACTTTGTGGTAAACCCACGAGAGAGAAAGTGTTTGAGCTCCTGTTTCAGAAATAATGCTTGATGTGGTTTGGAACATAATATGGCAGCGATTAGCTGAGTTTCTGCTGGTAGACAGCCTTCTCTTCAGAGCTCACTGCTTGCATGAGGAAGCTCCAAAGGGGCGTGGCCAGCAGCAGCTCCAAAGGGGCGTGGCCAGCAGCAGCTCCAAAGGGGCGTGAATCAGCACTTTAGAAACTACAATGGGTGATCGGTTTGGTATTTTGAGCAAAACACTTCCGAGACATGTTTTGTATAGATATGGCCCTTTTTAAATTGTTAAATTATAGCATACTAGGTGAGCTTTAAGACAAGAGAACCTGATGTGGTTAATACAAACAAATGTTCAGCTTTTAACATGTTCAACCCGGAGGCCCGCAGGGGTTTTTTTCCCACGAAACTGTGTCTCAGGGCTTCTTAACATTTAAAAACCCATTCATGTGTCATAACAACTTAACGGGAATAATCTCAGCTAACTGACAATATGAACCATTTTTACGGAAACAAAACACAAGTCTCACAAGAAGCGTCTAAATGAAAAAATGCTAACACACTTGGCACAGAACTCTATACCCTTATTACATATCGGATCTGCACAAACAAGATATTGATTAGCAAGCTGAGATTCCACAGATTCTAGGGGTATAGGTATCATCACTGAGCTATCTGAACCCGCGACAGGGGAAGCAAACACAGAGCTTTACAGAGCAAACACGGGACATTGTCTTACCTTAGCTGTTGTTCTGATCAAAAGTTGTGTTCAATGGCATTAAAACGATAAAAACACTGCTGAAGGTTAATCCATACAGTAGGTCAATCCAATGTGTCTGTGTCACTTTGAAATGATTTCTGATAATCCATCGTCATATTTATGTCAATAACAGAGTTTTCATATATAGCTGCTACGATAGCTACTAGAGCAGGGGTCTCCAACCTTTTTTAGGATGAGAGCTACTTTAAAAAAATAAAACAAGTGGTGAGCTACTTTTACTTCTCTTTTTGTTTTTTGCAGTGTATATATTTAGCATATTTTAACATTATACTCTGTGTGCTGTTTGGGTCATGTGGGACACCGTTTTCAGTGTTTACTAAAAGAAAATGTATGCAATTTAATTATTTTAACCTGCTTTATTTTGGGGTGGACCTCACCTCCTCTAGGGGGGTCTGGGGGCATGCACCCCCGGGAAATATTTTTTTTAAATGTTGAAGTTAAAAGCATCAATCTGGTGCACTTTGAAAGCAACATGAATTTATGGATACAGCTCTCAACACTCAGATGAAAGAGAGCTGTATACTTTTCAATAATCCAAACATCTTTAGAATATGATCACAACCAATAACAAATCATTTAAACTTGTTTATTCCTAACTTATGTTACCTAGTTAGCATTCTTTCTTTTTATTTATGCATATTTTACTAATCACTCCCCTTTTAAACTGTTGCAAGAACGTTATTGGTTGATATTCATTGTGGGGAGGAGGGGTGTTGGATAGATATAGAGTTGTAGTAAGTAGATAGAGTTCGCTAAGATTGAGGTTTATGCATAGGGTAGATTATTTTAATTACATTTCCTTTTTTGTGTGTGTATTTTTTGGATTTGCTTGGCGAGCTACTTATTGAGGTCTTGCGAGCTACCGCGATCGACGTGTTGGAGACCCCTGTACTAGAGTGTATGACACGCATCACTCATTCACCAATGGGTAATGTTTAGATGGATTTTAGGAACTTCCCCTCGATTCTATTGGCTCTAATGGTTCAAAAGAAGTGTCAATCATCAAAATCGACTGAGGGGGGCCAAAGATATGGAAAATGCACCCAAATGACGCCAGAAGTGTTTTTTTTGCTAAACCTCTCTAAAAAGGTCAAATGTCACTTGTTTTGCATCAATCTTGATGCAGGGTACTTATTATATGTTATAGTTTGGATTCCTAAAGCTTTTAGTCTACCATCCGTCATGTGGACGGGTGGCGCAGTAGTCTGTGCATCTGATCATCAGATCAAGGGGGGTGCTGGGGAACTCCAGTTCGAAACCCGCTCCTGCCCCCACTGCGTCAGGCCGTTGTGTCCTTTGGCAAGACACTTCACCTGAACTTGCTCCTGTGGGTATTGTCCACAGTGACCTTGCATGTATATAACAAATATGTATATGTGTAAAGCGCTTTGAGCACTAGAAAAGCGCTATAATAAATGCAAGGAATTATTATTATTATTATTATTATTATTATTCCAGGGTGGTTTTCACTATAAGTAATCTTTTCTTTTTGGACGGACACTATCATTTACATTTTTTTACCATGTTCAATCTGAATTTACTTTAAAATAAAAAAAATCCATATCGATTCTGACTGTTCTACATCCAACTCACAGGTTTATCATTGCTTTGAGAAAAAGATTATTAATTGACCCCTTTCAGAAGTGAAGATATAGTCATTTGTTCTGGGAATGTCATTTTCGAGTCCTGAAAAACAGGCTCAGGGCTCAACAGGTTAAGACTTATTGCTGCATCATTCTATAGGGCTGAACAATTAATCAACATTTTGTCTAAATCAATATATAGACTAATGCTATATCAAGACGGCATCAGGTGCAATATTTATCTTTCTGGGGCATCGCGGCCATTTTAGGAGGATAGAGTCTATATCAGGGGTCTCCAACCTTTCTTCATCTGAGAGCTACTTTGAAAAAAGGAAGTGCTTACATGTATTCACATAGCACTCATCAGTTCAATTAAGCTACTTTTGTACTTTTGTATACGTGTGAAATTGCAATACCCAAAGCTTATCAACAATCTTTACTTCACATCAAGGTCCAAGAAAATGACAATTTCCACATATTATTATGGCCCTCATATACCTCATTCACACCAACGTGTTTCAGGGCCGGTTCGGAGCTGGAGCTTGAAAAGCACCGGGTTTTCCTGTTCACACCGCAGCGGAGCAGCCTCTTAGCTCCGGAATCCGGTTTGTTTCAAGCACCAAAAAAATGTCCGACTAGAGAAAAAGCACCGCATACGTCACGCTCACGTCGAGGCGGGGGCGGGATCAACTCCTGAACAACAACAAGAAGCCCGCGTTGTATCCAGTTTGTACACAACGATGGAGAAACTTAACAAGCAGCAGTGGGCCACTGAAGAGACCAGCTACCTGCTGGGAATATGGTCTTCTGAAGAGGTACAGAGGAAGCTGGAGCACAATCGGCCATTGTTGTTGTTGTTGTTGTTGTTGTTGTCGGTGTGAGCTGTGAGGGGTTTCCGCGCGGGTTGGCTTTATGAAGCAGGCACGCAAACGGTTACGTCATGACGCAAACGATGACGCAATGACGCAGCACCAGTCGGACTCTGGGCGGTGTGAAAAGAGCTGGAGCTAAACCGAAGAACCGGTTCTGAACCTGAAAAGCTCTAGCACGGAGCTTGAACCGGAGTTGCGTTGGTGTGAATGAGGTCATAGTAAGTAAATCACTGAACATTCACATAAATGTCCCTTCTTATTACGGCCCACATAGTAAATACATCGCCTTAATCACCACCTTGCAAGCATCTTATGGCACAAACATGTAAAATAAGTGGCATTCACTCTTTTTTACAGTCAGTGAGATGACTGGCGCTGCATGGAGTCCACCATAGAGGGGTCTGCTGGACCCACTCAGTTTCACTCTAAGAGTCATTGAAATGTTCATCAGTCCGTCTTGTTCTGTATTTAGATTTCATTCATGTCAGAAAAAGCTGCTTCACAAAGTAGAGCCAAATAAAGCAGACGTGTTCAGTGCTGCTTGGTGAATGTTCTAGAGTTGTCTGGGTCTACAAGGCTCCAGAAAGGTTGTGAGTGTTGCTGAGGCTTAAGCTGAACATGATTTTGGAGATGTATAACCTCCATCTCCATCTCCACAGGATCGACACTGAACTTCAGCCATCTTTTTCTTTTTCTTCTTCGTCTTGACATGACATTATAAACCATAATAAATCTGTATGGCCTAGCCTCCCTATATCTGTGTGAAGTTGTTCCATCCTCAAAAACAAAAAGCTAATGCTTCTGCAGTCGAGCTGCAGCTTCTAGCAACGACCTTCTGTTAAGAAAGGACACTGAATGTCCTGAATGAGGCCTCACACACAGGACCTGAGTCTGAACACAGCAGACAACAGGAGGATTTACAACAGCATATACAAACTAAAATAGTGCATGTGGGTGCACACTCACATTCTCTGTCTCACTGTTACTGAATGTATGAGACTAAGTTAGCTTCATCATCTCAATCAGTGATTAAGTGAATAATAAAGTTTCTATCAGGTCACTATCAGCCTGTCACTCATTATTTCCAGGGAGGGGGCGGGGCTTGGAGGAACGGAGGAGACGGTGATCGCGGAAGCTTTTTTCCTCCTGCCTTCACAAACTTTACACACGTATTTATCAACTGAAAATAGCAAGAGGACATTCATACTCTGCGTTCCAAGACTTGACCTGACATGGTGCTAACGCGAGCATTTTTTAAAACATAAATCCGTGTGTTTCTGAGCCGCAGCCACACGGACTGATTCAGGTGCATTGGACGTGTTGGAGACCCCTGGTCCATAGCGACAGCAGCCTCAATAGATATCAGCGTTCCCCCCAATCATCCCAGTGTCGTGCTGTGTGTTCCTGTCGGAAACACATTCGGCGTCTCTTGCTGATGTGCGCTACGTCTCCCTGAAAGAACAAAGTGGTCCTTTCTTTGTTTTGTTCATTGATCATAGGAGTGTCTGGAGCAGCCAGGGGCATCACGGAGCCTGCCAACAACGTGTATAACGGTCCAAGGGAAACCGTTACGGACACTCCGCTCGCTGAACAGGTTAGGTCACTAGATAGCAGCCACGATGTTCCTCCAAAGAGGGCCGCCTTGCCGCTGATGACGGCACATTCTCATTCCCTATAGGCGACGCAGTAACAGAATCTGGATTTATATCTGAGAGTTATTCAGGTCTGTGTCCCAAACCCCCTCAGATGTTGTTGTAACCTGCAGACCCCCCCAGGAAGCAGTGTGACAACAGGCGGATCCTACCTGGCCCATCTGTCTGCCAGCACTCAGCGGTGAACTTGGAGTTGAACTAAAAGGAGGGGGGGTCCGCCTTGACTTCCTGCCACTTCCTTTGTGTGGCAGCTGAAAAGCAGGGAGCAGTGCAGAGGCTGATGGATGGGAGCTGTATTGAAGCCGAGGGGTTTGGAGACAGCCACGGGGAACCTGAGGAGGGGGCAGAGATGGTCTGACCGATTACACTGTGTGAAGAGGGGGATGCATGAGGGGGGGGTGCAGTCGCTGAGTAGTCCATGTCTGGGCCACACTGCAGGCTGCCACATGCACAGACATTCTCACTCATTGAACTTCCTTCCTACACTTAAAAATGTGATTGATGGAACGCATCGGTTAAGTGGAGCTGATGGTGGGGTTGCCCCCCCCCCACCACGTGTTGTGTTAACCTCTGGCCTGGCTGTGGGCACGACTCTTAACAATACACAGAGGCTTCACCTTGGATCTGACCCCAGTGTTTTGTCTGGGCTTAATGGGTTTGCAAATTCAAGAGTAATGGAGGCTGTGGGTTGTTTATGCAGGACGGGTCAAGAGCGGGAACTTGGCCATGTGGGTATCAAGGAACGCTCGTTATCTGGGCTCGGCTACATCAGCATCAGGTTACCTGTGTTCGTCCCACAGGGGCTGGATTGACATTTTAGCACAATTGAAATGAATAAACGGCAGCAAGTCTATGTACATATCTAAAGTATAAAGGACATGAACCACAAGAATACTCAATATAAAATGTACTACATCAATTTGTGGAGAATTCCCAGAATATATTACAGTAGCAGAAAAAGATATACATATGGTAGTATATCAATTACAGTTTTGTAAGTAGCAGTTGTGCCAAAGTGTTCACTGTTGCTCATTGGGGAGGAACCAGTGTGAACCAGTGTGTTCCGGTCTGTCCGTGTGACAGCAGAGCTGGAGCAGTCTGTCCAGCTGCTGTCACTCATTCTGATTACATACACTGTGTATTCTGTGTTATGCAAGTGAAACATGGAGAGGTGCAAATAGGGTATTTACCACATTACGCCATAACGTTACTCACTGATAATGGTTTGAAGCACACAGTTAGCTTTGTGTGTGACTTTGATTGGCTGCTGCACTCCATGCATCTGTCTTGGAAAATCCTGTTTTATCTTCACTCCATCTTCTTTGTTTCATAGAGGCACTCAGAAGGTGTCGCAGCTACAAACCTCTGGCATCTTGATGGAAGCTATACGGCAGAGGTTCCGTAATTTTTTATTTTTATTTTCCGCCGGTCAACATGTCCGTTAAAGTTTAAATCTTCCGGACAAAATTTGAAAAGTGCCGGTCAAAAGTCTTCTTTGTGATTTATTGAGCTTTAAAACAAATTGATATGATTCGATATTAAACAAACTAATCATAGTAGATTAACTATTCAAACGTGTTCAGTAATATACAATAACACGAGAATAATAAACGGAGAGCTCTCCCTCTCCTGACAGCCCGTCAGTCTCATGCAGCTCGCGGATCAGTAATGAGTGACCCGACAGTCAAACTAAACATATCTATAACTAGTTACGGTAGTTTGAGAGGTCATTAAAATAGCTACGTGTGATATTCTAACCTGAAGTGTGTTTTGTTCCACTCACCGCTGCATGTGATGCAGAGCTGCGTCTCGACTCGTCAGCAGCAGCTGATCTCTCTCTCCCGTCAGATTAGACTTCACTCGCGTTTATGTCCATATCGATCAGATCCAGCTGGTTCTAGCTAATGATAGGACTACCTGCTTATTAAAAGACACCTAAACAATAAGCATCGCTATGCAACGGGGTGAGGCCACAAAGTATAGCGCAGCATTATGCATTTATTACATGCCCACCGGAACCCCGAGGCATTACCAACAGATCAACGCACAATCAACCCATACAGGACATCTCTTTCTCCACATCAAGTGTTAGACATTAGAGTTGACTATTCTTGTCTGTCACATAAGTGGCGCAACTGATGCGATATTGCCCTAAAGGGAAATTATTTTGACCGGAGAGATTTAGATTTTCCGGTCTTCAGCATATTTTACCGGTCATAGTCCGGTAATTACCGGCTAACGGAGACTCTGCTATATGGTAACTGTGGTTATCCTCTGACTTTCTACATCTACTTTAATAACATCTACGCTCGTAACATCTTCACAGTATGTCAACATGTACTCTATGGCTTTGCACCAAACTGTGAAATGTCTTGTCCCAATATTTTGTTATGGATATGTAAGTTGTCCAGACAGTGTATCCTCATGGCTCTCCTGGAGGTTCCCCATGATGTTGCTCTTTGGTGAAATATCTCCACAGCTTTCGTATGGATTTGGTATTTGTACCGAGGTTCATGTTCCCCACGGGAAGAATTGTGATTTCTTTGGTGATTCAAAACATTTCCTCGAACAAATCCAGCAACATCCGTGATGCGTCTTTGCAGGAACAACCCTCACCCATACATCACTGCTCTGGAGAACCGAGTGGACTGCTGGCCCGCTCTGCTGCTGGAGATTGATGACTTCATCCAGCAGGCTGCGGAGAGGTGAGCATGGCTGCCACACACTGAAGGCTCCGTCCAATCCCCTCCTTCACTGCATGACTTTCAGAGCCATCTGTGGCCGGCATCGTTTCCAGATAACTCATCTAACTATCATCAGCTGTTATTATGTAGTGAAAGAAATACATACAGATACAGCATGGATCATTCTCTCACAAGGCTTCAATGTGAGGAATCTCCACACAGTATCAGCCTTACCGATTGATATTTGCCGACATAATATGGTGTCTGTATTTTCTGCAGGAATGAACCCGCCTACGTCACCATGCTGGCCCCCTTCCTGCGCTACCTGTACTGTGAGCCTCAGAGGCAGCCGCAGCACGCCCTGCTGCGCCACGGGCTCCTCAGGGTGCTGATGCCCTCTCACCCAGCAGCCAGATCACTCCTCCAGAACAAGGAGCAGGACCCGGTGTTTGAGAGCCTGCTGCACTGCCTCTGTCAGCTGGTACCACACATGCAGGTAACTAATATCAGATCAGAGCCCAGTCTGCTCTGATTGTTTTGCCGGCAGACGTCCCACCCCTTAGGCTTTGTAGACCATTTACATGCACACAAGCACAATAGGATTTCCTCTCTTGCTGATAGGTGGACAGTGTGGAGGCGGTGCTGGAGTTCTGTGGGTTCGTAGATGCCCTGCTGCAGGTTCTGGTCCCGGCCCCTGAGCAGTGGAGGTCAGAGAGGGTGGGGCTGACCCTCCAGGTGCTGTGTGCCTGCAGGTGCTGCCTCCGGCTGAATGCAGACTGCAGACCTCTTCTCAACCTATTACAGCAGCTCCTGCCGGCCTGCCAACAGGTGACACCAGCAACGATATGACCCAATACAACTTCAGATTATTATTTTAATATTTTACTCATTGCACATTTTTAAGTTGTTAAAACATTTAAAATAAATATTATTATTTTATTCAAAAAATTTAGCATACAAAAAAAAATCCCCCACTTGGATAAATTCAGTGTTTTAATTCTGATAATATGTAAGATATATTTGTGCCAACTTCCATTGTTTACGTGTATAGGAGCTACCATTGGACGAGCTGTTGATGGGCGTGGCCCTTCTCCTGCTAGAAGTCCCAGCCACCCAGCAGACCAGCCTGCTTAATCTGGGTAAAAAACCTCTTTCATAAATAAATTAAACAATATTTTTGGACAGCCAAGGGAGAGACATCCAGTACTCAAGAGATGTTCTTGAAGTCTGAACTTTCTCCTGTCAAACACTGCCACAAATCCCGTTCCCTGTGTGATCGGGAGTCATCTCAGACAGCTTATTCATTACAATGCAGCAATGTATAATGCCTTCTGTGTAGTAGTGTATGGATTTGTTCATTGGATCATTCTGACTCATTCGATCTGTCCTGCATGTCGAGTAGGGCTGCAACAAACGACTAATTTGATAATCGATTAATGAAACGATTAATCGACTATTCGGACTATTATGCCTTGCACAATTTCTCAAACGCTCTTATTTAGCCATCAACTTTTAGATTTAGCTTGAGGTTGTTTTAGGCATGTGGAAACTAACAATGAAGATAAAGATGAATACTTGATTCAAAAATACATATATTATTAAATTAACTCAACAAAATTAACATTGCTTTTTATTTAAATTAAATAAATAATATATCACATCAAAAGAAACAACAATATTTTAACAAATCATATTAAATAATAATAATTAAATAATAGTGTTAACAGAATTGTAAACAGAATAGCTGAAACTTTAACAAAATAAATAACTCAGTTACCTCTAATCATGTTTGTTTAATTGTGTTAACTGCGTGTGTTGCTGACGTGGACGCGTTATTTGTGGATGGGGCGACAGAGCTACTAGAAAGGCAGTCGAAGCCGGTGCACTTTTGCTAAATGTTTAGACAAATTGCTCGTGTTACTCTTGGCAGCAAGCATTGTCCACCTAGAGACGGGTAACGTTTAACCACACCTTGGAGCGCTTCTCTCCGACATCTCCGCCGTGTGTTGCTGCATGTAGCAGCTGCGTGTGTGTAAACAGCCCCGCCCCCACACACAGACGGGGGAGAGAGAGATCTCGTCTGGATTGGAAAGATCGAAAATACATCAGACGCATTTTTGTTTGTCTTTTTGCATACAGTATTAGAAACGAGTTGGCCACACTAAGACCGCGATATAATGTTTATGTAGCAATAATACATGACATATATTGTTTAAATGTCTCCAGTACCGATAAAAAGACCGATAACGTTGGAGCTTCACGGCGCGTAAAACACACGTGATGACGTCGCCAACGAATCGACGATTAGTTGGCAACTCATTTGGTCATCGATTTTAATCGATTAAGTCGATTAGTTGTTGCACCCCTAATGTCCAGGTGTCATTTAAAAAACCCTTTCCATCAGCTTATATTGCATCGTCTTTATTTTTGAGAAACCACCCTTTTGGTCAGATATCATGCTTTACCACTGACGTGACTTCCATGACGTGACTTCCATTACGTGACTTCCATTTCCTGAGTTCATTTCTGCCCTGCATACAGTGCATCCATGCCAAGAGCTTTGTCTGCAGAAGAAGAGGTCTGCATGTAATACCTACACATTGACTCAATATATTGATCCTGCATTTATGGGCTCCCATAGTTTTCACAATGACTTTCCTTCCATGAATTGATCTGTACTGTAACCGTCACGTCTTATGAACATTCCTGAAAATGACTGCATTTGGTGTTTTCTACCTTATGTGTCCATATGGATTCTTTACCCCTCGTGTTGCCCTCCTCTGATTGGCAGCTCTGAGTCTGGTCCCTGAGCATGGGGAGCTGGCCCCCTGGCTGAGTCCGGTCCTGGTTCTTCCGGTGCTGCAGCTGCTGTCCTGCTCGGGCCTCACCGAGGCGCTGGCTGACCAGCGGAGGCACAGACTCAACCAGGACTTGGCCCACAGCCTCCTCTGCAGAATCAGCAGGGAGACGGATAAGCTCCCACAGGTAACATTGCAGTCTGTGGGAGAGGAACTCCCTCTGGAGGGAACACAGGGACTTTAGCCTTTGCAGACCATTTACATGCACAGACAGGAGAGGAGCACCAAAACAATTCTAGGGCCTCTTTCAAACATTGGGAGCAGTGCACATTTCCAGACAGTGTCCCCTGGAAGATATCCAGATGTCCATTCAGATGTTCACATGAAAATGTATAAAACTGAAGAACAAATCCTGGCTCCTTTCACAAAGGGTGGGCTTTCTGTTTTAATGCTTGACCTTTTTCAGTTGAAGATTATTTTATAAATAATATGTGTAGATTTATAGATTTTAGCATTTTCCCCAAGAAACAAATATTTGCCTTTCTCCTTCTCTCAGCCCAGCCCACCACTGGCTCTTCCTCTCAGTTCCTGGTACAACGAGCTCAGCGTGGCTCTGTCCATACTGCGTAGAGTGACGGAGGACCCGGCGGCGGCAGCTGATTGGCTGCTGTCCGTCAGCTCGGCCCTGTCCTCCGGCCAGAGCCAGCTCTGCTCCCTCAGCCTCATGGTGACCCACCTCCTCCTCACGGGGGGGGAAGACGTCTGCCAGCTGGCTCTGAAGGCCGCCCAGGCCCTCGCTGCTGCAGAGCCCTGCCAGGTACACTCAGTGATTTCCATTTAAAGAGCTTTTTTACAACAATAAGCAGAAACATGTATGCCTAATATATATTTACATTTATTTTGAGAATGCCTTTCGCTAATTGTTTATTTTTAAATGTATTTGTTTGATGTAAAATAAATACAAATATATATATAATCAAATTGTGAAAGGCATAATGAGGCATAAGTTACAGTGCATTATCAGGAATAAGTATTCTAAAGTGTTTCTAAAAACAACAGATTTAAAGTAAGACAGACTGCTAAAAGGTTGAGAGGTACAGGTTGTATCTTTACATAATACATTTCATTATTCAGTGAGGAAAATGTTTATTCATTTATTGTGATTGGTTAAATCTGTATTTCACTTTTCATAAAAAAAAGAAAGAAATAACACGGCTATGATTATGGATCCTGAACATAATCATATTAACTCAATTTCAAATGGATCCTTTCTCTATTTACAATGAATTATTTCCACATTTACAAAACAAACAACAGAAAAAAAGACAACAAACAAAAAAAAGACAACAAACAGAAAAAAAGACAACAAACAAAAAGAACAACCCGAAAACAATGACAAAAAACACGTCCAGCTGGGAAGAGACCGAGGGGTAGACCTAGCACCAGGTGGAGGGATGATGTCTCTTCTCTGGCCTGGGAGCGCCTTGGGACCCCCCAGTCAGAGCTGGTTGATGAGGGGAAAGGAACGTTTGGGGCTCTCTGCTGGAACTGCTACCTCCGAGGCCCGACCACGGATAAGCGGGAGAAGATGGATGGATGGATACATATTCATTTATTGGGGAATTTATTTACCTTAACTTTAGGACAATGGTCAAGTAGCGAAATAAAGATGACTTACAGTTTAAAAAACATCATTTGAAATGTAATGCTCTAAAATAAAGAAGCTCTCCCAGCCTTCAGCTGCTGGATGTTCTACAGCTCCATACAGAGAAGGTTGACAGACCTCCCAGACCCCCGGGACTGTAAATGGAGTCACAAGCTGCAGAAGATGATGTGAAATATCACATGGTGTTATGGGCTGCTCATTACCGCGCTCGTTAGACGCCGCCGAGTTTTCCCCTGCTGCTCTAATTGCTCCCAGAGTGCCACTTTGCTGCGCTGGATGATGGCTTGGTAGAAGCGTTATTGGCATATGTGAATCTTTTGACTTCCCACCTCATATAATTGCATCATATTTGCCTGCTTTGTTCAAGTGTTATGTCAAAGCTATACGCATTCGATATATATATATATATATATATATATATATATATATATATATATTCATCCATTATAATTCTTTGGGATAGTATTATGAAGTGGCTAATCCTGGGTTTTAAAATGTCTGAAGCCACATGAGGTCAGGTGTCCGACACGCACAGAGATGCTGTTTAGTTCCACTTGAAAAATACGATTTATTTAACAATAAACTCCGGTTGACTTTCAAGAAAAAACGAATAAATCAAAAATCCAAATATCTCTATTGTGATAAAGCAATCATCAAAAATACGGTGATGGAAATAATGCGCTAGATGCTAAAATATGTAAATGATGTGCAACATAATGTGATCTACTGTATATAGAACAATGCCGATAGTAATGTGGTCAGAAAGTGTAGGCCTACAGCCATCCAACCCTGATGTCCTTGTCCATTTCAAGCCTCGCCCATCACAAGATGACATAAATAACAGTTCTGAAAAAGAAAATCATAAATAACTGTAACTCATATATATCTGTTGGATACAGTATTTTCATCATAAATCAAAAGGGGTTAATGGCTCCAATAATTCTATTGATACACCCGGCCTCTCATGGATTCATGCTGAACGAAATCTCCCTTTCCTTCTTTTCCAACTCACCTCTTCCTCTCTAGCAGGTGAGGTTGTTGCTATGCAACGGCCAAGGTGCAGGGCAGCAGTAAGTTATGTTAATGAAAGGCTGTAACACTGCAGAGCCTGTGGACTACATGCATCCAAAGACCCTGACTACTACCTGTTTCTGACCTCCACACCGAATGGAATAATGAACCGTTAACCCTCGGTAGTCCTTCATCCATCAAATTCAAAGGAGTTCTATTGACATGACCATACCGAAAACATAGTACTGCCAAAGCACGTTGTAGATAGGTAGATATGAGTATGGATAGATGATGATGGATGAGATAGTATGAGATGATGATGGATGGATAGATAGATGGATGGATGGATAGATAGATGGATGGATGGATATATGGATGGATGGATGGATAGATAGATGGATGGATGGATGGATGGATGGATAGATAGATGGATGGATGGATATTGGATGGATGGATGGATGGATAGATGGATGGATAGATGGATGGATGGATAGATAGATAGATGGATGGATAGATAGATGGATGGATGGATGGATAGATGGATGGATGGATAGATGGATGGATGGATAGATAGATGGATGGATGGATGGATAGATAGATAGATGGATGGATGGATAGATAGATAGATGGATAGATGATGGATGGATAGATGGATGGATGGATGGATAGATAGATGGATGGATAGATGGATGGATGGATGGATATATGGATGGATGGATGGATAGATAGATGGATAGATAGATAGATGGATGGATAGATAGATAGATGGATGATGGATGGATAGATAGATAGATGGATGGATGGATGGATAGATAGATAGATGGATGGATGGATAGATAGATGATGGATAGATAGATGGATAGGATGGATGGATGGATAGATGGATAGATGGATGGATGGATGGATAGATGGATGGAAAGCTCGTAGCAGGTTAGGAGCGCTCTGAGCTATCCTAAAGATAAGCACAAAAAAGGAGTGATTTCCTAATTTAAGAAAAGTGAGAAAACAATGTACTCCTCGTCCCAGATGTAAGACCAACAATGAGTGACTCTGAGAACAAAAACATGTCACTTTGAGAACGTTAGGATAGTTTCCTTCATCCAAACCCTCCATGTGTCTGCAGGTCCCGTCTCTGCTTCCTGTTCTGCTGTACAAGCTGGGGAAGGAGAAGAACCCCGTCCTGGCTCATGCTGTGCTCAACTGTCTGCCACACCTCGGGACTCATAAGGTACACACACACGCACACACACACCACACACACACACACACACACACACACACCAGCAACATACACCTTTTTTCTACTACGCTGCTATGGACAGTTATTATCACTGCTGTGTATATTGTACTGTTATACTATACATATATTCATCACATTTGAGTCACACACGTGTCCTGTCCAAATTTGTGTTTAGAGCGTTATTGTTTTATATATTTACTGTTTTGTATTTATATCTCTTAATATTTGTATATGAGTTATAAACCACAGCCAGCTAATTTGAAAATATTTGTTGTTATCATTCATATAATGAATATAAAACGCTGTAGAGGGCTTTGAGAATATTCATAATTATGAATCATATTATTCCAGTTGATGTTAGCCATTGACACACACCCTGTGCTTGGATGTTGCAGCTCTGCGTCCCCATGGTGCTGCAGACCCTTAACAAGCTGGCCAGCGCCCCCAGGCTGAGAGCCGTGGCAATGCGCCTCCTGACCGCTCTGTGGAAGAAACAGGTCTGTGGTTACCATGGAGCTGCCCAAAGAGCAGCCCTATCGTCTGTTCCTAACTATGTGTCCTTACCCACTGTGAGGAGCGTCATCATTATTCCAACACTATCTGACGTGTTGATGATGCGTCAGAGGATGTCTGTCTGCTGTGGGGAAGCGACAGTTCTCTGTACAGTGGACTGCTGGAAGCGCACACTTTGCAACATGCGCTGTTATAGTGTTGTTTTATGCAGCTTTAGGAACGTGGACAACAGAGAAAACATATGCTTCATTACCAAGGTTAGAATTCATCCTGCAGTCCACACGAATCCTAATACATAGGATTCTATGAACATATTTTTAAATAAATAAAATGTTCATATTTCTCCTTTTGATTATCATATTGTTGAACGTTCAAAACACAGCACTTTGGCAAGTCACGGCATAAGTTGTGAAATGCTGAATAAGCACCGTAACTTTCCGTGAACAGCAGAATGTTGTGTCACGGTAAATGTTGCGGCTGCAAAGTATTGTGGGACGGCATTTTTGTATTGTTATAAAGGAAGTTTTCAAAGCTCCTTACCTATCCTCTAGAGCAGCGGTTTTCAAAGTGTGAGGCGCGCCTCCCCTGGGGGACGCCAGAGAGCTTCAGGGGACGCCAGCGCAGACCCGGCGCCAGAACAAATCTGAAGGGAGGGCATATGAGGGCACACAACACCGTCACCTGCCCTGCGGCACACCATATATCAAACAGCGAGGCCAACAGCATCGCGGAAAGACGCAGACTTATCGCAAATACATACACAAATAAAGGGCCACATAGAAACCACTTTGAAACATTGTGTGCGTGGCAGCACAGACGCTGTGAACCACGAGCAAGGCACACTGGTAAGGATGGCAGCTTCCTCATCGCTGCACTCGGAGAGAAATAGTAGAGACGGAGACGATGAACTGTTCAGCCCGCCTTGGCATGGTTTATGTTCCTATGCCCTGCAGGTGCATCCTTTCACTCAGCCGAGCTAACTTAGAACATTATGTTGGCCAGCTCTGCATCTTTGTGCTGCAGCGTATACTCAGTCAGCGACAGGAAGAGCCCACTGCCTGACTCGGACATGCTGTGGAGTGAGTCACCTCTGAGAGGCAGTTGGTTGACGGCTAAACAAGCTATAATAACAACGACAGCTGACGTAATAACGGCTCCGTGCAGCTGATCTGCACCAAAGCACTCGTTTCCTCATTTGTTTCCTCGCGTATTCGTCTCTCTCTCTCTCCCTTTCTCTCTCTCTCTCTCTCTCTCTCTTCCTCTCTGTCTCTCTCTCTCTCTCTCCTCTCTCTCTCCCTCTCTCTCTCTCTCTCTCTCTCTCTCGCTCTCTCTCTCTCTCTCTCTCTCTCTCTCTCTCTCTCTCTCTTCCTCTCTGTCTCTCTCTCTCTTCTCTCTCTCTCTCTCTCTCTCTCTCTCTCTCTCTCTCTCTCTCTCTCTCTCTCTCTCTCCACAAACTCTCACATGAAATGTGTTCTTTTGATGCGGCATGCCTGAGCAGTCCTTTATCAGTCTGTAATGCGTGTTTCATCAGATGAAGACGTATTGACTTTGAACCGTCTACAGGGGAAACAAAAGGCTGCGTCTGCTTTGAACGAATCTTCAAGCCGGTCTGTTGTTGTACCACGCAGCGGCTAAATGCGCTTCTTTCCTCAAAACAATCTCTCTGGGTAACGATCCAGTTTCACCTGCCCCAAGATCATCTGGGGCTGTTGGTCTTTGAGCGGTTGCTGGCCCAATATTACCTGTTGATGTGCTGCTCGGTAGCGTCTGTAGTGGAGGCTCCGGCACGGAGCAGGAGGATGCTGAGGAGGATGCTGGCGGGTGTGGTGCAGGGTGTGGCAACGCAGAGGTGATGGCAGGGGCACAAGGAGCTGTGCCTCGGAGGACAGCGTTGGTGGCGGCCGTCTTGATGAGTCGAGGCTTGGGCTCGCTAACTCAGCCCTGGGGTTTGCCGAGGTCCAGCTCGTGACATTAAGGCGTGCTGCTGCAGCGGCAGGTGCAGGTCGCCAGCAGCGCCATCGGCTGCAGTTCTTTCATCGCTATTTCGTTTGAATAAATCCTCAGACCTTTTAAGCCGATTTCTGATATCCATTTTGTAATTCAAACAGAAATGGGAGTCTACAGAATGCACAATAAACAAATCCAGAATAGGCGGCAGAGTGTGACGCTGTGATTGGTCTAAATGTGGACGAATCACAAATCACAACAGACACATGCATTTATTTGAGGTAGCCTGCGATTTTTTTTTAGTTACTCTCTGACATCACATACATCGTAGCAGAACAGCTCACCGTTTATTTATAATCAAAAAAATAAAAATATATATATATATTTTTTAAATGTTATAAATAATAAAAAACGTGTTTAGGGCAGGAATGTCAAATGGGAGGGCCAGTGAAATCTAGCTAGCTAACTTTATGCGAGCGGCAACATGGATGGATTTGTAGTGAAGTTGCCTAAAGTGAGAGAGGAGACAGCGTCTGGCAGAAAACGGAGGAAGTATGACCATGATTATTTGAAGCTAGGATTTTCATGGACCGGTCATGCATCTGTGTGTTCTGGAGAATCACAGAACGGCCGGCCGTCAACCGCCCTTTATTTTAATAATGCTTACTTTGATCAAAAGCAAGTAGCGGTCAAGGCTGCAGCCAGAGGATGATCTGCGTTGCTTCCTGTCTACATAGCATCCCCGCATCATCCGCCTGAGCGCATCGAAGACGCAGGCTCATCGTTCCCACTAAAGTAGGGCTGAGTGGAATAAGGAGGCAACGTTGACGTTCAGTGTGTTGCCGGGAGCATATAAGGATTTATCCACCATGTTGAAAATGTTAAAAATGTTTAAAAAAAATGTTAAAAGCATAAAGATAAAAAGGTTTAAAAGTTGTTGTTTAATGTGACGCTACTCAGCCAATCAAATCGGTGCAGTCAGTGAGTCAGCACGATAGATTCAAACACGGAGACGAGAGGAGACGAGAGAAACAGTGGGAGTCATTTCAAATGGCGTGCTCAAGAAAGAGAAAGGTAGACGGCGAAACCGGAGATCATACGACATGTCCTCTCACTGGACCTCTTTGAAATGCAATTGAATAGCCCTGCATTATAGCAACAACAATAATAATAATAACAATAATAATTGGGAGTGGGGGGGCGGCTGTTCTCATGTTCTCTGAGGGGAGGCTCACCTTCCCACACTACCACTGAGGTCGTTCCAGGCCATTTCACTCCTTCTGGAACCTTCCTGCTAAACTGACCGTTTGACCCGTGATAATAAGTGACCGTCATCGTGAAGAGGGTTCGTTCTGAGTTTTGGAAGTAGGCTTTTTCCAGGTACTTATTATAGTACGTGTATTGCCTATATGGTGGTCCACACGCCCCTACTTTGAGAGGCACTCGGAGTCAAATCTATTTGATCCACCTGGAGAAAAGGTATAAGAGTTCACAATATCAACATTTCCACCACTTAACCTTTCCTTCAGGACAAGGAACTATCCCCGCTTATCATTTTAAACTCTCCAATTGTGTTTTAGAGCAGGGGAGTGTTATTGTGTACTCGGGTGTTTTAAAGGGGGAGTAAGGTTCCATAAAAGCCCCTCAATAACACAAGCAGGCTGTTTGAAGCCGTGGTGGACCAGTAACCGCCTTGTTCTGAGGGGGAAGTCACTGTGTTCCTCTGTTGTAGTCTGGTAGCTTTGAACATAGCACAGGTCGTGGCTGTCTTGTGAAAATGCTCTAGAAATAGTGTACTCTTAATCGGATTTATTTAAAAAAAATGAGGGCCCTTTCTTTTACGTGGCTAAAATAGGTTTTGCTACGGCTCCAGGTCCCAGCAGTGCATCTGAGCTGCTACTCCAAACCACCTCAGCCAGTCCCTCTCCATCTGAACCATCCCTGTGATATTTAGCCATCTTTAATCTGTTCCTGTATTCTCGTCCTCCTCTCCCTCAGGATCGTGTCTACCCTGATCTGCAGCGTCTGCTGGGCCAGCAGGGCGGCAGGGGGGGGGTGGGGGGGGACGTCCAGTGGGAGCAGATCCTGTCCAGAGCGGCCTGCCTCCGAGACATCTGCAGAGAGAGGTCAAACACACACTCACTCTCTCACACACACACACACACACACACACTCTGGACGTGGCCTTAGGCTGGAGTTCAGAGGTGGAAGATGTTTTACTTAAATAAAGTTGCGATATTAAATTGAAAATAAGTAAATAAGTAAAAGTCCTGTATCCGAAAAACTTGAAGCCGAAGCTTCAACTGAAAGTTCTCATTATGTCTAAAGGCCCATATTTCATTATATATATATATATATATATATATATATATATATGACATTATCAGATTCTTAAAATTGTTGCATCAAGCATTATTTTACTGTTGCACAGAAACAATGTTTTGACTGTAATGTATCATTTCATTGTTTTGTAACTTAAACTGTTAGTCCAGTAGTTTCAGAGATGCATTGTGTAAAAGTGTATCATGTGTTTTTTAATGCAAAGTCTAAGTATCTAAAGCTGTTAATAAATGTAGTGGAGTAAAAAATACATTATCTCCCTTTTAAATATGCTGGAGTAAAAGTATTACGTACTAGGATTTTATGTAAATAAGTACTTCAAAATTGTACTTGATTACAGTGCTTGAGTACATGTGCTTTGTTCCCTTCCACCACTGGTGGAGCTGAGTGAATACAATGGGACCTTTGTATGGTAACCTAATATATATCATCTCTGGGCTCTCGGAGGATTGGCATACATTTAACTTTATTGTTAACAACAAATCAAAACGAGGACTGCGACAGCACTGCTGTGCAATATGTACCTAGTTACATTTATAATCATTACTGGCTGCCTTCTTAGCAATGTTTAATACTGGTGTGTGTGTGTGTGTGTGTGTGTGTGTGTGTGTGTGTGTGTGTGTGTGTGTGTGTGTGTGTGTGTGTGTGTGTGTGTGTGTGTGTGTGTGTGTGTGTGTGTGTGTGTGTGTGTGTGTGTGTGTGTGTGTGTGTGTGTGTGTGTGGTGTGTGTGTGTGTGTGTGTGTGTGTGTGTGTGTGTGTGTGTGTGTGTGTGTGTGTGTGTGTGTGTGTGTGTGTGTGTGTGTGTGTGTGTGTTAGGCCTTACCAGCATGGAGGGGACATGCTGGCTGCCATCACGCTGACTCTGCAGCAGTGCACCCGACCAGACATGGCAACCCCCGCTGCTCTCGCACTACAAGGACTACAGGAGCTGTGCCGGGCAGAGGTCACACACACACACACACACACACACACCTGTAGTTAATGCTTACTGCCTGTACAGTCATGTAGACACTGAGGTTACCTCCCGTCCTGCAGGTGGTGGACTTCGTCTCGCTGTGGAGGACCCTCGGCCCCCAGCTGAGCGCAGACCCCCGTCCTCAGATGGTCAGAGTGGTCTCTGAGTTCCTGGCTCTGGTTCCCCAGCTCAGCGTCAAGTCGGAGGAATACCAGGTTTCTGATCTCTAAAGAACTACTTGATGCAAAGAATATTATCTAGAAATGTCACATATATACATTTTTCTGCATAATGAATACTTTCACTTTTATATTTAAAGTACATTTAGCTGATTATACTTAACTTTGACTTTGGAATGCAGGTACAACGGAGTATTAGGGCCACACTTAGAAGAAAAGAAACCAGAGAGATTTATAGAATAAAGTCGTAATAATATGAGAATAAAGTAATAATTACGAGATTAAAGTCGTAGTTTCTTGACAAGTGACTTGAGAAGCGGACTTGGAGGAGGTTGTCTCCTTTCTGCAGGAGGGAAGGGTTCTGGCCGACTACATTACACTACATTGCATTTAGCTGACGCTTTATCCTGAGCGACTCACAATAAGTGCGTTCGACCAGGAAGACACAACCTTGAAGAAAACAGAATCATAAAGTACATCAGGTTTCATAGAGCCAATCATTTCAAGTGCTACTCAACTGGCTTTAGATAAGCCAGCCCTTTATTAAGTGCTTTGTTAATAGTTCTATCGCTCGAAGTGGAGTCGAAAGAGATGAGTTTTCTGTCTGCGCCGGAAGGTGTGTGAGCTATCTGCTGTCCTGATGTCAATGGGAGCTCATTCCGATTCCACTACAAGGCTATCGTTGGACTCCCGGACCCAAAGCCTGGATTACAAGTCTCATGGTTTCTTGTGAAGCAACAAATCCCCTCTGAACAGCTCGTAGATGGAACCAACGATAGCCTTGTAGTCGGCCAGAACCAGCCATTTCCTCCGGCAGAAAGGAGGCAATCACCCCAAGTCATGAATATGAATACTTCTTCCACCACGTCCTTCACTTTTTAAAATGATAGAACACTTTCCTGGCTGCCATCATTTGCATTCCGATTTTTGCAAATCACAAAGCTACTGATCTTTTGACTGTACTCTAACATCAACAGAAATTGAAGGAGGAGGTGGTCAGCTTTCTCTGGAATAATGCTGTGAGCAAGGTCAGTGTCAGATCACGGCTGTGTCCCATTGTGAAGCTGTCACATATTACAAAGCAACAGCACTGATATAAAGGGAAGTGAAACTGTTCAGTCAGGCGCCTGTTGAACTGACCGCTCATTCCTAAAGCTGGATTTATAAATTCAGCTTTTCACTCTGGCTTATATATTTTGAATACACACAGTTATACACACAGTATCCAGGATGGTGCACACATGTGTTGTATACATCTTATGTATCCAGCTTTACAGATGTTGCTTTCAGCGCACCAAGCGTCTGACAGACTGAGGTTTGATACACATGTGTAAAAAGCATTGTGCTTGCATTTGAAATGTTCCTGTATGTACAACGCTTTGATAAAACCATGGATGTGTGTTGCTGTCAGGATCCAGAGGTGGCCAGCTGTGGCTACAGAGCCTTGGCAGATTTCCCTGAAGAGGCCCACACAGTGGATCTCCTTCCTGAAGCAGTAAGACTCCTGCTGCCCTCTCCGAACACTCTCTATATTACATTACATTTGATCCATTTCTTTCCGCACCAAACTTATATTTGTGAAACAAATGGTAGTACGGACTTTTATTTGGGATATTATATCTTAAATTCACATTAAATATCTCAAATATGACACCGAGGTAAACTGTGAATGCAACTAATATTGAATCAAAAGAAGCGTTAGAATTGTGTAAATATTGAAATAAAGGGCCGACCAGCTAACCAATCAGAGCAGACTGGGCCATGGTTTCAGACAGAGGGTGAAAAGAGGTGAGAAGAATGAAGAGCTTTTTGAACATAAGCATGGAGACCATTTTGAACATTACAATGACCATGATGGCCCTTTAAGAGATCCACAGCTCTATCCTAATGGAGGTAGGACATGTTGCATCTGATACTATGGGATGTTTCGATAACCTACTTGTATCATCGTGTTGGTTCTGATGCTTCTGTTGCTCTGCAGGCTAGACCAGCTACAAAGGCCCCTGAACATGAGGAGGATGAAGAGGAGGAGAAGGAGGAGGAGGAAGAGAAGGACCTCTCTGTTCCGGGTCCCTCCTATGTGAAGCTGATGGCTCTCACCCCGGGGTCTGTGCTGCCAGGTACAGAATGGAGCTCAGTGACGGCAGGCAGACGTGGACATTTCAGAATCAGAGTTCCTTCATTTGGAAAATACAGCAAGAGTATATTGTAGATTAAGTCAAAAAGTGTTGACGTACATATTAGTATAAACAAATATTTAAAATATGCACACAAACAAATAACAGATAAGTACACCGTGGTTAAACGTACTTGACCCTATGGAAATATGGAAGTAGCTGGTGATGGTTTATACAGCACTGGGCTTTACAGATTGTAAATAACTCAAAATAAAGGGTTGGATATCTGCTACGGTTTGATCGGAGCAGTTCAGTCTGACATATTTTAAAATGTTCTTCTCTGACTCTGATTTTGTTTCTCCCCAGCCTTTGAGATCTTCCTGACCTCGCTGGTGAAGCATGAGATGAGCCAGATGCCTCGGGGGGTTTACTTCTCTGCCCTGAGGGGGGGCAACCTGCGGTCAGACCAGGGGAAAACAATGGCCGGAGTTCCATCTTTCATGCTGAAAACCTATGAGAAGAACAAGCAGCCTGGGCTGAAGCCCGGCCTGGCAGGTGGGCAGAGCCTTCCTGTTTGGAGCTTTCTATTCTACTGTATTTTATTGTGTCAACATGTTTGGCAAAGGTATGATGTTCGGATCAGACGGACTGTCAGAGAGCCTTCCTTTAAAGATAAATGTCGTTGCTACAGCGCCACCAAAGTGTCATGTATACACATGTGGTGCAATGACACAAAGTTCAGGAGATTTGACCTTTGATTCTGGAATATAAGCCCTGCCAAAAGCGCTTGAACAAATGTTGACGGCTTAGCTGAAGTAAAACCTAAAACTCTTTTCTGGCTTGGTCTAGAGATGTCGGGCTAGCCTTATCAACTCTACACAGATCCTATGTTGCTGTGTTTACAGCTTGTTGTGGTTCGACTCTGGCTCCAGCTGTTAAAACAAATCTATTACGGTTGACATTTGTATGCTTCTTCCTGCCTTACGCGCTCACAGATTAGTGTGTGTGTTGTTAGTGAAAATTATATTGATGTCTTACCCAGCGTTGTAACCCCATTGTTATTTCTGTTCTTTGTCACTTGAATGACCTTTTGAACATTTCCTAATGATTTTAACGTGTTTGTGAAGCACCCTTAACTGCCTGGGTTGCTGACCTGTGCTACAACCCTTCTTGCAGCCGGGCTGTTGCTAAGCTACGAGCTGCCGGTGCAGACGGACCGTGAGGGCAGAGCCATGGATCGCTTCCTGGTCAGCCGCAGCCGCAGCTACCAGCTGACCCTGGCAGCCCTGATCCATGAAGTACGTCTGCACCCTGCCCTCACACTGCTCCTCATGTCAGCCAACTACATCCTTCACACAGTTAACACTCCTGCTGGTGGTTCCCGCAGGTGAACATCCAGCCGTCTGAGTGGCACCGGGCCCTCCTGCTGCCCCAGGCCTGGAGGGGCTTCATGAGCCGGGCCTTCCACGCCGCCCTGCAGGTTGGTGACATCATATTTCTAGAAGGATTGGTCAATACTCCATTACAGTTTACCCCACAGGCCATAAGACTGCTCAGCTCCTGAGCTCTGTGCAGTGCCTTCATAAGTCCATTGGTCCGTTTGCATCTCACAAATGTATTTATTCCTACAAGGAGTCATTTATTTCACTCTACAGTATTTCATTTTACATTATTTTCTTTATCTTATTCTATTTGAAATGACTCCTACATTAAGCTTATTCTATTAAGCTTAGTTGGGGGTTCGGTGCCTTGCTCAAGAGCACCTCTGCCGTTCAGGAGATAACCTGGAACTGAGTTCCCTGCATGGCTTCCCTTTGTGTTGTGTTCAGGGTCGACGTGCTGATCTGGGGATGCAGCAGAAGCAAGGCAAAGAAGAGCCCCAGGAGATCCAGTACAGACAGCACTGTGCCTGGCTGTGGTGGGAATACACACACACACACACACACTCTCTCTCTCTCTCTCTCTCTCTCTCCTCTCTCTCTCTCTCTCTCTCTCTCTCTCTCTCTCTCTCCTCTCTCTCTCTCTCTCTCTCTCTCTCTCTCTCTCTCTCTCTCTCTCGCGCGCGCGCGCGCGCGCGCACACACACACACACACACACGCGCGCACACACAAAGTGAACTACTAAAGACGTTAAGTGGTATGATGTAGTAAAGGGCAAAATAAACCAAATGGTGATACTTGTTTTAGTTTTTTTGTGTACTCTTATTCATCTTTGTTTTCTTAACTCAACCTTTTAAGAAAAAGTGAACATCCTTCAGTTTCTCTCAAATGTATCTAAGATCAGAATCAAGTGTATTGCCAGGTACGTTTCCACCGTGGACTGTATATATAACGGGTTTACACACAAGGAACTAGCTTTGGTATCTGGGGGTGCGAACATAAAGAATCTAAGAAAATAAGTTGCAATAGTAGGTAAACAAATAAATATACAAGGATAATCAAAAAATAAGTATTTTTAAGAAACAATTTAGCATGGGATAGGATACTAAAGACAACTATGTACACCACATTTAAATATAACTATACAAAGAACCTTAAAAGCTAAAAAAACACTTAGGATAAGGAACATATGACAATATATGGCACACTACAGTGAACTACATGTATGTAAGATTACCAAACATATAACATTTCTTCAGGACAGGTGGCAGCATTTGTAATTCCATTCCAAATGTTGTATGCACAAGAGGGTATACACAGTTACGAATAAAGATACATCATTATAATGATCAATGTGGGGAGAAACTATGCTTTACTATTAAAGGTTTCTTAATTTACCTTTTTATTGTAGACATTTCATCATCATCATCATCATCATCATCATCATCAATTCCATCTCCATGAAAGTATCTGCAATCAATAGATGCATACAACAATATGTTCTTCTTACCTTACCCTATATTTGTGTTATTTTAACATAAACGCACATTTTCAAACACGCAGAGTAAAGAACAAACAGTTTAATACCTGCCGGTGTTCCACATCATTTCAGTAGCAGGAGAGGGTCCTCTCATCATGCACTTCTCTTTCCTCTCCATCCTTTTCTTCTCAGGGCCAGAGATCAGCTGACAGACGTCATCAAAACTGCTACAAAGTGAGTCCTCACAGAAGCATTGTTGAGGGGATCTGAAGGTCACACCTTGACATACATGTCAGTACTAACAGTGGTATGTTCTGTGTGCCCTTCAGGGACAGTCCGGTGGTTCAGGGAAACTCCATCCTGGCTCTGAGCGGCCTGGCTTCAGTGCTGGCTAAATATGAGAGCAACCTTCCTGCTGACAGTGAAGGCAGCCTCCGGGTGAGAGACCCACTGTGTTCCTGTCTGTAGACGCAGTGGCAGGAAACGCGTGTCGCTTTGGAACGTCCTGCTTTTAGCATGACATCATGACTTGGTCATTACATGTGAACTGATATTCATATAAGTCACAAGTATGACACACACTATCTGTTTGATCTAGTAGCACTAGATGCAGGTTCTTTCTGACTGTAGGAGCTAAGTGTAGTACTAAAACGGCCTCTGGTTCTCACACACATATGGAGGTCAAACACCAAATCCGCTTTTGGGGTCAAAACACAACCAATCGCATGACACAACACCCTATGGCACCCGCAGTGAATAACTCACTCTGGTGACAGCTTGTAATTGCTTGTAATTGACAGCTGTGGACGAGTCTTAAAATCATGTTCCAAAGTGGGGACTGCACTCATCTGCAAGTAAACTTCATCCTGATGCCGGGTTGCCTCTCATCTCAACACTACACACACACACACTGATCTGGCTTGGTAGTATACCCCCCAGTTCTCTCTTGCTTTCAACCTATAATCCTCTACCCCACTCAGGGCTGTTTTTATGTTGTTGTAAAGCGTCTTTGAGCACTGGGAGTAGCACTGTATACATATGATGTATTCCTATTGTTACTATTCCTTAATATCTCTCCTCTGTAGGCAGGGCCAGAGTTCGTGCCCACTGCCTCCTGGTTGGCCATGGTGCTGAACACTCTGCTCAGCATCAGCAGCTACCGGCCCTCAGGACAGGTGTTCCCATGGTTCCTGCACGTGAGTCTCAGATACTGTAAATGAATACCAGGTCCCAGCAGATAGTCCTTCTGAAGTTTGAATCCAGTGTTCAATCTTACTCTTGATATACCATTGAGGCTTCAAATACAACACCATGAACATCACCTCTTAATATTAAATCATGTAACAACAAGGGTTAGTCATGCTTGATAAGGTGATGTTGGTTGTTGATGACATCATGACAAAATGAAAAAATACATTTAAGTATTCAAATTGTAATTCCTTCAGTTTGTACACATTTAAAATCCCCACATATTGTATATTCATCACATTTCAAATTCACTTTAAAGTGAGTAAACCAGACTATTTTGAACATTGATAATTGTTTGATTTTTTTCTTTTCAAAAGTACTTACTTAAAGGGGACCTATCATGCAAAATGCACCTTTGTACGTCTTTTATACATGAACATGTGTCCCCGGTGTGTCAGGGAACACAAACCTCTCTCTTTTCCTCCATACCCAAATCTCTAAAAACGGGGCTGCAACGGATCTGATACGGACTGATCCAGATTTGAAAATAGTCTGAGGTCAGTGACGAGGAGCTCCGCCTATATGGCCAACTCTCCACCAATCAGGGGAATGAGAGGTTGCATGGTAACAGCATGGTAACAGCATGGCAACAGCATGGCAACAGCATGGCAACAGCATGGCAACAGCATGGTAACAACATGGTAACATGACGCTTGTAACTCGGCCCCCTCCTTTGAAGGGGGCGTGGTCAGCTGCAGCGCATGCAAAGACAGGGTGGAGGAGAGCAAAATAGAGCAAAATGATGCATGGCTAAAATGCATGATCCGTTTGGTATTTTGAAAAAGAAAACGTATGAATATACCTTATATAGGTATGGCCCTACAATATATTATTCAAATATAGCATGATAGGTCTCCTTTAAATAGTTATGGAAAATAACTGACAAATCAATAATAAAAAGAATGCCTTGTTGTTGTTCTCTTACAGGCATCATTGTATGCGTTGTCTCTCTCTGAAAATCTCGTCCAAATGTTGTCTGACCATTATCTCCAGAGATACATGGGATTAGGCTGCAGGCCCCCTTCAGAGGAGCCCAAATGTTCAAGGTTCCAAATAATTTAGCAGGAAAGATTTTTTATACAACCATCCATTTCATAAAGTAGAAATAGGAAAGTACTGAAAGAACATGGTTGTGCTTTGTTCTAACTCGGGTAGGGGTATCTCAAAAACGAAAGTCTTTTTGGGGGGTTTGTTCCTCTACTATATATTTTATTCTCTGACTTGTAATGTATAGATTACTGGAATACACTGCTGTGTTGTTTGCCTGGCAGAACCAATCAGTTGTCCCCTCCTCGCCCCCTGTACAGCGCTCCTACTCGGGGGAGAACACGGCGAGCGCGATCGCCCGCTCCTGTGCCAGCCTGGCCCTGTCCCTGCTGGTCCCGGTGCTGGTGGTGTGGCAGAGGGAGGGGCTGCTCCAGGTCCTGTCAGCACTGCAGGCCGGGCTGCCGGGCTCCAGCTCCGCAGAGGACTCCCAGGCCCTGCAGTTCCACTCCGGCCTGGCGCTGGGCATGGTTCTGTCCAGCCTGCACCAGCAGCGCCTCAGGTCTGTGGGGGTGACGCAAACACACGTTGTGACCAGAGGGGGGGCTCATTTTAGTTCAGGGGCCACATACTGCAAAATCTGATCTCTTCACATTTAATGAACTATCATTTTACAACACATTTTGAACAACCTGAAATGTATTCAGAAAAATAAGTGTAATTTCAACAATATCATTCCTCAGTTTATCATTTACACATTCATTACAACTCACAGATCTCAGTATCTGGGGAACTGGACAATATAGTATTTTACTTTATGATCAAAACTACTTTGTAGGTTCAGTAATCCCACTTCCTTGAGAATATATAACATTTCAATTAATTAAATTAAACTGTATTTACAGTTAATGTGTTTTCTGTAATTTTTCATCCCGCCAGATTGAACCCTCTGGAAAGCCGGTTTTGGCCCGCGGGCCTTATGTTTGACACCCTTGCTGTAACCCATCCTTAATACTCTGTCTCTCTCTGCTCTGCAGTGATGTCTCGGTCCAGAAGGACACTGATGTCCTCCGCAGCGCTCTGGACGCTCTGGAGGGCAGCGCCTTCAACCCCGACCTGGAGTACAAGTCAGTGCTGAGCCCTGACACGTGATGCGAAGCGGGGGAAATGATATTCTGATTCTTTACTTCATGCATAGAAGTCCTAAAATCACAGTGAACATTCAAGTTGAATCAGAAATCCTTTATTCGTCTCACAGCAAAGGGACAACGCAGACTAGCTTAAGATAAGATAAGACTTTATTTATCCCGAAAGAAATTGTTGTGCCGAGCTACAAAAATACAATAAACACAGCAACATACTAGTAAAACTGTACACTAACAGTGCAGTATAAAGAGCAATTACATATCTACAGGAAACAGACAGTCACATGATTAATGTCAATATTAACTGAAAGACGTACCGTACTTTTCGGACTATAAAGCGCACCTGCATATAAGCCGCAGCAGCTAAACTGTCCGTCTGTCTGTCTCTCGTCGTCCCCCTTTTACTTTGGCGCGCTACCTGTCTCACTCTTTTCCGGCCTCCAGCTTTTCCTGCTGGAGCCCGCCGCTTAAAGGTGGCGGGCGCGGACCGGTCATAGAGCCCGTAGTGTTAAAGGTGGTTAATTGTACCTGTAAAATCCATAGATTTAGGAGGTTCCCTAGTGGCCGTTAGCTGTACACAAAAATGGGGAAAAAAGTCGCAGCTTATAGTCCGAAAAGTACGGTACTCACATCTTATACTTAAGAAAAAGTCCTAATAAAGCAGTGTTTGCTTTATTAGGACTAAAGCAAACACTTGTGGACTCAAGTCCTGCATTCAAAATCATACTTAAGTAAAAGTACAAAATAATTTGCATCAGAATATATTTAAGTACCACATCTAAAAGTGCTCGTTATCCAAAGTGGCAATTTTTTAAATAATATTAGTTGGATTAATAATTGATTCATGTGTGTCTATCATGCTGAGTTACAGCTGGTTAAGGATGAGAGAACATTGATAACTAGTATCTCCATCCATAACGGAACATCATAGTGTATTAGTTGATTTCATGTTTGTATTAATAATATAAACCTGCAAAAGTAATTAGTAACATTTGCTGCCAAAGTGTAGTGGAGTAGAAGTATGAAGTAGCATACAATGAAAATACTCTGGTAAAGTACAAGTGCCTGAAAAATGTACTTAAGTGCAGTGCCGAGTACTCTTCCATAGTTACTTTCCACCACTGCGTGTATGGTAGAGGCCAACCAGTAGGGAAGAACAATACAATACAAAGAATGCACAAAAGCTACAACATGTGACTTTACAATGAACCTGGAGTCTCTCCCCCCCTCAGCACGGGCTGTGTGCTGGGCCTGGGTCTGGTGCTGGCCTCTATCTGCAGCAGTGGACAGACGGAGCAACAAATCCACGTGTCCCAGACCCTGGACAGACTGCTGTCCACCCTGCAGGACAGCAGCGGGCAGGGGCGCATGCTGCAGGAGGTACCCCCCCCCCAGAGTGTTTGCTGGCCTTTGATTAGACGCTGTTTGTTACTTTGTGTCCTTCTTCAGTTAACAGTATGTTTTTCTTTTTTGCTGCAAGTTTGCTTTTTGAGGAATGTTTTTTTAAATCCTTAAAATAAGAGACGGCTCACCTGTGGATGCTTCATAGTTTGTGCAGGTTCCCCCTTCCCATAATCACCAACAATGTTATATATTTGTACATATTGTAGCCAATTTGCACTAACTCACAGGATATATTTGAATATAAAGCTACTGTGCCCAATTGTTGTATGTAAATAGTTTATACATTATACATATATATGTATACAGTATGTTATATGTTTAGCAGATTGGTGTACAAGAGAGTATTCTTATTCTGTATATTTGATAGTGTTTATAAACTCTTCTGAATATATCTGAGGATATGTATATATAATGGATAACAGCTGTCGAGCAGCAGGCTGAAGGTGTACGGTGTACTTTAGATAACGATGTATGGTTGTGTAATGGTATCATCATTGTTGTCTTTGAACGTGTGTGTATCCGGCAGGTGTTGGCGTACTCTGTGGCGTGTGTGTGTGTGTCGGCCTTCAGCGCAGACATCATAGACGCTGCTAAGGCTGAGGAGGTCATGACCTCTCTGCGCACCCTGACCGAGGAGAGCCAGCAGGTCAGCAGCGCCATTAGAGAGATGAAGCCATGAACACCACTGAGTTATAGTGGTTTCATGTATGTTCCAAAAGGCATTGTTTGACTTTGTAAACTGTACAAATTAGAGAAGACATTAATTGCAATTTCCACAACTTTTATGTATTTTGAATGTACTAAGGCAGGGTAGGATAGCCTAACCTTCTCCCTCACTAGGTCCCACTGTAGTTAGTGTGGTGGTGGGACACCTATGTCAGGTTGTTCATAGTGTCTTGTGAAGGGACTAAGGGAAGGAGTTGAGGTAACTCGGAGGTTATTGTGCTGTGATGTCACCGCTCCGGCCCACTGGGGGTCCGATGTGTCTGCATGTGTCCCCTGAGCCTGTTCTCACCCCTGTGTCTCTGCGTTGTGATGTCCTGCCCAGACCCCAGGCTTCTCCCTGGCTCTGGGGCTGCTGGTGCACGGCCTGTCCGTGTCCGGCCACGGGAAGGCCGAGGATATCCAGCCCCGCCTGCTGGCTGCCTGGGTGAAGATCCTCCTGGCTGAGGTACTACGTCTTTTGAATTATTTTCCTATGTTCTGCTGCTCTATATACAGGGGTGGGAAGTAATGAAGTACAAATACTTTGTTAGTGTACGATGTAGATGTTCTGGTATCAGTACTTTACTCCACTATTTATTTTCAGGCTCATTCATTTATTTGTAATCTGCATTCGTGGCATGGTCATCATTATAGTCATTGCTGTCCTGTTTCCACCTGACGTCATACAGAAAGACAGGTGCATTCATCATTCATTGGTTTCCTCTAAAGAAGAGGGGCCAATGGCAGCTTAGCTCGAAGCGCTCCCTTCATCCTTCCAATGGCAGCTTAGCTCGAAGCGCTCCCATCATCCTTCCAATGGCAGCTTAGCTCGAAGCGCTCCCATCATCCTTCCAATGGCTGCTTAGCTCCAAGCGCTCCCTTCATCCTTCCAATGGCAGCTTAGCTCCAAGCGCTCCCATCATCCTTCCAATGGCAGCTTAGCTCGAAGCGCTCCCATCATCCTTCCAATGGCAGCTTAGCTCGAAGCGCTCCCTTCATCCTTCCAATGGCAGCTTAGCTCGAAGCGCTCCCATCATCCTTCCAATGGCAGCTTAGCTCGAAGCGCTCCCATCATCCTTCCAATGGCAGCTTAGCTCGAAGCGCTCCCTTCATCCTTCCAATGGCAGCTTAGCTCGAAGCGCTCCCATCATCCTTCCAATGGCAGCTTAGCTCGAAGCGCTCCCATCATCCTTCCAATGGCTGCTTAGCTCGAAGCGCTCCCTTCATCCTTCCAATGGCAGCTTAGCTCGAAGCGCTCCCTTCATCCTTCCAATGGCAGCTTAGCTCGAAGCGCTCCCATCATCCTTCTAATGGCAGCTTAGCTCGAAGCGCTCCCATCATCCTTCTAATGGCAGCTTAGCTCGAAGCGCTCCCATCATCCTTCCAATGGCAGCTTAGCTCGAAGCGCTCCCATCATCCTTCCAATGGCAGCTTAGCTCGAAGCGCTCCCATCATCCTTCCAATGGCAGCTTAGCTCGAAGCGCTCCCTTCATCCTTCCAATGGCAGCTTAGCTCGAAGCGCTCCCATCATCCTTCCAATGGCAGCTTAGCTCGAAGCGCTCCCATCATCCTTCCAATGGCAGCTTAGCTCGAAGCGCTCCCTTCATCCTTCCAATGGCAGCTTAGCTCGAAGCGCTCCCATCATCCTTCCAATGGCAGCTTAGCTCGAAGCGCTCCCATCATCCTTCCAATGGCAGCTTAGCTCGAAGCGCTCCCATCATCCTTCAGTAGGAAGCAACTTGCGGCGCGTTCTCTCAAACTGTGCCAGTGGCCTTTGAAGCCATTCCAACGGGGCAGAAAGCAGCAGGAAACGGCTAACGTTAGGGAAGAGGCAGAGACAGGTGAAGTTATCGAGACGACTCAGGACGGAGACGTGGGAGGCTGTGGCTCAGTGGGTAGGGCGTTGGTGTTGGGATCAGGGGTCACAGGTTCAAACCCCACTGCAGTCAGCATGTGGTTGTGTCCCTGAGACGCTTCACCCCAAAGTGCTCCTGTGGGGATCGCCCTCAGTGCTCACTGTGTGTAAGTCGCTTTGGATAAAAGTGAAAAAATGAAAATGTAACATTCCTAATGACCCAGGGCCATGTATGAGGGAGATGTTCTATACAACAGATGGTAGTTATGGCTACTTTTTACTGAAGAACATTTCAAAGCCCATACGTCTTTGTTTTTACCTGAGCAAAGACGTTTAGGCAGTACAACTTTTACCAGAGTACTTTGAGTACTTCTACTTGAGTCTAATGGTGCCCTCTCTGATTAGATCATGTATTTGCTACATCTCTTCAAGGGGGGCTTCTCATAGTGAAGAATTCCTCTCACTCGATGAAAACGCTTATTCTCAATCAATCAATCAGGTGACGTCTTACATGATGTATTATTAAATGAAGCCGTAAAAAGCTGATTTGTTTTCTTTGGAGAATGCACAATAATCAACACTCAAAGCAGGCTTGTTTCCACTAACCGCCCACGAGCCTGTTGCTGTGGGGCCTCTTAGAATACAATGAATAACCATATCATTGAACATGAGACATTACTCAAACGATGAATCATTTATCAAAAAGTAACCGATTATTTTCCTGTTGATCGAAGTCGACTAATCGATGTCGGTCTTATTCCTTTGAGACATCTGCAAGTAGCCAGGAGTCCTGCTGTTTAAAGGTTCGACTCTATCTGCTGAATAAATGTGCTTCCCTGTTCTGATTGGCTGTGTGTTTCAGGGCTGTCCCACAATGCAGCGGCTGGCTGCCGTCAACGGCCTGGTGGCGCTGGTGGGGTCTGAGAGCTACCTCTTCCAGGTGAGGAGGAGTGCTTCAATGCTGAATGAGAAATGATTGACTTCGTTTCAAATATGATTTGATGAATAGTTGGAAGAGCTGTGTTGTAGTATTGTGAAGCTTCTTATTCGTGCCATGATCTTCAGACAGACATTGCTACTCATTTCAAATCAACTTCCTGTTAGAGATTTATCTGGCAAGGCACTTATAGTTTTAAAGCAATGATGTCAATGTGGAGTAGTGTCGTCCCCTGGTTGGTCCTCTTTTCCTTTGTTCCACTGTTGATGTGTTTGTTGCCTGGAAACGAAAGGCTCTGACACTTAGGATGGTGGTGAGATGACAGAGCAGGGTTTTGAACTTAAAGGATCATAAAGACTGGAGTAGAGAACTCATGAACAGATGCTCCGGTTTGCAATAAGACCACATGCCTCACTTTGTTGAGACACCCAGGCCAACATGTGGTCTGCCCCTGCCGAGGGAAGTCACCTGAGAGGGCGATGAGACGGCAGCCAATGCTTACACCTGTTAATGAAACAGGTGTGCCCCCGGTGGAGACGGTGGTAGTGGCGTTTCTCAATGTGGAGCGTACCTGCTGCAGAGCCACCGTTTCATCGTCCATGACATAAGGCTGCTCTCATTCGTGAGTGTCTTCCTCTACGGTCACTCTTATTGGCCGCTTGTCTCGTTGAACAGCAAACCGCCGGGGAGCTGGAGCTGTCCTCTCCGCAGCAGAGCCGCCTGAACCAGGTGATCCGAGCCGTCACTCAGGTACGGAAACATCTTCAGAGGTTTCACCTTCCCTCTCGAATGATTATTTCTGAATGTCGTTTCAGAAATGGACACCATTTGACTATAATGACGAAACTAGGGCTGTGCAATTAATCGTATTTTTATCGCAATTGCGATTTTGGCCTGCCACAATTACGAAGACAACATAATCGCTTTGCTTGGATGTGACAGCATATTTATTTTAGTCTAATTTATTTGTATTTATCATATTTACATATATTTAGTAGTATTGGTATTTATTATTTTGACGTTATTTATTTAAATGTAAATATAAGTGTATCATTTATTTTTGTATTGGTTTTTCAGTTGAATTACACGTTCAGGGTAATCAACAGTTAAAAAGATACTATTCAAATTATCATTTGTATTTGTTTTAAAGTTCAATAAATGGATGTTTTCAAAGTCAATGAATAATCGTATTTAATAATCGTGATATCAATTATTGACCAAAATAATGGTGATTATGATTGTTGCCATAATCACACAGCCCTAGACTCTACTGTTGATTCCAATAGATATCTCTATAGATATACAGTACATCCTGCATTTATATGTATACACGTACTACCTTCCGGTTGATATGTATATCTCTGCTTGATGTTGCCTTTAGTCCATGTGCGATGTCTTGCCTACCTGCTGTCTGTGCAGATCATCACCTCCTCTGGAGCCATCGGCCTGCAGTCCAACAGCGCCTGTCTGCTGGGACACCTGCAGCTGGCCCACATGTCCACCAGTCACAGCCACACGGCAGGTAGGAGCGCAGTCTGGTGTCTGTCGGTCTGCTGTGATGCATCTGTCTCCATGTCCTCCTGTCCTCCTGTCCTCAGTTCCTCAGGACTTCAGTTACCTCTCAGAGAGAAGTCTCCTCAGATCCATCATTGACTTCATCACAGAGGCAGGAAGAAAAGGTTTGTGATTCATTATGTTTCCAATCAGTGTGTCTGGCGCTTTGGTCTACAGATATGTTTAATAAAGTTGAACTAGAATGTGGGGAACAAGTGCCCGTGGAATCCCTTTGTTTTATTTCTAATGTGTTCTCTTTGACGTTAACTCTTTCCCATCTGTTATCTAAGATGAAGGAAAGTCACTTGAAAAGGATTGTGCTTCCAACCTGGTCTAAAGGTGTTTCACAGAGGAGAGATGATATCGTTCTTGTTGCCTCGTGGGGCTTCAGTCAAAATGATACTTTAAGCTTTATAATACCGCTTTATCTGTATAGCGCTTTTCATACACTATGTGTGACTGACTCCGCCACTGACAGCCGCAGCGGCAACACACACACACACACACACACCAAACATTTCCTGCTCTCTTCCGTTCGTCAATAAATCATCACTAAGACGTCCACCTTCCCCCTTCCTTTCTGGAGCGCGACCACAAGTGCACGCTTGTGAGTCTACAATTATTTCAACATACATTTAACTATATTACCCCATACTTACGCGGGGAGCGGCGGGCGGAGCTTCGCCGCCGTCTCCCCAGCAAAGGGAAGGTGGAAAAGACGGAGGCGCATCACTAATAAAGTATCTCAAAATTGTACCCACGTATACTGTAGTACTTTTTGAGTTTATGAACTTAGTTACTTTACACCAGTGGCTATACAGATGGATTTTCAAAATGCTCAACAGTGCTGCCAACATGATAAACTGACTGCTACACAATTACAATATATGCTTTTATATATTTCTTTTAGATGTGACTCTTTGGCGTTTCTGTTGTTACTACCTGCTGCTTCAGTTGTTCTGACGGCTAACATCCTGTTGTTCCTCATGTTAAAGCCGATACTCCGTGGGGTCGGGGGCTCGGGTCCTTGCCACCTTTTGCATCCCTGCTTCAGCTGTCGTTTAAGAATGTCCACGGAGTGAAATAGATTTAGATACATATATTGCTGCCTCTGCTAGAACTTTCTTCTTGCTTTTATGAATCTCCAGGTCCGGAGTTTTCCCCTCCATCTCTGGTGAAGACGGCTCTGACCCCGTTGGCCTCCGTTGGATCCAGTTTCCAGTACCCCCCCCATCAACTGGAGCGCCGTGCTGTCCCCTCTGATGAGACTCAGCTTCGGTAAGCTCTCTGAAGAGTTCTCCGATGTGCCCGAGGAGGCCGCCCCCCTCTCACGTCTGTTTCCTCCCAGGAGAGGACGTGCAGCACCAGTGTCTGTGCCTCGCATCCTGTCAGGCTCAGACTTCCCAGAGTGCATCTCTCTTCCTGGGCTCCTGGCTGGCCCCACCTCTTGTGCACAGCCTCAGTGTAAGTTCTTCTTGAGTAACATTGGACATTGAAGTAAGTGCTTTTTGCGTGTAGAAGTTAATCATTCGACCAATTAATTCATTCAAACTTAATATTTTCACATTCTATTTCCCGTTTTTTCAGATGAAGGAAACATATGTTACTTAGAAAAATAACCTTTTCTCCACCTATCTCCCAGATGTATTCTAAGGAACTTAGAAAGACAATTCTGGCAATAATTATAATTATTATTATTATAATTATCTAGGGGAACCTAGACATAAGATGCACGCTTTAATCTCCAGCCCTCCCGTTGGACCTGACTCTGGTGATGTCTCTCCCCCCAGCTCCTGACCCGGGCCCACCTGTATGAGGGTCTGGGTCTGTGGATGAAGCATGTGGCTGAGGACAAGCTGCAGGTCCACACAGAGAGTCTGGGTCTGCAGCAGTTCCAGGACGACCTCCGACCCCAGCGCCTGGCCCTGTGCCGCTCCCTGCTGCAGGGCCTGGCTCAGGCCATGGCCCTCCCCAACCCCCCCAACAGCTGCTGGACCCTCCTCTGCTCCACCACGGAGAAGATCTTCACCCTGCTGCCCAACCACATCCAGGTACAAGGCCGGACACGTTGTCATTGGTTTTATTCCACTCATGGTCATTATTTCAAAACACAACATGTACAATTAAAGCAGTTTGTAGTAGCCCATGATGGGAAGGAGCAGTGAGAAGAAAGTCTGTCTTGGTTTACACCGACTGAAGGTTCAACTTCTCACTTATCTATCTGGCCGGAACAATTCAACTGTAGAATGTCAAATGTATTATCTCTTGGATTTACACACGGCATCTAAGGACAGAGGGTCTGAGGACAGAGGGCCTGAGGACAGAGGGCCTGAGGACAGAGGGCCTGAGGACAGAGGGCCTGAGGACAGAGGGCCTGAGGACAGAGGGCCTAAGGACAAAGGGTCTGAGGACAGAGGGTCTAAGGACACAGGGTCTAAGGACAGAGGGTCTAAGGACACAGGGTCTAAGGACAGAGGGTCTAAGGACAGAGGGTCGAAGGACACAGGGTCTAAGGACAGAGGGTCTAAGTACAGAGGGTCTGAGGACAGAGGGTCTGAGGACAGAGGGTCTAAGTACAGAGGGTCTGAGGACAGAGGGTCTGAGGACAGAGGGTGTCGTATCGTCATACTGATGTTCTGTACAAACTTAAGACCATGTAAATGTAACATGTGATATTGGGCTATAAATAAACGTTGATTGATTGAACTGCTTTCCATTACCAGCCACTCATTCAGGTTTCTTTTGCACAAGACTAAGTTGAATGTACAACCAAACAAGTTTGAGACCAACATTTCCACTGCTTCAGCTCCTACATTAAACACATCAAATATGTTCAGTGCCTCAACTTCCAATCCCGTACAAGCGCTCTCATGCAAGCAGTTAAACATTGTCAGGACGCACGCAGAGCACTGCATCAGCTGTGCTCCCAGAGCAGTCACAAAGGTTTCTTCTGCCTGTGCTCAGGATCGTGAGGTGGATCTGTACGTGGGAGTCGCCAAGTGTCTGTCTGAGATGTCTGATGCAGAGATCGACCGGATCACCAAAGTAACCGAGGTACATTATAAATGTGACGGGGTTAAGGAAAAAGAAAATACATATGCTAACACTGAGATAAATGTTATAGTGTATTGCTTGTGTCTTAAATACCGTGAGTATTTTAATTATTGGTTTGGTCTGGGACAAGCGAGAACTGCCCCCTGTAATGCTGGACCTAAGTTGTATAACACATACTCTGCTGTGAATATAATCCTATACATGAACTTTGCTGAGACCAGCCAAACAAAACCAATCAGAAAGGTTTGATATTTCTCCCTTTCCTGTGAGCTCTGAAGCTCGAGCTGGAGTCGGGCGGTTAGCCTGGCTTCACATACTGACTGGAAGCACAGGGAAACTATGAAGCTGCGAGCCTGGCTCTGTCAAAAGTAAAAAAATAAAGCTAGAAAACTCGCTGGGTAAGCATGTTGTCTTCTCTCTGTTCCGTACAAAGTGTCATTCTGATTGCTTCATTTATTTGTTTGCCGAAACTACGATAATCCAAATGAGAAGTGGTGCATGCCGGTGCTGAGCAGCCTGCCACGTGAATATGTTGACACTATGTTGGGGAGCAAAAAGAACACTACATTTGTCCAATAACATGAATACTGTAGTAAATAAAGCTTTGTGCTGTTAAGGCTCAGATGGAGAAGACCTGCTTCGTGCTGGCCTACCTGACCTCCCAGGGCAGAGTCCCCCTGCTGGGGCTCAATGATGTCATCGCGGGGGTGCTCCAGGGCTGGCCCCAGCGCAGAGTCGGCTGGCTCCTTCTGCAGACCTTCTACCAGTGTCGCCTAGCAACCAACCCTAACACAGGTCAGCAATAAGTCAGCTCTTTATGCGTTCACATCATACAGGAAAGTGGCAAAACATACTATCCGTTAAAGAGAAATTATAATGCTTATTTTAAGGTTCATACAGCCAAAGGTTTCTACGAAAACATCTATAGATGCTTAAATGTGTGATAAACACATTTTATTTTTCTTAATACACCTGTACTCCTTATTCTGAAACGCTCCGTTTTTGCGCCCGTCTCTTTAAGGGGTCTTATGAAGCAGTTCTTTCTGATTGGCTTGTAGTTTCAGGTAGTTCTTAAGCCTTGGGTAGAGGTACTGGACGGTGGAAGACTTCATGTGAGATTTGTAATCCGAATGATTGATCTAATGTTTTCTTAGCTAGGAAGCCCACAGATTGCTTGTCTTACTGAAGATATATTTTTTATGATATTTCCCCTTTTAAGTTTCAAGTTCTTAAAAAAGGCTGTTTGTAATGCCACCACTAGGTGACACCAGAGTCAATAATTTCACACTGATTTATTTATTAGCAAACAACACAAAGAATGACTCCATGTATTTCTTCTGCATGCAAACCAATACGTGTGTCATCATTTCTACACTTTCTTGATTTGCATCTCTCAGCGAATCCACAGTTTGAGTTGTTTCTGTTGTTCTAGGCGTTTCCAAACGAATGGAGTGGCTTCTGGAGCTGATGGGACACATCCGAAATGTTGCCTACGGTGCAACCCCCATCACATGTGGAGACACGAAGCAGGTATGTGCGTCAGCCCTGCTGCAAAGTGCAGATTTCTGATAGAGCTGGCAGTGTTAAGATCAGGGGTGTCAAACTCAAGGCCCGGGGGCCACATTCGGCCCGCAACTTCATTTTATGTGGCCCCACAAGAGCTTGCAAAGAATATAATATGTTTATTATACGGTCACATGCTACAGAAGCAGGTTGCCCATAAACTACATGTCCCACAATGCATCTCAAATATGACTTTTTCCTCAGAATTTGCCTTTTTTTCTCAGAAGTTGCCTTTTTTTCTTCAAAATATACATTTTTTCATAGAATTCCTTTTTCTCAGAATTAGATTTTTATTTCAAAATGTCACTTCTATTTATTTTTTCTCCAGAATTTGGCTTTTCTTTTTAAATCATTTTGGGACATACGCACTGAAAAGACTTGCAATTATTTGCCCTAGACTTCTGCTTTCAGACGTAGTTAATTATTAAGTTATTAACCTATCCGATGATAATCCAATGCAGAGGCAATGATGTAATATAATACATTATTTTATATATATGATATATTTATATATGTATTGTTATATAGTCTTAAAGTTACAACCGGCCCTTTGAGTGCAACCATAATGCTGATGTGGCCCGCGATGAAATTGAGTTTGACAGCCCCTGATGCTACAGTTGATATTTCAGCGTGCAGGTGTAAAGCTCGGGGGAATCTGCTGGGGGGGTTGGAATGCAGCCCAGGTCTTGTCAGGTCTGTCCACTAACTTTTCTCAAATACAGGTTTTACACTTAAGTACGTCATTTAAAGTGAAATAAACATCAAATGGACAGTCATGGTCATCAATGCATCACTGTTATATCGATATAGTGATATAAGACTCGATGTATTCTAAGATGTGGAGATATGGTGCCTTTTTCTAGTTTTAAATGCTGCATAACAGTAAAGTGATTTCTAGTTTGTATTATGGGTCTTTACCGGCCCACTCATTATATCCACATAACCAATGATTATTTATCAAGTCACATTTTGTAAATATTTATTGAAAGTATCAAAAGTCAATCGTACATATTGTCGCAATATTGAGATTCGGGTATTTGTTCAAAAATGTTGTGTTATTTGATATACTTATCATATATAATAATAATAACAACCAGGTCTGTTACAAATGAATCTGGATTGCGTTTTGTTTCCAGTTTATCTGAACTCAGGCCTTATTTTCGTAGTTAGTGACGCTGATAATTGTAAACATATTAACATCACTTGAATAATGACCAGTGTTGAAGCTGCACTAAATGTCGGGCAGATTGTAAATGTCACTACCACCACGACAATAGCTAGTACTATAAAAAGATAATATTATTCTTTCTAAACTCAAATGTCTTGTGTTGTTGTGCAGGCCACAGACTTCCTGTTCCAGGTGTTTGCTGCAGCTGTGGTTTCCTGGGGGGACCACTCCATGCCCCTCCTCTTTGGCATTAGGGCCCAGTGGTTCCCGTGGCAACCCGGCTCCAAGCCCCAAACCCTACAACACGGTCTATACGGTGAGGAGTCCTCCACTGACCACGCCCTGCCGCAGTGCATGCTGGGAATGCCCCACAGCCTGGCTCTGCTTCTGAACAAAGAGCCCTGGAGCAACCAGACACACAAGGTGAGGGTGTCCTCTACTTTGATTTACAAACAATGACCTCACTGGGCTCGTGTGTGTGTGTGTGTGTGTGTGTGTGTGTGTGTGTGTGTGTGTGTGTGTGTGTGTGTGTGTGTGTGTGTGTGTGTGTGTGTGTGTGTGTGTGTGTGTGTGTGTGTGTGTGTGTGTGTGTGTGTGTGTGTGTGTGTGTGTGTGTGTGTGTGTGTGTGTGTGTGTGTGTGTGTGTGTGTGTGTGTGTGTGTGTGTGTGTGTGTGTGTGTGTGGCCTAGCATTACTATACTTGTGGGGACCTAAATCTGTTTACACAGTCACGTGTGGGGACTCTCCTCCCTTATGGGGACACATTGGAGGTCCCCATGAGGGGGATCATTAATGTTAGGGTGAAGACTTGGTTAGGATTAGGGTTAGGGTTAGGCATATGTTGGTTATGGTTAAGCAGTGTTTCCCACAGATCTGAAATATACTTGGGCGGGTGGTGGCAGCGGGCGGGGGGGGGGTGCCCGAAGTTTTAACAACATGCGCAAAGATAGCACTGTGTGTATGGGAACACCTCTGGTGCTGGTCCATTAACTGCCAGTGTTTCCCACAGATCTGTTTCCCACATATCTGAAATAGCGGTAGTGGTGGTAGCGGGGGGGGGGTGAGGTGACGTGCAACAACATTAACCTTTCTGTTGGTCGCTTGTTACCAGACCCTTCACGCGATGGCAGAGCGAACAGGTACAGGCAGGGCCCATAGTGATAGCCCTATAGTTTAAATCTACTACCCACACATGAACATATGGAAATGGGTTACTATTTCAAAAAATAAATGTATTTAGGAACCTATCCATGTGATTTTTAGTGGGGGTCGACCTCAAATCCTCTAGGGGGTCCAGGGGCATGCCCCCCCAGTAAGATTTTATTTTTTATTTTGGAGTTAAATGCATCAATCGGTGCATTTTGAGGGGAAAATATAGAGACTAGATCTATGGAAACACCTATATTAAACAGAACTGTATATATTTCAATAATCATAAAATCATAGCCATAACCAATACCATACCTTTTCCAATATGAAAAAAAACACTGAAACTTGTTATTTATTGATTGTTGGTTCATTTATAGTTATGAGTGTGTCTGTGCTCCTGAATCAGCCTCTCCTGTCTCCCTCCTCTCCCCCTGCTCCTCTTTGAGGCAGCAGCAAAGACTAGTTTTCTCTCAACACGTTTTAAAAGTGTATCTTACCTTTTTTTCACCGTAATATGTGTTTACATAAATGGTGACCACACCGTTTGAGACCCACTGACAACTTAGACTAAGTTAGCTATCTAAACACTCAGAGAGTCCTTTACCTCACTGAGCTGAGCTTATCCCGAGCTTGAATGACACACAGAGACCAATCAAGGGCTTTGATTTATGATCTGTATGACAGTGGCCATGTCGGCAGGCCACATCATGTGGACAGCCGTCACCCTGTGTGAGGCAGGCCACTTAACAGGCCAGAAGGAGGCGAGATCAGTGCAAGGGAGCGAGGGATCATTGTCCACACGTTAATCGATCGCAGATGGCGTCGTGGTCACGGACGAATAAAAAAAAAGTATACAAAAAAAATATATATATATACCTAAATGGGTCGCGAAATATACTTGGGCGGCCGTTAATATACCTGGGCGGCCCGCCCAAGTATAGTCTGTGTGTGGGAAACCCTGGGTTAAGGTTAGGATAAGTCTCCAGGAAATGCATGTAAGTCAATGTAATGTCCCCTGAAGTGATGTATACAATGTGTGTGTGCGTGTGCGTGTGTGTGTGTGTGTGTGTGTGTGTGTGTGTGTGTGTGTGTGTCAGTTCATAGACTGGCTTTTCAGCATCACAGAAGGTCCTGGACAGAGTCTGTCGGCCACAACCATCAGCTCAGCCACAGGTAACAGAAAAAGAAACACAACATCGTACATACACAGTTTTGAAATGTATATCCATAAAGCTGAGGAGACGATAGGTTGTTATTCAATTCACTCAACAGAAATGTCTCTGTCCATGTAACATGATTTATTTTAGTGCTGTACCATGACAGTACCCTGCTGCTCTCAGGGACCAACAGTGACGTGCTGACTCATGTCCATTCAAGTCTGTCAGGCTTGTAAAGATGTACACCAAGTTATAAAGTGATGCAGTGATATGTATGTGTGTATGTGTGTATGTAGGCTGACGTATTTAATGTTGTAGAACAAAACCTAACATCTCTTCCGCTTGCGTTAAAGGACACCTATCATGCTATATTTAAATGATATATCATAGGGCCATACCCATATAAGGTATATTTTCAAAATACCAAACAGATCCTGCATTGGAGCCATACTTCATTTCGCTCTATTTGCTCTTCTGTGAGCTGCAGCTGACCACGCCCCCCTGCAGGAGAGGAGAGCGTGCTCTGATCAAGTTAGAAGAGGGGGAGAAAAAGAGATCTCCGTCCTCCGTGTTTTATTCTTATATGATTATATAGAGTCGTTATTCATTTGTTTTAAAGCTCAATAAATAACAAAGAAGACCTTTGAACGGCACTTTTCTAATTTTGTCCGGAAGATTTAAACTTTAACGGACATGTTGACCGGCGAAGAAAAATCTAACTGAAACTCTGCTGCACGGTTCCCTCGTTCCTTAGAAGAGTGGTGGACTACGGAGAGGATTACAGCCCTTGCCTCGACGGGGAGGGATTGCATTGAATTACAGCAGTGGGAGCAAACGCTCGCCTCGGGGAGGGAGAAAAAGAGCCACAGCGGAGAATAAACAGAAGGGCAACCATGTGTGGGAAGTCTTCTTCGCTGATTTTGTAGCAGACTACAGCGCCACTTACAGGCCTGGCATATGTACTACAGCGCTTGAGAGCGACAATGGTCGGCCGTGGCCCAACCCCACATTCCCCTGATAGGTGGAGAGTTGGCTAATAGCCGTAGCACCACCGTCCTCACGTCAGCAAAGTGTTCACATCTGGATCAGTTTTCATCAGATCCGTTGCAGCCCCTTTTTTAGAGATTTGGGTACGGAGGAAAAGAGAGGGTTGTGTTTCCTGACTCTTGGTGAGTTCCCTGACTCACCGGGGACACATGTTCATGTATAAAAGATGTACAAAGGTGCATTTTGCACGATGTCCCCTTCAAGACAAGGGAACGTCATTTCTGGGTTTTAGGACTCACTGCTGAACCACTCTACTGGAGATGAAAAAGATCCCTATTTGTATTGTCTCAGCTGCTATTTTACTCGGGGAGCTATGAGGGATAATGGATTGAGATTCGACTCCAAACAAAACTAAATAACACCATAGCGGTCACCATGCAAACGATGGTCTTTGTAAATGTTTAATGAGGAATGAAATGCATTCACCATGGATGTTGGGCATCCAGGGTCAAATATGTAATGTAAACTGTTAACAGAAAACTGCACAGGGAGACACGGAGGCTGATTGTGAGGACACTGAGACGTAACAAACACAACACATCGAAGCACATCATGAATTCACAAGAGCAAACAACAATCTGTCACGGATGAAAGTGTGATCTTCCTTGTGTTCCAGCCGCCCTGCTGGCCCTGAAGTCCTCTGCCGAGTTTAAGAAAAAAGCCGTGTGGACCAGAGCGTACGGGTGGTAGCCCAGAGGAGCCATGACAGACTGTTACCGCGGCTATGCTTCCAGGTGTTCTTCACAAATAAATGGCTGCAGTATAAATAAGCTGGGATGGCTGGACATGTGTGAGGCTCTCTGCATCGACGTGGTGGAAGAGAAGCTCCACTTCGTCCACACAGCGACATCAGAGAATGTGCTCCAAAACAATGTATTCCAATAAAAAGATCTTCAGACACACAACATATTTAATGATGTTGAATTTGATTCTATGGCTCTTCAGTTCAAGATCTTATTTTCATTACAGCACGCATGGTATTTTATCAAAAAAGAAACTTCCGAGGGAATTCCTGAAGTGAGTCTTAACGTGTCATTTCATTTTCATTCTCTTGTTCCATTTGCCCAGTTGGTGGTGTCTCTCCTTCAGTAGCTGCCAGACTGTCACAGTTGCCCCTAAAAAAAGACAGAATTGTTGTCAAAGTCAGGAAAAAAACTCTGGGTGTTTGAAATGATGACCAAAAACAACTGCAACAAGAAGGTTGCTACAAAAAGAATAACATGATGGTCATTATATGAAAGGAACCTCTGATTGAAGACGGCCGGGATTCCGTTTGCTGTTTAGAAATCTACCCAATACACATCTTTCTTTACATTTCTATGAGAGATTGCAATTGTGCTTCTTTTATGTTTTTGCTTTGGTTTAAAATGCAACACAAGATGGTATAGAGCAGGGGTGTCAAACTCGAGGCCTGTGGGCCAAATCCGGCCCCCGACTTCATCTTATGTGGCCCGCAAGAGCTTGCAAAGAATGTAATACGTTTATTATTCTTACATGCCACTTTACAGAAGCAGGTTGCCCATGAACTACATGTCCCACAATGCATTTCGTTTTGTGACATGCACAGAAGAGACTTGCAAAAATTTGCAATTATTTGTCCTAGACTTCTGCTTTCAGATGTAGTTAATTATGGAGTTATCCCATAATAATCCAATGCAGAGGCAATAATGTAATATAATACATTATTTTCTATATTTATATAGTCTTAAAGTTACAACCGGCCCTTCGAGTAATAATGCTGATGTGGCCCGCGATGACATTTAGTTTGACAACCCTGGTATAGTGATAAGTTAGGGGCCATCGCTTGTACACTACTGTTCACAATGCAAACATAAATGTATAAATATCTTTATATTTGGTCTCTCTCGTCCTCCATACCCACAGTGGCCTGTGTCTTCAGATTCTACTACGACTGGAGGTTTGTTGGGAATAATTATTTTGTATGATTTATTTGGCAATCACCATGACAAAAGATAACGGTAATAACTTTCTAGAATCAAAAATCATTCTGCATAGTATTATAAACCACTGTAGTGGAAGACGCTTGTGTTTTACCACGGTGCTGTTATCAGTGTGAATGTTGGCTGACTTACCGAGAGCCAGGAAAGGCAGGTAGACCATGAGGAGGAAGGGAAGGTGAATCTGAGGGGATGAGTTCGCTGCTGTTGGCTCAACATGGAGCAGGACCTGGTAGATGGTGAAACCTGAGAAGATATAGACTGAATCAAAACGGATTCTTCAAACCATTAAAGAGGCCATATTCTCCCTTCCCTGTAGTGTGTTCTAATCTATATGTGTGGTCTGGTTTCAGACAGAGGGTGAAAAGAGGTGCTGCAGCACAGGCAGTATGAGAAAAATAAAGAGCTTTTTGAACATTAAAGCATGGAGACATGTAGAGACACTACATACTGATATACATCTGAACATCAGCAGGAGAGGACTCTTTAAAGTAGAGACACTACACACTGATATACACCTGAACATCAGCAGGAGAGGACTCTTTAAAGTAGAGACACTACATACTGATATACACCTGAACATCAGCAGGAGAGGACTCTTTAAAGTAGAGACACAACACACTGATATACACCTGAACATCAGCAGGAGAGGACTCTTTTACTACATACTGATATACACCTGAACATCAGCAGGAGAGGACTCTTTAAAGTAGATACACTACATACTGATATACACCTGAACATCAGCAGGAGAGGACTCTTTAAAGTAGAGACTCTACATACTGATATACACCTGAACATCAGCAGGAGAGGACTCTTTAAAGTAGAGACACTACATACTGATGTACACCTGAACATCAGCAGGAGAGAACTCTTTAAAGTAGAGACTCTACATACTGATATACACCTGAACATCAGCAGGAGAGGACTCTTTAAAGTAGAGACACTACATACTGATATACACCTGAACATCAGCGGGAGAGGACTCTTTAAAGTAAGATATAACATACTGATATATACACCTGAACATCAGCAGGAGAGGACTCTTTAAAGTAGAGACACTACATACTGATATACACCTGAACATCAGCAGGAGAGGACTCTTTAAAGTAGAGACACTACATACTGATATACATCTCAACATCAGCAGGAGAGGACTCTTTAAAGTAGAGACACTACATATACACCTGAACATTTTCTTGAAGTAACACTGGATCAGATGTTCTGACAGGACACTAAGCCAGTATTGAGTAGTTAACTGCAAAAGCTGGAACTTTCCTTACACACTTCCTGACATTTTATCATCTCTTTGCCAACATGTTTCCTGTCTGCCCGCAACACTTCCGTTTTATGTTACCAGTCTTCTACACTTTAAAGCAACTGTCATATGGTTCAGTATGAGGGGCCGTACAGGCCGTAATTCATACTGGTCTTCTCACGCACATACAGTCTCCTTTTACATACAGTACATATATGTTCTCTCTTACACACATACATACGGAGCCCTGGAGGGTTCATAGAGAGAAAATGTAATAAAACGAGGCCACGTTTTATTAAATTGTGCACACGATACACTTTCTCGTTAGCACGAGACTTCCTTATGGTTAGACACATCGAACTGCCCGATTATTGCGCCATATTATTAGTTTTATGAAGAAGATGTCCGGTCGCCAGGGCGCGTGTGTTTGTGTGTGTGTGTATTTGTTTTCAGAAGATATTATGATAGTGGCGTTCGTTCCGGTGCACTCCGACAGCATTTAGCACTAGCCTACATCGAGATTAAGATGAAACGAACTTCTTTCTCTTGGGAATACACATATGGAGTTAGCCTCGATCTCCATTCAGCTGTTCTAATGAAGGTAAACACAGTGAAGGCGCTGCGTAAAAGACACAGCTCTCTGCGCTCAGATAGCAGATACTGTGAGAGTCACGGACATGAATTCTGGGGCGGACTGGTTCACAGACTCTCCTGTTTTGTGGATCCGGTGCTTAAACGAATAGCTCTACACCTCTGGCCGAAATGTCCCTAAAATGAAGTCTGAGTTTGAAATATATCTCAAATAATGTATGCACTCACTGCCATTTCTCCACATAAACATAACAGTCTGCAATGAAACGGTTGTCTCCTGTGCGCTCCACTTCCTACTTGGCGCACCGGTATCTCGTGCGCACGAGAAAGTATATCGTGTGACGAGAAAGTATATCGTGTGCACGAGAAAGTATATCGTGTGCACGAGAAAGTATATCGTGTGCACGAATTAATAAAACGTGGCCTCGTTTTATTTATTTTTCTCTCTATGAACCCTCCAGGGCTCCGTACATACATTCTCCTTTTACATATATACATTTTCACTCTCACACACGTATATATTTACACTCACACATTCATACATTTTGCTCTCATATTATCATATTTCAATGCACACATTCATATTTTGTCACTCATATATTTATACATTTTTCACTCACACATACATTTTGCTTTCATATTCATATATTGTAACTCATATTTATACATTCTGCTCTCATGCACATTCATTCAATGTTTACATGTAATATTATACATAATATATGCATGTATGAAGACAATATGTGTATGCAAGAGAAGAATGTATGTATGTGGGAGATAAAGTATAGTGGAAACAGAAAGAGTATGGTTGAAACGGAAGGCAGGTCTTTATCGCGCTGTGATTGACTCAGAAGGTCAAGCGGTGCGGGCTCATGTTCAGAACTTCTGATTCAAATCAACATGTTGGAGGGAGATGAATTCGTGCATCTTCGGACCATTTGTTTTTCTTTATGAAAAAATAAACGTAAGAGCGTCTGCGAGGCGTTTTTGCTTTTTGTTTTTTACCTTAAAACTGGTCATTGGAGCGAGGGGCGCGAAACTCGCGGAAGTGATTTCAAAACAAAAGCACTCGTTTGCTTGGATCACAACGAAAACTGCCAAGACACGCATTGAGCCCAGAAAATGAATGTTATTAAGGGCTGTAAATATAATAAGCCTGTGTCTAAAATGGACAACATTGTTAGGAGATTTAAACTATACAGCGATTCTGCACTGCGGTCACTCAGCCGCCTCTCCAGTTTGTTTTTCAAATCAGCTGCTCTTCATTTTTCTTTCACAGATATTTTTTTACCGCAAGTTCTTAATAAAACTGACACTGTTGGACTCTGTGTTCGACTGCTACTAGGATTTCTCAAAAAATACACAGTAAAAGTACTTCAATGTATTGTAAGTAGTAGGCTAATACAAAGTCAAACAGTATCAATTTCATTAAGAACTAATGGTAAAATTATATTTTTAACACTCATCAAAGATAGCATAAAAACATGCATTATGTACTATGGAGGGGACTCTGACAGAGTATTACTGACAAGGTACACAGTAAAAGTACTTCATTTTATTTCTGGTAGAAGTCAAACTAGAACCGAGTCCAACAGTGTCAGTTTCCTTAAGAATTTGTGATAACAAATATTTGTATCACTCATCAAATATAGCAGGGAAAAAAACAAAGAGCAGCTGGTTTGAAAAACAAACTCGAGAGACGGCTGAGGGGACCACAGTGCAGAACCTCCTAACAAGGTTGACCATTATAGACATAGGCTTATTATATTTACAGCCCTTAATAACATTCATTTTCTGGCCTCAATGTGAGAAATATATGAATGTGTGCATTGACATATATGATAATATGAGAGCAAAATGTATGAATGTGTGAGTGTAAATATATACGTGTGTGAGAGTGAAAATATATGTGTGTGAAAGGAGAATGTATGTGTGTGAAAGGAGAATGTATGTGTGTGAGAGGAGAATGTATGTGCGTGAGAGGAGAATGTATGTGTGTGAAAGGAGAATGTAAGTGTGTGAGAGGAGAATATATGTGTGTGAGAGGAGTATGTAAGTGTGTGAGAGGAGAATGTATGTGTGTGAGAGGAGAATGTATGTGTGTGAGAGGAGTATGTATGTGTGTGAGAGGAGTATGTAAGTGTGTGAGAGGAGAATGTATGTGTGTGAGAGGAGAATGTATGTGTGTGAGAGGAGTATGTAAGTGCATGAGAGGAGTATGTAAGTGTGTGAGAGGAGAATGTATGTGCGTGAGAGGAGAATGTATGTGCGTGAGAGGAGAATGTATGTGCGTGAAAGGAGAATGTATGTGCGTGAAAGGAGAATGTATGTAAGTGTGAGAGAGGAGAATGTATGTGTGTGAAAGGAGAATGTATGTGCGTGAGAGGAGAATGTATGTGCGTAAGAGGAGAATGTATGTGTGTGTGAGGAGAATGTATGTGTGTGAAAGGAGAATGTAAGTGTGTGAGAGGAGAATGTATGTGTGTGAGAGGAGTATGTAAGTGTGTGAGAGGAGAATGTATGTGTGTGAGAGGAGAATGTATGTGTGTGAGAGGAGAATGTATGTGTGTGAGAGGAGTATGTAAGTGTGTGAGAGGAGAATGTATGTGCGTGAGAGGAGAATGTATGTGTGTGAAAGGAGAATGTATGTGTGTGAAAGGAGAATGTATGTGTGTGAAAGGAGAATGTATGTGTGTGAAAGGAGTATGTAAGTGTGTGAGAGGAGAATGTATGTGCGTGAAAGGAGAATGCATGTGTGTGAGAGGAGAATGTATGTGTGTGAGAGGAGAATGTATGTGCGTGAGAGGAGAATGTATGTGCGTAAGAGGAGAATGTGTGTGCGTGAGAGGAGAATGTATGTGCGTAAGAGGAGAATGTGTGTGCGTGAGAGGAGAATGTATGTGCGTAAGAGGAGAATGTGTGTGCGTGAGAGGAGAATGTATGTGCGTAAGAGGAGAATGTGTGTGCGTGAGAGGAGAATGTATGTGTGTAAGAGGAGAATGTGTGTGCGTGAAAGGAGAATGTATGTGCGTGAAAGGAGAATGTATGTGCGTAAAAGGAGAATGTGTGTGCGTGAGAGGAGAATGTATGTGCGTGAGAGGAGAGTGTATGTGCGTGAGAGGAGAGTGTATGTGCGTGAGAGGAGAATGTATGTGCGTGAGAGGAGAGTGTATGTGCGTGAGAGGAGAGTGTATGTGCGTGAGAGGAGAGTGTATGTGCGTGAGAGGAGAATGTATGTGCGTAAAAGGAGAATGTGTGTGTGTGAGAGGAGAATGTGTGTGCGTGAGAGGAGAATGTATGTGCGTGAGAGGAGAGTGTATGTGCGTGAGAGGAGAATGTGTGTGCGTGAGAGGAGAATGTGTGTGCGTGAGAGGAGAATGTATGTGCGTAAAAGGAGAATGTGTGTGCGTGAGAGGAGAATGTATGTGCGTGAGAGGAGAATGTATGTGCGTGAGAGGAGAGTGTATGTGCGTGAGAGGAGAATGTATGTGCGTGAGAGGAGAGTGTATGTGCGTGAAAGGAGAATGTATGTGCGTAAAAGGAGAATGTGTGTGCGTGAGAGGAGAATGTATGTGCGTGAGAGGAGAGTGTATGTGCGTGAGAGGAGAATGTATGTGCGTGAGAGGAGAGTGTATGTGCGTGAAAGGAGAATGTATGTGCGTAAAAGGAGAATGTATGTGCGTGAAAGGAGAATGTGTGTGCGTGAGAGGAGAATGTATGTGCGTAAAAGGAGAATGTGTGTGCGTGAGAGGAGAATGTATGTGCGTGAGAGGAGAATGTATGTGCGTGAGAGGAGAGTGTATGTGCGTGAGAGGAGAATGTATGTGCGTGAGAGGAGAGTGTATGTGCGTGAGAGGAGAGTGTATGTGCGTGAGAGGAGAATGTATGTGCGTGAGAGGAGAGTGTATGTGCGTGAGAGGAGAGTGTATGTGCGTGAGAGGAGAATGTATGTGCGTGAGAGGAGAATGTAAGGACCAGTATGAATTACGGCCTGTACGGCCCCTCGTAGTTCAGCGTGTCAGGCAGCTACAGTATATCTTCTCCTTGATGATGTTAAATGTATTGAGGTGCATTCTGAGCCCTGTTAAGCCATTTGTTTTTTTTAAATATAACTGCCAGTTCAACAATGTGATAGTTGATTAATGTCACCTTCAATGGCCACTGTCAGGACGTATAAGGGGATCCAGAGTGTGTAGCGTATCCACAGCATGGCGATGGAGGGTGTATCCATAACACACAGCAGCTCATGTGAGTACCTGTCATCAAACGGCACACATCCAGATATTCACTGAGGGCATACTGGTGCACTCTTACACAATAACCTACAGTTGATTTAAGTATAAGGTGCGCACAGCCTTTTATTCATCACAGTAAGACATGCCTCGGTTCCCATAAGGCCATTACTCAACACTCATTTAACTCTGATCGGCTACAAACCAATGTATTCACAAACTCTGAGAGGAACATACTTGAACTCCACTGTTAGTGTCGTAGCATGTAGGCTGCACTAATCCCTGTATTCCGTTTGACTTCATATGTATACTCTATGCACTGTGTGTCTGCATCATCTGTCTGTTCATCCATCCCGTTCTTGCCCTAGGGGAATTTTCTTTACATTTTGCAAAAAGATAAACTAAATAGATTTTGTAGTTCAAAGGTCAAGGTCACTGTGACCTCACATATGTCCCATTCTCCCCTCATCTTTGGATCGCCTTAAGGGAATCCTATCCTGAAATGTGGCACGAGTGTCCCCTACAACTCATCATCCCTGCGCAATGTTATCAGTTGGGAGTTCACAAAATGTGTTTAGCAAATTGAAATAAATCCAGGAGAAAAGCAGTTAATGCGCCTACATTCGTTAAGACCTGACATCTTGCCGATTCTTGAGGTGAAGCTCAGAGTCATGTTCATACCGTAGGAGGTCCAGAATGTTCCACAAGAACAACTGTGCACACACAACGGGTTTACTCTGGTTCTCCTCCAGCAAGATCACTGTGACCAGCAGAATGTTCTTCTCCATGACCTGAAACACAGACATTCCACTGGCGCTGAAAAGGACAACGTCATCTGGATGCACATTGGAGCATTCACACAGAACAACCGAGGGTGATACACACTTGCACAAAGCGAGGGAGGAGTCTGGCTTTCTCAATCCCGTCTGCGATGTGGAAGAGCTCCAGGATGGAGAGCAGCTGACACAGACTCATCACAAAGCCCACCGAGTAGAAGGTGTCTGCTAAGGCATCTGCAAAGGCAAACACGACATTCCTTCAGAGTGACACGACGACAGTGACACGTGAGCCTCTTGCTGCTCAACAAACACAAAGTTGAGTTAAAGAGGAGCTGTACTTCATCTTGATAAACCTTACCTTTACCAAATGTGAAATACCTGGCTATGGTATTGGCCAGTATCCATGTATGTCCACAGAACTGGAACAGGTTATACGAGAAAATATAGGCAAGCCGGAAGCTGAGCCTGTAAAGGAACAACATAGGCATTTGGTTGTTCATCCTTCATCACTCTGCACATCTTACCCTGCCAGGTTAACCCAGTGTAATGCCTGGCTTCCTAGCACACTGAGAGTTAATGGAGCCGGCCCGTTAGCGGTTTTCATTTCAGCTCTGATCCTCCTGCTGTGGCAAGTCAACATGTCAGAAGGATCTGTTTACTGTATGAGCCAATGAGGATGCTCTTTGATTATAATATTCTCTTAAATCATCCATCAGGAACTATTTTGAGTCAATTGAATTACATGGACACACAGATGGAAAGTGCATTTGCTTATTCACTCTGTATACAATATTATACAATCTGTACTTAGTTCCATGGGGGCACTAAGTGCTGGCACGGCAAAGTACTCTTAACACCAACATAATACCTAAAAGAGGATACAAAGCTGTTTACACGTCATGATGTTTTCACTGTTAGTATCCCCTTCTATATACACAAAGGTGTACATATATACATATTGATTAGCGCAGCTTTAGCTACATTAAGCTGTCGTCACATTCTTTATTTTTAAAATGCAAAATGGTTTGCAGAGAAGTCCTCCGAGGACACTTAGCCTGTGACATTACACTATGTTACAACATTAATATATATGGCTGCAAGCAATTTAGACTCCACCCTTTGTCAGAGTAATATAATATGACTTTGGCACAACTATGTTTTATATGTTTTTATGCACAAACATGTGTAATTCTACTCACTGACTGATTCACTGACTGCAGGAAACAGACACTCTCCCACCCTGTGTAGTTTTAAAACTCAGTGCATCACTTTATAAGCTCATTTGAAACATAAACATGCAATTCAAGAAGCAGTCTGTCAGATACAGTTGAGCTCTAAGCCTACTTTACAGTATTACGTTGCTCATGCTAGTAAATGAAGCTTTGTATACGTCCAGCCTTACATTCCACAACACGCCCCGTGAATGAACACACATTCCTCTCACAGCGAGAGCTCGCACCCTGTGGAAAACTCTCATTACCTTCACTTACATTCTCTCAAAAGTCTCCTTTCGTTGCATCTTATCATTCCTGTGAGAGCAGTATCATGTTGTGCTGCAGTTTGGAGCTCCTTGCAGCAGTTTCTCCCAGTAAACTGAGACCCGCCTCTTCGTCCTCCTCAGTGTGAGCAGAACAATGCTGCAATATTTGTGTTTTGTGCTGCTTCCTCAGGCTGATGTGAACGGTTATTGCTTTACAGCGAGTAGTAAGTGGACATTCCACGTGTGAGAGTGTGTGTGTGTGTGTGTGTGTGTGTGTCTATTGTGTTTGTGTTATGGACAGAGTGACGTATTTGAACACTTCTGTTCCCAACACTGACATTTTGAATGTCCTTCTCTCTGCAGTTTGGCTGAAAGAGCCAATAACTACGATCACAATTTTAATGTTTTCCATCAAACATAACTTTGACTATTATGTAATTCTTCATGTGAACTAAAAAGTAGCTGAAAACAGAAATATTCAAAACAAAATCTCATGCTTATTTTTAAGTTTTATTTGAAAGGCTCAGGCATTTCCTAAAACTGTAGTTGTTCATAGTTTTCTGACTACAATTGTGTTTTGTTGCAGGGAGGAATGAAATAAGAAGCAGCAAGAAGTAACACATGACATGAATGAATTAAAACAAAAGAGAACAGAGATGAAGCTTAAACATCTCTCTACTAGTCTTATGGATAAACCTTTATATATACAGTCTATGGGATAAACACATATCAGAGGATTTGCTTTCAGTAGGAGAGTATGCACTGCCCTCTAGTGGTGGGAAGAGATCAGGGACCTGAATCAGGGTCAACGGTCGCGTCAGGAACTGAATTTCAAAATAAAAATAACCGGAAACAGACGTAGGCCTCTAGGGGCCCTTCTCACTTCGGTTAAATGGATTCCTTGCTTCCCTCACTTGCGTCGTTTCCCTGCGACTAGTCCCTCCCACCAGGGAAGCAAGGAGAGACGCAAGGAAACCACGAGAAGCAGGGAAATGAGTTTTAAGAGCAATGGGACGTCCTTTCCTCCGGAGCGTCACGTGAAGCGACGTCAGTTTGTGATGACGCTGCACAGCTGATCGTCTGACAGCAGCTCTGTCCCCGTTATTTCCACACACACCCCGCCTCTGTTAGCACACATTTACTGACACAAACATTTGTATCATCTGTTGTAGACCCAAATAAATAAAATAAAATAAGAACTCATTCTCAAAAAAGATAAACGCCATTCTTAAAATGTAAACGACCAATAGTTTGATTAATATTGCTTAGAGTGCACTATAGAAATAAAATAATTGAGAGAAGAAAAAGAGATATGTTATCGATCAAAACCCAGTTAGATTAACATTCATTGGAATGCACACTTTGTTTGTTTGGATATGCAGCACATTAACATTTTAATAGCACTTAATGACTGACTGAATGGAAATGACAATAAATGAAAATGTAAAACGCAAAAAAGCGATCATAAAAATGTTTCCAAAATATGAATAAACGTTTTCGTTTTTCCCACAATTAGAAGTTGCCATTATTAAACACATTGGTGTAATCAAATGTAAAACATATAATTAATAAATGGGTGAAAATCACTTGTGTTCATAATGCGCAGCATTAATATATACCCACATGACAGCTCATTGCTACTTTGTAATTCAATCAATCAATCAATGTTTATTTATATAGCCCATTATCACAAATGTTACATTTGTCTCAGTGGTCTTCACAGTGTGTACAGAATATCAGTATGACAATACGACACCCTCTGTCCTTAGACCCTCTGTCCTCAGACCCTCTGTCCTTAGACCCTCACATCGTACAAGGAAAAACTTCCAGAGAAAACCCACAGTTTAAGGGAACATGGGAGAAACCTCAGGGAGAGCAGCAGAGGAGGGATCCCTCTCCCAGGACGGACAGACTGCAATAGATGCCGTGTGTAAATTGAAAAGATAATACATTTGCAACATAGGTAGTCCAAATGTTTGGAAATGCATTCTACTCCACTACAATTCAGAGGTTAACCTGGTATTTTTACTCCACTACATTTATTTTAGTTACTTTGCAGATTCTGATTAATGATGTGAAATATAAACAACCCTTAAATCAAACTTTGAGTTACACCTGAGTAAAATTCAGGGAAGGTGATTGTCAAGTGCCAACAATCAGGAGAGATATTTGATAGTTGGTGCTTGAGAAGACTAAACATGTATCTGCAATTGACATGAATGGAAACGAGTAATAAAGTATATTCATTCCTCGTTATTCTCTACTAATAGTTCATTAAAGACTGTATATTATGGCTATTTTGCACATCCCCTTTCAAGATTTTCTAAGGTTTATTGACATGTCATACACAACTACGGTGTAGTTATGCAATGAATGAAAAACTTGGGTCACAGGTCCCTCAACAGTGCATTACAATACATCTATCAATATGTGTGTACCTCCACCATTAAACTGTCATATTCTGCACATGTCTTATTCTATCTACATACATAAGAGTATAATTAATGTGTATAATATCAGTTAAAATAAGTGCTTCAACATAGTTAACATTGCCGGAAAGCAATATATTAGACGTTAAGTACTTTGTCAGGCTTAATATTGATCTGATAGATACCCCCAAAGTGTTTTTCTTATTTAAAAGAAGACCTTAATCTAAAGTATTCTTTAATGTTTAAATAAAGGTTAATTAGTTTGTCTGTTTTGCACCTCCTCCTATTAATATCTTTGTACATCCTGCAATAAACTGTTTTATTGTAGAGATCACTTATAGTATCTTCTTGATTTTTTTTATATTCTATATATCTATCACAGACCTTCTACTTTCCCCCTATGAAAGTATGTACTCTTAATATTTGTTTAAATCACATATAACACATAAAAACAAATTCAATAACGTGCTTTAACCACTAGGCGGTGCACACAAGGTACACACAGCCATAATAACTTTGTATTGTTAGTGTAGGACACTTATGTATGTACAACATCTGAAGATGTGTAGTTTTATTCATGTTTTCACATAATTTTACAGCATATTGCTATACTATTTCAGACTCAGTATTTACATTCTTATATTCAAAGAAAATCAGTAATATCTTTAAAAACTACAAGTACTTTTATATTAAGGAGACCAGATTTTCAATATATCATTTACATATCCAATATTCTTTACTGTTAAAGAAAAAAGGGGGACAATTCTGGTTTCATGTAATTCGAACATTTGAACTGTTGGATACAAACAGAAGGACGATAGCTCATATATGAGACTTCAAAGGTCTTTCATTTTGAAACTGTACATCAGATTGTCATGATTCTCTCAGAGTGATTATATGGGGTGTCCTGCTATCACCCTGGAGTGAAATAAGTCTTTGATACTAGATAGTTTTTGTTTCATTCTTATCTAAAAACAGAAGGATGATAGCCCATATATGAGACTTCAAAGGTCTTTTACTTTTTCTTTTGAGTGACTAGATGGGGTGTCCTGCTATCACCCTTGAGTGAAATAAGTCTTTGATAATTTGACAGTTTTGTATTTATTCTTGTATAAAAACCGTGGGACGATAGCCCATATATGAGATTTCAAAAGTATTTTATTTTGAAACTCTACATCAGATTGTCCGGATTTTCTGAGTGACTAGATAGGGGTCTCCTGCTATCACCCTGGAGCGAAATAAGTATTTGATTGACTTCGAATGACTCTTTGATTATGGACAGTTTCCATTAAATAACAATCAAAATATAGATGGACAATAAATCTAATTTGATATTTTAAACAGCATACATTTTAAATTGTGCTTCGGAAAGTAATGTTACTTTAGGAGTGTTGTGAGATGGTGTCAACATCGATTGAAATTAGTCACCCAGTGGAAATGTCAGATATGTCTTCATAACTGCATACTTACATTTTACATTCACTCAGTTATAATGTGGTAGTTATACGTAGTTTGTTTTCAATTATTATTGATCACATTATATAGTACATATTTCTTAATTTAAGCTCCAGTATATGAATATGTTTGTTGTGTTTTTTAGGTATATTTGTTATTGACCGAGTAAATGCTTTTATTTTGAAGGCAGTTTTCACAGGTCTCTACCGTAATGTATAGGATATTCGCGCACCGCAATACAACGTGCGGGCTGACTTGACTGTGTTTTCCTAAGTGGGGGCTGGCTTGACCACAGTCTGCAGTGTTTACCCAGTGTTTACTGACATGAAACGTTTTATTTCACCCTACTATGTGTTTTTAACGTAAAAAAACGGGGACATTTCCGGGGAAAGTTTCAACCAGGGACAGGCCAATACAAACGGGGACTGTCCCCGGAAAACGGGGACTTCTGGTCACCCTATTTTTTATCAGCTGTGCACCGTTATGGTGTAAATATAACCTATCTATGAATTAGATCAAATGTAAAAGTCAGCCGAATTAGTGTTGATACTGCAAGGAGACGTATTGTGTGAAGAGAAATTGAAGATGTTGTTTAATTGTTGATATATTTATGATCCACGTCAAGTATTCAGTTTCAGCGGTATTTCTTCCAGTTTTTCCAAAGGTCCAGGGCTCTATAAATAAAGAACTACGGCAGATCTGTAATATATAATGCAGCCGAACCGTGTATTACAATGCCGTTATGTGATGACTTTCAAAGAGAAAAGCAAGAACACTCGGAATTAAGTATTATTTTATTCTTTTCAAATATTTTCCGGATTTCATATAATATAAACACCAAATCCCAGCATGCATTGCGGCTAAAACATCCAATCAGCAAGCTTAAACCATAGCTGAGGATCTTGGGTAATCGCTCAAAATGCCTAGGTCTGTTTCCGGTTATATTTATTTTGAAATTCAGTTCCTGACGGACGCCAAAAAAGCCTGCGATTATGGAATTAAACCAATAAATAAAAGCAAGGATTTTTGTGTGTTTATTTGTGAGTAAATAACAGTGTGTTATTTTGAAAAGAATAACAAATTAGAAGGAAAAAAATATTTTAAAAATACAGATTTCAGTATCCTGAGGCTCTGAGCCCCATTTATTTTCCTCACAGACGACAACAAAAGTCAGAAATTATACGATTTAAAATAAAAGCAATAATTGTGGCTTGATATTGAGTAAGAACATGTTTTTATGAACCACACAGCTTCCTGTCTTCCCACGACCCGACCGGAGAAAAAGACGTGCTGCAGCCTGCAGGCACGAAACACATTACCAGTAGAAATACATTGCTTTTAAAATCGTGCTGTGCAACACGAAAAAAAGGGGGCAATCGTGATGGTGAACACGAATCAATAGATTAAAAATCGTGTTGGTGAACACGAAATGCCGTGAGACTGGGTTGTGACTGAACGACTGCTGTTTTAATGTGGACTCCAGAAGTAACTGTATCGCCTCAAGACCTGCAGCCACCAGCCCCCTCACTAAAATAGTACACTAAATATATCCTGTTTGTGCGGATGAGTTTTCAGTAATTCATCTCCAGTTAATGTTTGGAGCAACACCTCACTCTACGGTGTGGGCCGGCAGACAGTGGGAGTTTCACCAGGTCGGTGAACGGAATGATTAAAGAAACATTTTGCAGGGTTAGTTGAATTACTTTATATCGACGGGAACCAGCCTGGATTACGCTGCTGGAGTCCCAGGGAAAGAAATGAGCTGCTGGCCCTTTTTATCCCTCTTTACTTCAATCTGCATTGTTTACATTATATCTGGCAGCATTGTGGTCATTTGAAGTCAATGTAAATTGAAATATTATGATTTGAGTTGACAAGGTTTTCATTCTATTTTCCTTCCGTTATATTTCAGGGTATTTAAAAAAAAACAAAAAACATTTTTGAGGACATTGGGAGAGAGGTAGGGTTATAAAAGGCTGCACAGATTCCAGAATTGAACACAAAACATAATGCGATGCAGCGATTAATCAATAAAAGGTTTGAATAGATCCAGAGGACCAACTCCCAGACCAGCGCTTTGCAGTCCGTCGAAGGTAAGTCATTTTATCGTTGTAGCTATTGTCGGCTTTTTAAGTGAATTTCAGTTCACTTTGGTAAACAGTTATGCAGTAAATAATGCTTTTATTGTGAAAGGAGAGAACAGAAGGAGTGGATCTAGTATGCGCTGCTTTTGTAAAGGTTGAAAATAAAAGTAATACGTTTTTTTTTACTTCATAATTTTCCCTTTCTTTTTGATGAATTAATTAACAGTTTGAAAATAACTATTGGTGTGCTGGTTTATTGGAAATAATATAAAAAACGCCCCTCGTGTTTAAAGGCCTTATTTCCATCCTTCACATCACGAGTTCAGCCTTCACTCCAGGTGATTCCCCACTGACCCGCAGTGTTCCCTCTCATCCAATGTTTCCCCTGTACAGCTCACCTCAGGCAGCAGTTGGCCTTAGTGCTGGCCTGACCCCCATATACCCAGACCCATATACCCAGACCCATATACCCAGACCCATATACCCAGACCCATATACCCAGACCCAGACCCATATACCCAGACCCATATACCCAGACTCATATACCCAGACCCATATACCCAGACCCAGACCCATATACCCAGACCCATATACCCAGACCCATATCCATATACCCAGACCCATATACCCAGACCCATATACCCAGACCCATATACCCAGACCCATATACCCAGACCCATATACCCAAACTCATATACCCAGACTCATATACCCAGACCCATACCCATATACCCAGACCCATATACCCAAACCCATATACCCAGACCCATATACCCAGACCCATATACCCAGACCCATATACCCAGACCCATATACCCAGACCCATACCCATATACCCAGACCCATATACCCAGACCCATACCCATATACCCAGACCCCTGCGTTTCATCACCCAGTCAGCCCTACCGTATACTTAGCAGCTCACTCTCTCGCCCACGTTGTCTGCTGCAGGGTAGTGCAAACTTTTCATGCCAGCGACCACATGGAGAAAATGTACCTTAAAAAGTGAGTTTTTAGCACTTTTTGCTAACTTGAAACTGCAGCACGACAACTGCCTTTCTCCCAGCAGTAAATATCACGTCACCGTGGGAACAGGGATGCTGATCCTTGGATTGAAGAGGTCCAGTGTTTATTGGATACTCAAAGTGCATCACTGAGATGGCACTCTGCTGTTGATGTGTGTAATCAGAGGAAATGTCTGCACATGTATAAAGGCTCGTACAATTAGAATCCTTTGTGCACGGTGTCTCATCTAAGGAAATGTGGACTTTTGAAAAACCTTAGAGAACTGAGAGTGTCATCACATTATATTTGAGCTCCAACAGCATTTCCTCCTATTCTCATGTATACAGAGAAAGGCTTTGAGAAAGGTTCCTTCTCAATGCGAGTGAAACCTGGAACGCGCTGGTTCTGCCATATGTGATGTGAGCACAGTCACATGTTCCCATTAGAACAGAACTGAGTGATGGGAACCACAACGTTAGCAGTAACCACTATATGCTCTGTTTATGCTTTTTGCGTCGTTCAATCCAGAGAGATCTTAGACCCTTACAGCAATTGAGTGAAGAAAAAAAAATATATATCAGTTCAAGTCCAAGGTGTTATTAAGCTCTATAAACCACATCTGCATTCAAGCTTCCTGTGCTGCCGACACCACAAACACAACTTCTCCCTCAGGATCTCTTTTGTGCGGAGAAAGAACAGGATGAGGTAAATATCAAAAACACATGACTTTGACCAAGCAGGTTGTTTTAACCTTTGCCCTTGGTGGTCAACTACTTATTTACTTCAGGGACCTACTTTTTGTAATTCACGACAATAGCCACATGTCTAACACTGTGACCATGCATCGACATGTGAACACTTTGGAACGAGGACGTGGTGTGACATGACAAGTGAAAAGCAATACATGCGGTGACATGGTAAGTCTCAAAAACGCAATGTCCTTGTGCCGGCTTTGCTGTGACCATCCAGAGCAGAAAAATAAACGATATGTCAATATGATTAATTACCGTTCAAGCATTTTGTGGCTTATTATGTACATATTAATGATAATGTCCAACTCATAGTAAACACCAGTGAACCTCCGACCTGAGCCCGGGGTCCTACTTGGTTGCAGTTGTACCGCACCAACGTTTATATTTGTCTTAGTGGTGAAGATTAGAACAATGGCCAGCCACAGCATCAATAGAAGCTGACAGCATGCTACAACTTTTAGAAATGGTTGCAACAGTATTACTGCAGTAAGACCTACAGAGGACACATCCCTCTGACGTCTCAAGTGCCCTCGAAGAGCGCTGACAGCAGCCAAGGCCAGGTCTATACATCAAAAATAATGCATGTGTGTGATTCAGAACTGTTCCCAAACATGAGGGTTCTTGTCTGGCCCGTGCTCTCTTGCCATCAAGTTTCATAAATATCATTCTGCTCCTGCTGACAGACACAAAGAGACGAACCAAAAACAAAACCTTCTTTGGAATGGAAATGAAAATGTGTCCTGAAGCGCAGTTTACCTGTAGTTACAGACCTTTAGATCACACACACATTCTCTGCTTGATTCTTCTCAGAGTCACTGTCAGCTCATTGCTACAGGATATGGGTCGGATACTTGTATCTCAGTATCTGACACAAGTGGAGCTGAGTGTCCCCCAGTTAAGCTCAGGGTCCTCTCCGGTTTCCCCCTCAGTATTACTGTATTACACTGCTGGCTGGGACTGGCGGGGACATTTGTGTTGCCTACTAACAGCAAATATCACAACCCTCCCCCCCCCATAGCATGGTGGTGAGTTCAGGGCCCCTGCCAGCCAACCATCATCTTTCCCAGCTATTCGTCCCGATTAGACTGGACTCCAGTTCTACAGCCACGTTAATGTCTTATACCGCTGAGGGTTATGCTAAGTCGCTTTTATTATCATACAGGGTTCTTATCATAGTTTTCTAAATTAGTCAATGTGGTGGCATGTATTGGTAAATAATGTCCTTAAAGCTGCACAATATTTGAATGTATTAAATAGCCCTGGCATTCTCCTCTTCCCCATCATTATTAATATTAATAATCATATTTACTGTTTTCGTGATCCCCATAGAGCTTATGGAACATATTGATGGGCCACCAGTTATATAATTATAGAACCAGGAGTTAACATTTGAATTGACTTTATTCTGTTAATTTAACATCCTAAATCTGCTAATATATGGATGAATCCTTATATCATATTCTAAAAGAAAATCAACCCACATGTTTTTTTTCATGTAGCATCTATTTCACTCTACAAAAGATTACAGACACATTTACAAACCCTCTTATTCTGTCATCTGTAACTGATCAGGACACTTTCTATATCTGGACGGTCGATGCCAGAGCTTCAGAAATGACCAATATTTTCACATCTGGGGTAAATTCCCCCTCCTACAAAGTTGCTAAAATTAAACACATCGTCGTATGATATTTGTTAGGTGGATCTAACATGATAAAACCTCTTGGAGGTTTACTGTAAACCAAACAGGAAGTTGGCCATTTCAACTGTTATAAGCAATCTAGAATGTCCAACAGCAACACTCAATAATGCTTAGTCCTCTACAATTGAGGTCTGAAAATGGAATATCATAAACTTTACAATATATATAAAAAATATAAATTTAAAAATCGCCTTAATTCCATGTATTTCATACTTTTAAAATGGTGTTAGTTACATCATTTTGTTGTTTAGTTACTGTTGGCTTTAACAAAACCCAGTCATGGCCAATGTTTGACATCCCAGAGTCATGTTTAATAAATGTATTTGTTTGTATTAGAAAATGTGTAATTGATAATGCTTTTCGATATATCCTAGCCATTAAATGTGGAAGTCAATTCACTTTAAATTAAATTGAAATGTATTATTTTTTTTCATACCTGCAGATTCCAAGTATTAACATGAGATTTCCAGGATATTATAATCTGAAATATCTCTAAAGACATTTGAAAGACTATATTTAAAAATATTTAATGTTTTATTATCCTTTCCTGAATATGACAGATACATTAAATGTGTCCTACTTATGCTTTGGACCCCCTGACAGCTTCCAAAGGCCCCTAGCAGTCCCTGGACCCCAAACTGGCCCCTACTGACCCAGACTAATCCCCTGGGAAGGAACAGCAGTCCAACATTCACAGTGTATCAATCCTCAGGGGGTGTGCTGTTGCTGAGTTGTTGTCACTCGAGTGTTTATCTGCCAGACTGCCTTCATCTCTAAGGCGTTACAAAACCCTGTAAGCATTCCCTCCTGTCTAACATCGCTGCACCTTCCACATTTTCACTTGGTGCCTGCTATATTTGAGCTTGGTGTAAAAACACAGCCGGTGAGTGTCTGACTGCAGGATCAGTTATCTGCAGCTCCCACAGATGCCCCTTTCACACCAACACGGTTCCCGTTTAGCTCCGTGCTAGAGCTCTTCTGGTTCGGAACCGGTTTTTCTTTTCAGCCCCCGTTTTGTTCACACCGCCCAGAGCCCGACTGGTGCTGCCGCTGCTGCGTCATGACGTCACCGTTTACGTCGCTGATTTTCTCCCCAATGGCGTCGGGTCGATGATCGTGTTGCTGTTAATCATAAAGCCAGATTAAATTAAACTACTTCTCAACACTTGTACTTTTCTCCAGAGTCGTGGTTCATTGTTTATAATGTGTTTCAGCGGCATTACCGACCGCTGCAGTGCTGCCCGCTGTCTGGCATCACAACGCTGTTATGAACGTTTCTCTGGTATAAAATGGGTGATGTTAGCATAGCAACCGAAGCTAAACTGACTATCTTGACTACTTGTTGCTATCCTATTGTGGCATAAGCCGTTTTCTACAGGCACATTTTACCGGCTTATTTTTCATTATTTCATTTCATTTCAAACCTTTATTTAACCAGATTGGTCCCATTGAGATCATAGATCTCTTTTTCAAGGGAGACCTGCAATTATGATTCTACTTGTGATAGTCGAACATGACAACCTGTGCAGCCCATGTATTGATTCCATCCGATAGCTGCTATAATACAAAACAACACTTCTGCCTGCTCTCCACAATGATCAATAACAACGAACGGATGGTCAAAGTAAGGTACAAATAAACAGAATCACACGGAATGGAATTGTTACATAGCATGAGTGAGTTAATGTTGCAAGGCTTTGTTGAACAGATGAGTTTTCAGGGTTGTTTTGAAGATGTTCAGAGAACCTTTATCCCTACATATCCCATTCCTTGTGTCTATGGATTAAGGACTTCCTGTCTGATCGCCCCCAGAGACCGAGGATTGGCACCCACACGTCCTCCACGTCCCTCAGTCTCAGCACCGGATCACCACAGGGCTGCGTGCTGAGCCCCCTACTACACGCCCTCTACACCTATGATCTCGGACCCGCCCACACCAGCAACTCCATCATGAAGTTTGCTGATGATGGTGGTGGGCTGCATCTCAGGGGGTGACGAGACCGCACACATGGAAGAGGTGGAGCAACTGCTAGTGGTGTGCAAAGTAAACAACCTGCAGCTGAACAAGCTGAAAACCCAGGAAATGATCATAGACTTTAGGAGGAAGAAGACCGCCATGCAGCCCCTGTACATTGATGGAGGCTGTGAGAGTCTCAGTGATCAAACTCCTGGGCGTTCACCTGGCGGAGGACCTGTCCTGGAGGACCAACACCATGGCAAACGTCAAGAGGGCAGCAGAGACTCTACTTCCTGACTCAGGAATTACCACCTCAGACAGGACCTGCTTGTGTCCTTCTACCGCTGCGCCGTGGAGAGCATCCTCACCGACTGCATCTGCGTGGTTCCTCAGCTGCACGGCCGCAGAGAGGGGTGCGCTCCAAAGGGTCATCAACTCGGCCCAGAAGATCATCGGTTGCCCCCTCCCCTCCCTGGAGGTACTGTACAGCTCTCGTTGACTTAAGAAGACAGTCAAGACCCACACCACCATCCTGAAGGACCCACACCCGGGTAACGAGCACTTCGTACGGCTGCGCTCAGGCAGGCGCTTCCGTACCATGTCTTCCCGGACAAACGGACTCAAGTTCAGTGTCTTTCCCAGGGCCATATGTGCACTAAACGCTGCTAATATTTAAATTATATAAGCCTTCCGTGCAATACGAGGGGAATCGTGCAATTTCATTTATTATTTATTTATGTACATATTCTCATCATGTCTTTTTTAAGTCCCATTTATTGTTTTTATATTGTCTTGTTGTTTTTATATTGTCTTGTTGTTTTTATATTGTCTTGTTGTTGCGTGATGGCACCTTGAGTTTATTGTAATTTCGTTGTACCTGTACAATGACAAATTAAAGATCTATCTATAAAAACATTTGGTAACGGGTCAAATTTGACTCGAGGATGACAGGAAGTTAAACAGGTGAGTCGTCCACATGTGGAAATGTGTCAAAGTCAACTTTATTATCAATATCTCCAAATGTGTGGTTCAAACAGGGAGACCAACATGCTGTTTCCCACCGTCTCAAAGATTACATATATAAATATATACATACATACAACATATTAAATAAGGGCACAACAATAAATATATAAAAATAGGAGTCTGGGAGACAAACAACGGTTGAATACATGACAAGGAATGAATATTGAACAGTGCAAATAATTCAAATATCTAGAGGTAGTGCAATAAGTGTCCAGCAGCTTAGTGTCATCTCCATGATTCCTATTGGTCCACGAACCACAGCTTGAGAAACATGTGGCCTAGACAGTAGTTACTGATGTCTCTGGTCCTTTTTAGATTCTCGTCTTTGGGATTCGTATCGTCGCTGGAATGTTTGGAGCGCGTCCCTTCCCTGTCATCGTGTCTGTCTAACCAGGCGCGAGGCTCAGCGCGCAGCAGCGTCTCAGACTGGAGGACTGTGGAATCCTGGGGGGCTAAGCTGTTTCCTTCGGACTCCAAATGTAAAGTTAAACCTGGAGGTTCAGCTATGAAGGAAGAGCAAAGCTGTGAGGAGACGCAGGCGACTCGGGAGGTCAAGGATCTGTTCGAAAAACCTGCTCAAGAAGAGGAGGATGCCCCGGAGAAGCAAGACGAGATGAAACACGTCGATGTGGAGTTAGTTGATGTCAACACAGGCGAGGCACAAGTGGAGAAAGACTGCTGCTTTGGTGAAGGAACCCACATGCCTGTCCTTATTAACCGCGGTGTCGCCGAGGATCTGCGCGCAACGGAACCAACACTGTCGATCAAAATCAATATTGAGACTAACAAGACAGAGGATTCCGAAGTTGGGAAATGTACACAAGATGTCAAGGAGGGTCCTTCTGAACCGTCCTCGTTATTGGATCCCCCCTGTAATAACGCAAAGTCAGGACATCAACCCAAATCAGGAGACAAAGACGAGCGCGTAATTACGCAATTGTCCAAAACAGAAGAGAACCCAATCACGCCCAGAGGTGAGGGGTTACCCTGCAGTGCCACTGATCAGTGGAGGAGTGAGGATGATTATGAGGAGGATGATGATGTTAGCTTGGTGCTTTCATACGCCTGTGTCCCGTGCGTCACGGAGGATGAGTCCCATTACATTACCACGCACGAGATCCAGCTCTCCGAGCTTTCGGACCACGAGGAGGACTACGACCTCGGGGTGGCCTCCTCCGGCTGCTGGGACATTGAGGATGACTACCAGGTGTACTCTTTTGTCGATTATGCTTCTTTTGAGGGCGGTGAAGAGGAGGGGGGCAGGGGCTCGCGCGGCCCCGCAGCAGGAGTCAGCACTATGCGTGAAAGTGATCTGTGCGACGCGGCCACGTTCCCCAGCTCAGATGAGAGTGTGTCAAAGCCCCAGCAGCAGCAGTGCAGTAGCAACAGTGCGGGACAGATCCACCTGTCAATCAGAACCACTCGAGCTATAAATGACCCTAGCAACATCCAAGAACAGGGAAACATCCTGTATCATGCCAGCCGCTCTGGGGACACGAGTCGGTATGTGTTTAGGGGAGTTGACGGGGGGTCGGGGACGTTGTGTGACAGGGCGAAGTGTTTCATAGCCGCGCCCGGACGCTTCCACTTGGGCCGCAGATTGAGGGGGAGAGAGGTCACCGAGGCTTCCAGCGGTGCGTCCAGCGCTGCCAGCGAGCTGGACGACGCTGACAAGGAGGTGCGCAACCTGACAGCCAGATCCTTCAAGAGCCTGGCATATCCTTATCTTGACGCCATTAATTTCAGCACAACAAGTGAATCATCATCAGAACATGGGAGAGGGATAAACAGGTGGTCCACTTTTGTCGACCTGAAATATGGCAATATGAATATGTCAAAGGGACTGGATAAAAGTGTGCTTTCCCATCAAAACTCATCGGCCTCATTTGAATTAGCCAAACATATAGACAATAGAGGTTATAAGGGCATTGCACTTGCAAGCATCAAACCGCCCACCAGCAAGATGTTCACTCGGAATGGCAACCCCCACAGCGCATCGTCATCTACAAAGCAAATAGAGCTGATGGGGGAATTCAGTAAGGGCCACGGCGGACTGATAACACTCACAGAGACTCTGAATTTTCGGTGCAATGTGAATTCGGGAATGTCTGAGGGAGAAATGCACACTAACTTTGCACAAAATGCGGCAGGATCACGTTCCACAGATGAAGTTACCAACAGTTTGCCAAGCGGCAAGGGGAGAGGGGCCAGCAAGTCGCCCTGCAAAACCATGGAAGACACACACAAGAAAGCCAATTTCGCCTCGAGTCTGATCAAAAATGTGATTTCTAAGAAGATGCAGTTTGAACAGGAGCGCAAGATGGAAAGAGGGGAGATCCGCGAGGCGCAGTGGGAGCATGCAGCGGGCTTTGCGCACCAGGAGAGCGACAGGGGGAAGGGAGACAGGGAGCTGCACGCACATAGCTCCAGGTTCTCGGAGAGCAGCTCGGACTACACCATCATGTGTCTGGATGAATTAGGAGACATGGTGGACAGCGGCTCATGTGATACCAAAAGCGACTCCAGACGCCGGGACGCGACCGCATCCGCTCCAGAACCTCATTTGGACCCGGTAAATGAAGCTGGCATCGATACTAAAAAAGGCGCATTGGAAGCGCTCAAAAGTACGCTGCTTCGAAGCCAAAATAGCGCATTCAGATGCTGGAAGGACGAGGAGCTAGAGTTTCAAAAGGATCATAAAAACGATCAAACTCTGGAGAAGTCGCCTTCAGTGTACGAGAAGGAGGGCGAGGGGGATCAGTGCTCGGCTGGCAGCGGGAAACTGACTAAAATGTCACATTTGTTTGTGCCAAGTATCCAACTGCTGTCCAGTGACGGAGAAGAAGGACAGCAGCTGCGGAGCCGGAGTTATTCCCCATATGGAGATGAAGGAGTGATCCAAGAACACTCTGATAACAAGTTATACATCGCTGATTCCAGGAATGTGGGCAAATCGAAATCTCCGGAAATAAAAATTAAGTTAAGGAGCTTCAGAGAAAATACAACGGAGCATTTCGGCGTCTCCAAGCTGCGCGCCCCTAATATAGGCTGTAACGCAGCCAACCTCGGCAGAACAGATGACTTGAAATGCCACGAGCTGGCTGCGGCTTTAAAGGGTGAGTCGTCGGATAAAGTCCCGCATTTCATGGTTAGAGACTTCAGAGATAACAAATCAAAGTTGCAAACGCCCTTACACCAAGTGAGAGACGTGCGCAAATTGGTTAAAAGTTCGTATCACTTTGTTTCTTTGGATAACAACGAAAATAAATCAAACTTTCTATCCGCTGACACCCATTCAGAGCAACATAAGCAAATGTCCAATCGAAATCCTAATTCGATGTCCCCTATAGTCATCAAATGCCAGTCTGTGAACACAAATAATAACGGAAAATATTCGGAAAATACGGATTTATTTAAACGGGAGCAGTTTGACACAGACAGGTCGTCTCCAGAGGGTGCTCAACATGCGCCTCTGCAGATGGCAGCAGGGAGAGCACACATGGGCAACATGAGTCATGCCTCAGAAGGAGATATTGCATTGAGAAGTGAAAGCAGAACACCTTCAAAGAAGCAAGAACAAATCGCAGATATCATAGATAAGAAACCTGAATCAAAAATACCAAACCAGGGGCCTTTGGAAAAACTCCAGGCTGCTGTGAAAACCATGGAGCAGCTCTATACGTATGACAAAAATGAATGGAAAAGGAAGAATGAGTCCCATGTGCTGGCAGACAGACATGTGCTTTCGCCGATTGCCAGTGGAGACCATGGGGGACCTGAGGAGGATGCTGGGGGGTCCAACACGGACAAGACAGTCAGAAGAGACTCCTTTCCCAACAATGACAAGCCGCCTCCAGTGATACCTGACAGCCTGCTGAGGTCCATGCAAGGCAACAGCACGGCCGCAAGCATGCTCAGCCTCAGCTCCAGCCTTAAGGCAGCCGCGTTGGCAAAGCAAAACTCCAACACACAAACCATACCTTTCAGCCACAAAAGCTTTGTCCCCAAATCTCCCAAGCTGCCTGTTTCCTTAAAAATCTGCCCTATGTATCTACGTAGAAGTGAAGAAGCTCAATCGAAGGAGGAGAGGCCCGCACGGGAGTTCCTGAACGCCTCGGTTGACAACGAGAACTACCTTCCCATTCCGGTCAAGTCTCACGCCAGCATTAACAAACAAGCACCGTCTGCTGATAAACCTTCAGTGTACACGTATGCCCCCCAGAAACAACCGACCCCTCCTTCAGGACCTTTGGGATCCTTTGTGGAAAACCACAACCAGAACGCACAGCGCTCCAGCATGGTGATGGACACACACTCACCAGAGGTTTGCCCTGCAACCATCTACCACTCTCTACCAATGGGCATGTCCATCAGTCAGCCTCAGGTGTACTGCATCACCCCAGCTCCTATCATGGACCCCTTCCAAGCCACCCAGAGGAAGATGCTGCTAGATCCCACCACTGGAAACTACTACCTGGTGGACACTCCCGTGCAGCCGGCCACTAAGCGCCTCTTCGACCCTGAAACAGGCCAGTATGTGGACGTGCCCATGCCTCAAGCTCCTATGACCCCGGTGCCAATGCCCATGTCACCTTTGGCGTTCAGTCCAGGAGCTTACGGACACCACTACATGATCTACCCCGGCCTAATGTCCTCACCGTCCCTCATCCCAGCCCGGACCCTGGTGCAGTCCCACATGTCGGTGCACTCGGAGCCGGACAGCGGAGACAAAGCCTTGTCCCAGCAGTCTGAGGGTCTGTACATGGAGAGCCCCTTCTACATGGCCACAGGAAAGTCCCCCCACGTGTCCTACGGGCCTCCACAGCAGGCCGCCGCCCACAGGCAGCCGCAGGGCTTCTCCAGCGCCATGCAGCCGCTCATCAGCATCAGCTCCCAGCAGGGGCCCCGCATCATCGCCCCCCCCTCGTTCGATGGGACCACCATGAGCTTTGTGGTGGAGCACAGATGAGCAGCAGCTTACCTTCACAGGTGAGTAGTTTCAGGCTTCTGTACGTACAGCGTTTGGTTTGAGTATGTACAAGAAACCAGGGAGGTGTATTGTGTCATGGTTACAGATATAATTGGATAGGTGTGTGGTGCAGGGGGTTGTCTGTAGGTGTTGGGATCAGGGGGTCTCAGGTTCAAACCCCACTGCAGTCAGCATGTCGTTGTGTCCCTGAGACCCTTCTCCCCAAAGTGCTCCTGTGGGGATTGCCCACAGTATTCAGTATGTAAGTCGCTTTGGATAAAAGCGTCTAACAAGTGACATGTCATGTGATATGATTTGTTTTTGTAGTTTATAAAAACACATGTTGCCCCTTTTGAAAACATTTCATGCATTAAAGCAGATGCTGGCACTAAGCTGTGCCTTCTGGTACCACACAGACACAGGATTCTCCTGACATCAGATTCCCCAGAGGCGAGGTGTTGAATGTGTGTGCTGGATATGCTGCAGTGTGTTCAGGAGCAAAGGTCTGCTATGGCAGCAGTGTGTTATGTGTATACACCGTGCTTCAGCTGCTGCTGCATGTCAACAGGCTGCCTGCGGCTCAGACTCGCATTGGGGTCAGCCGGCTTTTTATAGGACCAGTCATTTGGAGACAGAGAGAGTCAGAGCAGGTTCACATGGCCTGCCATCAGCAGTGAAATGAACACAACGGGCAGCAGGGCAGCAGAGCATGGAGTTCCCCTTCTCATGTGAGGCCCACATACTGGAGGCTCAGTTGTGTTGATAAAGAAACAGATAGCCTGTAGTCTGATGGTCTAGACCAGGGGTGTCAAACTCAATTTCTTTGCGGGCCACATCAGCATTATGGTTGCACTCAAAGGGCCGGTTGTAACTTTAAGACTATATATCAAAATACATATATAAATATTTAATATATATAAAATAATGTGTTCTATGACATTATTGCCTCTGCATTGGACTATTATCGGATACTACGTCTGAAAGCAGAAGTCTAAGGCAAATCATTGCAATTCTCTTCACTGAGAATGTTACAAAATGATTTAAAAAAAATCTAATTCTGAGAAAAAGGCAAATTCTAAGAAAAAATTCATATTTTGAAGAAAATAAGTCAAATTCTGAGAAAAAAAATTGTTCTGAGAAAAAAAAGTCAAATTCTGAGAAAAAAGTCAACTTTCAGATGCATTGTGGGATATGTAGTTTATATGTAACGTGCTTCTGTAAATCGGCATGTAACCGTATAATAAACATTATATTCTTTGCAATCTCTTGAGGGGCCGCATGAAATGAAGTCGCGGGCCGGATTTGGCCCCCGGGCCTTGAGTTTGACACCCCTGGTCTAGACTCTGGAGCCTGGAGACGTGCTCTCAAGTGGAAGGCTGCAGAACTCCTACAGATTGGATGCAGACCGAGCATCACAAAGGTCACTGCTCATGTAGCACAGGCCTGGTGCCTTCCAGTGGAGCAATGAATCAATCAATCAATCAATGTTTATTTATATAGCCCAATATCACAAATGTTACATTTGCCTCAGTGGTCTTCCAGTGTGTACAGAATATCAGTATGACAATACGACACCCTCTGTCCTTAGACCCTCACATCGTACAAGGAAAAACTTCCAAAGAAAACCCAGTTTAAAGGGAAAAATGGGAGAAACCTCAGGGAGAGCAACAGAGGAGGGATCCCTCTCCCAGGACGGACAGACATGCAATAGATGCCGTGTGTAAATTGAGAAGATAATACATTTGCAACATAGGTAGTCCAGATGTTTGGAAATGCATGTGTGTATAACAGGAAGATGAATCCACGAGGATATCCATCCAGGACCGATGATCCAGGACCACAGCCACGACTCACCAGGGCGTGATCCAGGACACAGGACCGCAGGATCATCCATGACTCCGGATCCCGGCGTATATAGACCCCAAAAAGAAAGACATTTGGGGAAGCTGGGTTAATCGGGAACATGAGAGTACACGGGTATAGACAGAGAGAAGGAGGAAGTAAGATGTTCCCCCGACAAACTAAGCCTATATCAGCAAAACTAGGGTCTGAATCTAATCAGCCCTAACTATAAGCTTTATCAAAAAGGAAGGTCTTAAAAACGGATAGGGTGTCTGCCGCCCGAACACAAACTGGAAGCTGATTCCACAAATGTGGAGCTTGATAAGAAAAGGCTCTGGCTCCCATTGTACTTTTAGAGACTCTAGGAACAACCAACAACCCTGCATTCTTGGAACGCAATGCCCTAGTAGGACAGTAGTGTATAATGAGTTCCTTAAGGTAAGATGGTGCCTGCCCATTAAGGGCTTTGGAGGAGAGAAGAAGAATTTTAAATTCTATCCTGTGTTCTATCGGGAGCCAGTGTAAGGCAGCCAGAACAGGAGTAATGTGGTCCCTTTTCCTAACTCTGGTTAGTACACGAGCCGCAGCATTTTGAATCAGCTGAAGCAACTTGACTGACTTCTTGGTACTCCCTGATAATAAAGAGTTACAATAATCCAGCCTCGAAGTAACAAATGCATGGACTAGTTTCTCTGCATCGCTTTGAGGCAAGATATGCCTGATTTTTGCGATGTTACGTAGATGGAAGTAGGCGGTCCTTGAAATGCAATGAATTGCACATTCTTCAGAAAAAGATATCCAAATGCAATCAGCTGTTGTCAGTGGGATCCTTGTTGGCTCTGTGCACAACCAGAGGTCTGTTCAGGGTGTGAGGAGGTTGTTAGTGACACAGCAATTAGTTACAGATTTGAGAAATAAAGATATTTTAAATGTTAAAACCATTTGCATATGAAATACCTTAGAATACCTGCCTAATGGCAGACTGACATAAAGTAAACCACTGTCCATATAAATGTTCACATGTTCATCAAGACCACATGCTATCGGCTAAGGCTGCTCAGAGCACTTTCATGTGATATTGACTTAAGGCTAGGTTTCTTAAATCTGACCTGAAAATGAGGACTGCAGTAAAAGGTATGCAAAGAATGCAAACCACCATACCGTAACTTGTTGTTTGATAGGCTGGATTTACCGTCTCATCATAAGGCAACTCCCAATGAACCTCAATTCATTCGACAGGAATAAGGACACTGGTGAGTGTGGACTACAGCCAACTGGAACTGTTGCTGTGAAATAGTTCTCTCTGACAGGCTGTCTTTAAGTTCAGAGGATATTTTCTCGTGTCCTGTTTGAATAGAAAATGATAATTCATTTTCTATTTATGGTTATGAAAGTATCACAGTGTTATGTTTAGTTTGCCTGACCTACATGACTTTAGGAATACAGAGTATGTGGTTGGAGTCCAGACGCTGTAGCACATCTCCTGTACAATGAAAAGAGTTCCAGCTAACACTTTTCTGTAACACTTCCAATCAAATAGTTCTTTGGGGTATGATAAGTGTGAATGTTGGCATGCTGGTTAAATGCGGGTACATACCAAGTCCAAGAATAGCAGCAGAATTGAGAGGAAAGTGTCGATTATATTGCTATATTTCTTCAATCACTGAACAAACGTGTGCCTTCAAGCAGAGAACAGCTATCAGCAGGAGGTCAAACCGAGTTATGTGCAAAACACCAAGTGTCCAAAACAATGTGATTTCCAGCAGTATTGTAAACAACGTTAGGACGTGCGCTCTCAAACAACATGTTGTAAATGACCACATGGGTTCCAAGCATTTTGATATCTCAGATTGCAAAAAGTAATAATGACTTTCTCTCAATCATTTTGTCGTTAATAAACTTCCGTACAGCTTTAATCAATTTGTCTCAACTGAGTGTGTTTTTCTTTCTTCCCAACAGGGCCGGGTCTGATTGGACGCTGGACTGTAATGTCATCTCTTTTCTCTTATTGTTGGGTTTGATGCAGTGTCAGGACTTTGTCTCTATGAGTCACAACACACTATGAATCTAAAGTGTGTTGAACTGGGTCGACTTCCTCTCTCTGTGTGTGTCTCTTGGTAAGTCACGCTCTAATGACAACATGGATACAGGTTGTGTGATGTTGAGGGTTTTTTAATGAAGTCATTTATGATTCATAACACACATCCTTTAATTGGAATGTCAAGTTTATGATTTTTGTCTTCCAAGCATTTTGTGCATGTACATGGTCTGCAAAGGCTGCCATCCTCGTGTCCCCTGCAGAGGGCGCTTCTCTTTAGGTGTATGCATATCAGAGCAGCAACAGCTTGCTAGCAGGCCGTGCAAGAGGGATCTCCGGATGCCTCCACGGTTTGACCTGCAGACGGATGCTCCTTTAGTCCCGTCAGACATGTACTTCTTTGTGTTGCATTGCTTCTGAGGAAGGATGCTGCCTCACTTATTGTTTTAATTCAGACTGTTGATCTGCTGGCCGGTTCATCCTTTCATTTAGAAACGTGTTGTTACTTTACTGACTTTATGCTAAGACACACGTTATTTTATAATAACTGCAATAAAAATGATGTAGTTATTATAAAATAATGTAACTCTTGTTTTTTTTCTTACAAGTGTTCATGTTTATTGGTATTATATTGAAATGGATAACACAACGATTATACAAGTTGTGTTGGCATATTAGTTATTTAGTAATAGGAAGTTTACAAATGGCTAATGCGTAACTGTTATCACTGTTGTGGATTGAAATGAAGTGTCTCACATCGTTGTGATTGTGCTAGGAATACGTGTTTCATTATGATTGAAAGAAAGTCTAAACGAAAGACGGCCCATGATACAAAATCATTCTGATTTATGCTCAGTTTTTAGCTTTCAATGTGATATAAGTCTTCCAAAACTATTTATATTTCTGAAAGCTCCACAAATCATGTATTCTCCTTTAATGTGCACTTTCCCATTCTCCAAATTGTAATAGTTAGTCAATGAACTCTCTGGCCTCTGCCAATAAATGTGCCACTGGCACTGTTTCGGGATGTTGCAGCATTTTGAAAATCATATTGTCGCAGTTGTTGAATGTGCATGGAGAGTAGCTCTTATGTTCCTAATGTGCCACAGAGGAAAGGTACATTTAGTTGTATAGGGAAATTAAATTCTTTATACGTGTAAATAATCATTTTCACAGGTCTAAAGAAAGGCCTGCTGTTCTGATTCAAAGCCTTGCACAAGGACCCTGGAACAGGGTGGGGGTTTGAAGCTTCCTGCTGCTGGATGGTTCATGTTTTGAAGGTTTAAGAAAGTCAACGTTTGTGACCTCTGAAATGAGGATAACTTTTTTTTGGAATCAATAGTGAAGGTTTGATTCAATGTAGAGAAGAAACAGAACACTCTTGTCCCAAAGTGAATGTGATGCTCTAAGTATAGCCTAGTTTAGGTTGGTCATTTGATGTGTTTTGTGTACAGTGTCGTTTCAAAATGATGTCAAGAATACCGCATGACATGTTTCATCAGATGCTGTTTTGTAAAATGCTGTGTGAAACTGTAATAAACACGAACCCTTTTGCACAACGGACTGTTGTGTTGTTCAAGGATTGTTGTTCATACATGACCCAAAGTACGAACCACAGGCATGAAGTCGAAGTAAAGATGATTTGACTTGTTTGGATTCTTGGAGCAAGACCAACATTGTTTTGCAAAGAATCACAGAAACACTAAATGGAGGTAGAGTAAGAATTGTCTGTTTTGTCTCCCTTTCCTTGCATTTCTGGAGTGGGTCGCATTTGGGCACTAGACAGAAAAACATTTAAAATACTCTGAATAAACTTTAAATAATCTGTAAAAATAAAATGGTTTATTTCTAAAGATACAGTATGGAGGGATAGCAAGCTACACAATGTACAACATTAACTTTTTTTTAATTAAAGTGTCTGTATTTGAACCAATATCATATATAAGCACACCACAAAAGATACAAATACAGTCCCACACCAAAACACTTTAAAACTCAAGAGATGCAAAACCAAACATGACACAAATGTCAAATACCAAAATCAATCAATGAATGAAATGACGACTCAAGTCTGTACGTCCTTTTACACTCTGAAAATAGTTCAGTTCAACTTCAGATTAGTGCAGTTCAAAAGGATATGGGTATGTACGAATGGAGAGTTCACTTCAGTTCAGTGTTGTGTGTGAGTGCAGGTGTATGTATAGGATTGTTGGGGGGGTGATCTGAAAAGACGCAGAGAAGAACCTAGCTTAAGGTCCAAGTCGGGTAGGTAAAATCACAGAGCAGGACAATAGGTCAAAAGAAGATTTGTTGAATATGAATTGTATTACAGCTTTCAATAATCCAGATGATTGTACAGCAATGCCTGGGATCAGTGACATTCCAAAAAACACCATGGTAGACAAAAATATCCCCAAAAATGAAGGTTAATAAACTGGAAGGACTTCTTTCCTCTTCCAGCCTTGTCCCACAGCTCTCTCTTCTCCTACTGTGTGTCCATTTGTTAGCAGTTGAATGTGATCTCCTCCCTCACACAGGTGTGGGTCATTAGAGCTTCCTCCAGCTCTCATGTGTGCCACTCCCCTGTAATATTCTTGTGTTCCGCCCTTTCTGCTACAGCATTTAACACAAGCATCCATACACAACAGTAGGTACGTTATCTGGTGTGAATACTCACCATTGTCCACTGTGAAGGCAGAACGCTGAGTGTTACGCGCCCCCTGACATATTAAAGTATATTTATTCATGGGACAATTCACTTATTAGCTGGAACTGGAACAAAGGCTTTCAGAGATAGACGTTGAGTTGGACAAGTCTCAAAATGTCATTTGGTGATATAAAGTGCAAAGTGAACCATTCAGGCGTCAAGGTTGCCTCTTGAGAATCATTTGTTTTTGTCCACAGTTGACCAAGTTATAACTGAGATGGGATTACATCTCTGGTGTCCATTTTCTAGGAGTCCCATTCAACGCTGACTATTTACTGGCTTAGCACTGATGTGGGCACATATAGAAAGTGGATTATGAGGGGATGACTGACACATGATCATGTTACAGAGCCCTGACTGTAAACACACAGAGGCACTGTGTTCGCAACACATTCCATATCATCATAAGCAATAACAAAAACATGAGCGTCTGGCTATTCTTCAGTGCCTTCTTTGTTACAAATCTCAACAGATCAGCATCATATTTATCAAATGGCCTTTGAGTGAGTAAAGATTGTTTTTGCCAACTGACATTATATCTTGGCAGGTACAATCTTGATGACCCTCCCTCACCCAAGTGTAGTGCCATAGGTTATAAGAGTTGTGTAATAAACTGTGCATTAAGGGGTCATATCATATTAAAAGTTCAGCTGTAATGCACAATTTCTAACACAAATAAATCATTATTATTATTATTAAAGTTATTGTATTATTTAAAGGTATTTTATCTAAGTGGTTTAGTGTTGAAATTGTTTATAATTGGAACAAAATATAACAAATTAATACATTATTAATACATGAATAAGTGTAGTTTCAGTCTGCGGCTCCTCTCCCAGCAGGTGGCGGTAGATCGCCTGTTAGCTGTTAAACCTGAAAGAGAAGAAGACAGGCTGCATGTGGAAATGTGTTGCTCAGATGAAGTCGTTGTTTATCTTCGGTTTGTCTGCCTGTCTATAGTTATATATCATAACAGGGTGGTGACGTTCTTTTAAAAGCTTTCGTTCCAAGTGAAGTTATACAAATAAGCATACCGTTAAATGCTGACAGTTAGCTTTCAGCACAGCAAGCTAACATCAACAGCTAGTTCACACAGCAGCATTAGCCACCAGCAAGCTAACATCAACAGCTAGTTCACACAGCAGCATTAGCCACCAACAGGCTAACAGCAACAGCTAATTCACACAGCAGCATTAGCCACCAGCAGGCTAACAGCAACAGCTAGTTCACACAGCAGCATTAGCTACCAGCAGTTAGTCAGTTCTGCTCTCACACATGGCTGCTGAGAGCGTGACAAGTGAAGCCTTGCCCCAGCAGGAGAACGATAATGGAGACAGCAAAAGCAGTCAGAAGACAGTGGGCAGTAACGGAGAAGCAGAAAACCAAAGTGTGTCCAAAAGGCAGAGAAAGAAGCAGCAGAAGCAGCAGAAATGGGAGGAGGAGAGGGAGCTCAGAAAGTGAGTTAATTGTAACTCTTTAAAATGTTCTCTATTAATGCAACTAATTCAACTATAGAGGTGCGACAGCTTTATCAATGGATAATATGCTGCTTGTCCTTTTTAAGTATTAAAGTGTTATTTTTCCAAGGTTGACACAGTGCTCCCTTGTATGCAATACTCCATTCAAACTGTTGTCAGTGAATGGTTGTACTACTTGTAATAGTGATTTAAAAAATAAATAAAAATGAGTGCACTTGAAATCTGCTTTTATATTATATGATCACTTGTGCTGACTATATTGTAAACCCTTTCACTCTCTGCATGTAAGAGATATGCATGTCCTGTAAGTGTGTCATATTCCTCCTGCAGCAATACATTAAATGATAAGTCTAGTGATGTTCACATAGTGTCAAAGAATTCCAGAGAATGTTCAAAGTCCACCATCATTGATCCTACTAACAGGGAGGATGTCCTGTAATACTTTCTGCAGCACCAAATATTTGACTACATTTCAAGAGTATATCGCAGGCTGTCATATTCATATGTGTCCTTCCCTTTCTTCTGCAGGCAGAAACGTAAGGACAAGAAGCAGCAGCGGCGACTAGAGAGGCACAGTCAGGAGGAGGAGGGAGGGGAGGTGCAGAGCTCCAGGAAGCGTCTCCGCAGAGACGTGACGCCCAGCGCTCTGAGGCTGCTGTTGGACTGCAGCTTCGACAGCCTCATGCTCAGCAAGGTAAATAGGCCAGATGCTGTGGAGGAATGTCCAACATGACATCCTGAGGTAACTGACGAATGATGATGGTGTTGTGTGTGCAGGATGTGGGGAAGCTCCACAAACAGATCCAGCGGTGCTACGCTGAGAACAGACGGGCCTTGCATCCAGTGCAGGTGAGTGAACACTGACTCCTACACATTAAACAGTTTAAATAAGAGATATTACATTTCATTGAGATATTACATTTTCATTGAGCCAGAGTTGGAAGACGTACTCTGATTATTAACTATAAAAGTAGCAATACTACAGTGTGAAAAATACATAGTTACAAGTAAAAGTACTGCATTAAAATGTGTACTTACATTTAAAAGTATTAGTGTCAAAATATACTTTAAGTTCCAAAAGTATGAGTTATGCAGAAAGACAGATATTTTTAAATGTATTTTATTAAAACTATTGGTGTATTAATTTGTTCATCACTTCAGTGTTGTACTCGGTAAAGGAGGGGTTTATTTGAGTTTCTTTATACACTACTGGGTAGCTTAACCTATAATAATACAAGATAATGTATGTGTTGATTTATATTTTGTATTAATAATCTAAATCTGCAAAGTAAATAGTAACTTGATCTGTGAAATAAATGTAGTGGAGCAAAAGTACAAAGTAATATCATGAGAAAATACTCAAGAGAAGTACTTTTTTTCTTACTTAGGTACAGAAAGTGAATAAATGTACTTTTATCCAATGGGACCTACAATAAGGGATCATTTCATGTCTCATTTTTTTTTAACCCACTCTCACCTCTACAGCTTTATCTGACCAGCCTGGGAGGACAGCTGAAACAGATCATGGATGAAAAGGACAAAGGATGGGTGAACTGGAAGGTAAGCTTGATCCTGAGAGGAACCGTTGACAGGTTACACAGAGTTTGAGTTGAGTCACAACCAAGCAGTCTGTTTAACACACTGTGAGCAAAGTCAGTCTCCTCCAACTAGCTTTTCAAACTATTAGTCTTTAGACCCTAACCAATGCTGACTCTAGGGCGTAACTTGAGGACATTCATCAGAACACACACACGCACACACACACACACACACACACACACACACACACACACACACACACACACACACACACACACACACACACACACACACACACACACACACACACACACACACACACACACACTCTGTCTCTAATACCTCATTCACACCAACACAACTCCGGTTCAAGCTCCGTGCTAGAACTTTTCAGGTTCAGAACCGGTTCTTCGGTTTAGCTCCGGCTCTTTTCACACCGCCCAGAGTCCGACTGGTGCTGCGTCATTGCGTCATCGTTTGCGTCATGAGGTAGCTGTTTGTGTGCCTGCTTCATAAAGCCAAACCGTGCGGAAACCCCTCACAGCTGACACCGACAACAACAACAACAACAACAATGGCCGATTGTGTTAAAGCGCTACTCGTTTTGGTTTTGCTCTGTCGAAACGAAATGGAAGAAATGGGACGACTTTACTACCAACTTTACAGTCGTTACATGCTACATTCAAAACTGCTTTACAATCGTCATCATCAACTTCAACGACGATTTCGATTGCCCCAGCCCCATGCCCCCGCCTCGACGTAAATGTGACGTATGCGGTGCTTTTGCTCTAGCCGGATAATTTTTTGGTGCTTGAAACGAACCGGATTCCGGAGCTAACAGGCTGCGGTGTGAACAGGAAAACCCGGTGCTTTTCAAGCTCCAGCTCCGAAACCGGCCCTGAAACACCGTTGGTGTGAATGAGGTATAAGATAGCTGAGAAATGGGTGTCAAAACTAATCACCAAACATTTAGACAAAGGTTTCGCTCCACTCCACCCAATGCAGCAAACAGTGCCCTCTAATACCTGTATACAGACTTGGATGTATACAAACCAGTTCACTCTCCCTTTTTAAATAATATATTTTGCACAAAAATGTAAAATAATCAGATGACATTATTTCCAAAATCAAATCAATCCAAAAGTAAATGAAGGGCTGCACCTTATGCATTGCTTTGGTCAAATATGTACCAGAGCCCAAAGATCAGATATCAAGGATCTTAGCATTTCAAAAATAAAACAATGTCTAATGTGTTAATTACAAATGGAGTTGCTATAATATATTCATGCTAGGACTCACACATACATACGTAAGCAGTTTTTTTTAAATCACAAAGATTCATCAATAGAATAGAAAATAATCAGTGATGTAAAACTCCTACTTCTCATATTATGATTGCACATGCTACACACACAGACTTTGGACCCGCGATATTGGCAAATAACTAGCAATTTGATTTATTCGCATAAATATTGTTAGGATATCATTTTGACTTGTTTTTAATATCATTGTACATATTGTCTCATGATGTGATTTTGCATAATCTGTGTACAGTGGGGCAAAAAAGTATTTAGTCAGCCACCAATTGTGCAAGTTCTCCCACATAAAAAGATGAGAGAGGCCTGTAATTTTCATCCTACGTACACTTCAACTATGAGAGACAGAATGGGGGAAAGAATCCAGGAAATCACATTTTTAATGAATTAATTGGTAAATTCCTCGCTAAAATAAGTATTTGGTCACCTACAAATAAACAAGATGTCTGGCTCTCACAGACCTGTAACTTCTCCTCTAAGAGCCTCCTCTGTCCTCCACTCGTTAACTGTATTAATGGCACCTGTTTGAACTCGTTATCAGTATAAAAGACACCTGTCCACAACCTCAAACAGTCACACTCCAAACTCCACTATGGCCAAGACCAAAGAGCTGTCAAAGGACTCCAGAAACAAAATGGTAGACCTGCACCAGGCTGGGAAGACTGCATCTGCAATAGGTGAGCAGCTCGGTGTGAAGAAATCAACTGTGGGAGCAATTATTAGAAAATGGAAGACATACAAGACCACTGATAATCTCCCTCGATCTGGGGCTCCACGCAAGATCTCAACCCGTGGGGTCAAAATGATCACAAGAACGGTGAGCAAATATCCCAGAACCACACGGGGTGACCGAGTCCATGACCTGCAGAGAGCTGGGACCAAAGTAACAAAGGCTACCATCAGTAGCACACTACGCCGCCAGGGACTCACATCCTGCAGTGCCAGATGTGTCCCCCCGCTTAAGCCAGTACATGTCCAGGCCCGTCTGAAGTTTGCTAGAGAGCATGTAGATGATCCAAAAGAGGATTGGGAGAATGTCATATGGTCAGATGAAACCAAAATAGAACTTGTTGGTAAAAACTCAACTAGACATGTTTGGAGGAGAAAGAATGCTGAGTTGCATCCAAAGAACACCTACTGTGAAACATGGGGCTGGAAACATCAGGCTTTGGGGCTTTCTGCAAAGGGACCAGGACGACTGATCCGTGTAAAGGAAAGAATGAATGGGGCCATGTATCGTGACATTTTGAGTGACAACCTCCTTCCATCAGCAAGGGCATTGAAGATGAAACGTGGCTGGGTCTTTCAGCATGACAATGATCCCAAACACACCGCCCGGGCAACGAAGGAGTGGTTTCATAATAAGCATTTCAAGGTCCTGGAGTGGCCTAGCCAGTCTCCAGATCTCAACCCCATAGAAAATCTTTGGAGGGAGTTGAAAGTCTGTGTTGCCCAGCGACAGCCCCAAAACATCACTGCTCTAGAGGAGATCTGCATGGAGGAATGGGCCAACATACCAGCAACAGTGAACACCTTGTGAAGACTTACAGAAAACGTTTGATCTCTGTCATTGCCAACAAAGGGTATATAACAAAGTATTGAGATGAACTGTTGTTATTGACCAAATACTTATTTTCCATCATAATGTGCAAATAAATTCTTTCAAAATCAGACAATGTGATTTTCTGCATTTGTTTTCTTCTCATTTTGTCTCTCATAGTTGAAGTGTACCTAGGATGAAAATTACAGGCCTCTCTCATTTTTTCAAGTGGGAGAACTTGCACAATTGGTGGCTGACTAAATACTTTTTTGCCCCACTGTATATGTGCAGGAAATTACCATTAAATCAGAGCACTACAAGGACGTTGTGGCGAAGGAGGAGCTGGTGTACCTGACGTCAGATTCTCCTAACATCCTGGAAGAGATGGACCCTACAAAGGCTTATGTGATAGGAGGGCTGGTGGACCACAACCACCATAAGGTCTGTCTGAGTTCACTGCTCCAATACCCCACTGGTTATGTTCCTGCTTTCTGATGATGGGAGCTGTCTGCTGTTTGCAGGGGATCACCTTTGAGAAGGCCAAGGAGCTGGGGATCGATCACGCTCAGCTTCCTCTCAGCAGCTTTGTGAAGATGAACAGTCGGAAGGTTTTGGCAGTCAACCATGGTAAGGACTACAATGAGACCACTATATGAGTGAGGTTGAAGATGGTCAGTAGGTTGAAGATGCTTCACAAGGGACCAGTTTTAGGTAGTTGCAATATTATCCATCAATAATTGTCTGTGGCCGGGCTATGGGCTTAGATATGTCTCATAATTATTTGTGTGAACATAAAAATAATGTGTGTGTAAATATGTGATATGTAAATGTAAAACACCACAAATGCATTTAAAAGATTTGCAAACTCTCAAATAAATTTGCAAGTGTAAAACGAATCTGCAGATACGTTAAATATTTTCACAAATAAAAAAAAGATCTGTGAATATCTCTTTAACATTTACAACTTTCGATCAGGCATTTGGGAATCCATTTTGTAGTTGTCGACCAATAATGCGCTCGTGGATCTCACATTTCTGCTCGTGGATCGTCTTTTTCCACACACGGAATTTTGAGACATATTTTCTGCCGGTCTCGGCTAAAATCTACTCGTGTCACTCGGTGATTTTCGGAAACCACGTGATGGCCCGCTGATGACGACATTTCCGCTTGACTGAATACACAACAAACAATGAAGAAAGAGTTTTATCTGGGCTGCTTCGCTGCCAGCTGCTCCCCGGGACCCGGAAGTGGCGTATAGCCTGTACTTCAACATCAATGCATGTGCTCGATATATGCTGTATTGAACCAAACTAACACAAACTAACTATCACTATAACACGATGATGATGATGATGATGATGGTGATAAAGAATGCATCTAACGTTCCACTGCTCATTATAATAAAAAACAGAGCATTAAACAAACCATCATGCTCTTACTTTGAAATCATGCAGAAATGTCGTCATCAGGAGGCCATCATGTAGTTTCCGAAAATCACCGAGTGACACGAGTAGATTTTAGCCGAGACCGGCGGAAAATATGTCTCAAAATTCCGTGTGTGTAAAAAGATGATCCACGAGCAGAGATTTAAGATCCGCAAGCGCATTTTTGGTCGACAAATACAAAATGGATTCCCAAATGCCTGATCGAAAGTTGTAAATGTTAAAGAGATAATCACAGATCTTTTTTTTATTTGTGAAAATATTTAGCGTATCTGCAGATTCGTTTTACACTTGCACATTTATTTGTGAGTTTGCAAATCTTTTAAATGCATTTGTGGTGTTTTACATTTCCAAATCACATATTTACACACATTATTTTGATGTTCACACAAATAATTCTGAGACATATCTATGCCCATAGCGGGCACTGTAGGTTTAAATCTGGATTTCTTAACGGTTGTGTCCGTTTGGTACTGCCAACAATCTTTGATAGCTAACAGCGCACATTATCATTTCCAGTGAGGGCACAGGAGCCGTGTGCAGTTAAAGACAACACTACACTACATCGTCCCAAAGTGGAAACATTTCTGTTTACCATTACCATGGTAATGAAATTATTGGGAAAAAAAATATGAGTAATTTAGGCCTTGTAAGTAATTCACTAGCACTTACGATGGTATGACTTGCTTGAAGTGAATATCTCTGAACTTTCCTTGTTGTTCAGCCAAAATGAAATGTAATGTAGTACACCGTCAAAATCCATGCATTGCCTAAGTATTCACAGTGCACGTCACGACATGCGGTGTAGCGAGGGAAGTGTGAGATTCAGACACAGCACACATGGGGACAGTGGTGCACATGGACCAATGATCAGATCAATCAAAAGACATGATGATTTTTAAGCCACGCCCAAAAATGTTTTGCAAAAGTGTAGAATATGGATCAGGCAGTGTGTTTACACCATAGGTTTACACAAATGTTGCAGTTGTTAGTATACTAACTACAGCTGTTACGTAGCATTACTTCCAAGGACACGAGAAAGGTAACATTAGCTTACTACATTATTTTCTCATGTATGAAGCTTTCGATTTATAATTGTCAATATAAAATAAAATTAGATGTAAACTGCTAAAAACAGTCATAACAGTCTTACCCTGCAAATAACAGAAGCCAAAATGAATTATAAGATGGCTCTTATGTTAGATTTCATGTTGTTTTTTGACTTGAGCTTCAGTCTGTTTTACATCATTACACCTTGCAAAGTTATCCACAAGTGCATATTTAAAACCCCTGTACATCTGGCCTTTCAAAAGTCAGCTTTCAGGGAGCTAATGCTAATTACTTAGCTAGCTACTGCTGATTAAATCTGCCGGTGACATTAGTCATTTCAATTGACTTCACTTATGTGTTCACTGACTGCTCGTAATAAGACGCTACTTCTGATGTACTCCTGTCTGAAGGCAAGGTCACATTGTTTTAGAAACCTGCAGCGCAGTGAAAGAGATCAATAGACCACTCTCTGGTTCTTCTTTGTGACGAGGTTAGCTAATTCCTGCTTCTCCTCCTGCTCTCACTGCATATATTTGGTTTTATAGTGTGATTTTGTCCTCGTCCAGTGTGTGAGATCATCCTGGCGTACCTGGAGAAGGGCAGCTGGAAGGAGGCCTTCTTCACCGTGCTGCCCCAGAGGAAGGGAGCGGTGGCTGTGGACAAGGACGGAGCAGATCATCAGGAGAAAGAAGCAGAAGATTCAGACTCTGACTCGGAAACACAACAGCACACTGAGAAGGCTCAAACATAGTTCTAATGGACAGCTGATGATGTGAGAAAACGTCTGGATATATTGAGGCTGTTTCTATTCACAAAGCATCTGTTTGTTTGACATTTCCAAAAGTTTTTTTTTAAAGCTTAATTTATTGAAAGTTTTACTTTGTTTTACTTGCCTCCTGTAATGGGTCATAACTTAGTTGAAAAGCCAATTGAAATGTTTGTTTTGCTACATTTATTGGCAGCATTTACAGCGATGACTTAGCCTACTTTAATTTTGTATTGGTCTTTTCCCTTTCTTTGATCGAAGTTCAAGCTGTTGTTGCAAATGTATTCAGTTAAAACTATTTTTTAAAGCAGGATAAAGTCAACACCAAAATGATTGTTGTCACCAGGAATTCTTGGAGTATTATAGACACTATATAAAAAGGAAGGCGTTTGGTACATTTTATGAACAAGTTAAGGTAATACAGAATTTTGGAGATGGAAATAATGCAGGATATCACACAAAAGGAACACTTTAATGATAAATGAACATTATTGCTTACTAGACAAGTAAAAGAGGACATTGAAATGATGGAATGGCTTATCGAAATGGGTAGAAGTTAAACTGCAGTCACAGAGAATCATTATGAATGATCACAGAGGACAGCCTTTACTGACGGAGAGATTTTATTTAGATAAACCATTACATATTTAGGAGTGGGTGCACCAAGAAAGGGAGTTATTTCCGCTTATATTGTAATTAGATGGTCCACTTGCCAATACATGTTTGATAATGAATATGTGATAAATACATAGTGCAAAAACCTTGGACAAATTGGCCCTGCCTACAGGTAAGGGAAACTATTTACTGTACTACTATAGAACGCCATCAAAATAAAAAGATCTGAGGTGTAAACAGTACGAGTGTAGGAATACTCTGTTACAAGTCCTGCATTCAAAATGTTACTCAAGTAAAAGTGTTATAGTAAATATAGTTAAAGTAGCGACAGTAAAAGTATTCATTGTGCAGATTGGTCCATTTCAGAATAATATTATATATATGTTTTATAATGATTGATTATTAAAGTGTTCTCAAAGGTGCAGCTAGTCTGAAGTACTTTGTAGACTGCAGGGTAGCTGGTGGATTTACTCCAGGTGGAACTAAAGTCTGATTCAAGCCTTGATTAGATTTCACATCATTCATCCACATCTGTAAAGTAACTAAAGTATTAAATACATGTAGTGGAGTACAAGTACACCATTTACCTCTGAATTTTAGTGGAGTAGCCTACAAAGTAGCAACACATGGAAATGCTCAAGTAAAGTCCCTAAAAAGTGTACTAAAGTACAGAACTACAGAACAAACAACGGATATTTATGAACACACAAGAGGGTTAGCTCTTGTTGCTCTGGAGACTGCAGACGGAAGTTGTGGTATCCTAGGTAACGTCCTAAGGTATTGTGACGCAAAGTAACCCGCAGAGACGCTGTAGCTGGATTCACCGAGACAGAGGAGACATGTCCCGGAGAGCTCTGAAGGTGCTGGTGGAGCTGGAGTTCACAGCGGTGAGATCTGTCTCCATTAGTAGGCCTACTGTCTGCATTATCACGGTCTGCATTAATATAGCCTCTCCTGCAGAAACACGTCTGTCTGCTTAATGCTGTAGTTTATCAACCGTTATGAGTTACTCTCTCTGCATGTAAACATATTGTACTTTAGTTTTAGTTGGCCTGTATTTAATAAGACATGTTCAACTTTGTGTTACTTGTCACTTACAAAGGTGAACAGTGTGATACAACAGTGAACCTGGGCCTGGTCTACAGCCTATATGCACAGTGGTGAAACAATGACTAAATTAAAGAAGCAATACTACTGTGTAAAAATACTCAGTAACAAGTAAAAGTCCTGCATTCAAATGGTTACTTAAGTAAAAGTAAAAAAGTATTAGCAATAGGCTACAAAAAAAATACTTTAAGTGCCAAAAGTAAAAGTACTTGTTTTGCAACGGATAAAATAAACACAATATTGGTGCATTCATTTTTTCCATCACTTTAAAGGTCCCATGACGTGCTTTTCTGGTTATTACCCGTCCCCTTGTGTGTTATGTAGCTTTGTATGCATGTAAACGGTCTGCTGAGTCACAAACCCTCAAAGTACACACTGGAGCGAGTAAAACTCTACACAGGAAAGACCTGTCTGTGCTGCCCCAGGACGCCTCGTTGGACATTTCCTTTTTCCATTCTTTTCTTCCGGGAACCAAGTGACGTAACGACGACCAAATGGACCAATCCGTGGAGCTCCTCACACACACTCACTCAGCCTTATCTTTTCTCAGGCTGTGAGTGTGTGTGGGGAACTGTGTGGCGAAGAGCCTGGCTGTGAGTGTATGTGTCTGCTTGTATCTACCTTGTGCGTCTAATATGACACACAGATGTATTCACTGGCTCTGTCCCTGAAAATATTATTTTTCTTTTATAAGTGTTTACATTTTCAGATCATGGTGTTCAGTTTCTCCTACTGTCACTCATTTTGAACAAAACATGTAAGAGTAAGTGTTAAAGGCTGTATTTCAAAAAACAAATTACAAAATACAAAAATCATTGATGGCCTACTTTCAGCCTATTGCACTGGTGTAAAGTAATGCACTTTATACTTTTACTCCACTACATCTGGAAGCAAATATTGTACTTTCTACATTTTTAGTGACTAGTTACTAAAATAATGACAAACAGATGAGACTGCTGCGTGGGGTCTGGGTGCCGTTTTGGCGGGATGTTGCGGGGATCGCTGCCCCGCCCTTTGATGCTCGAGGAGCGGACAGTGTGAGCTGGATTACTGGTGTCGTTTCCTGGTTGCTGCGTGGGGTCTGCGAGACAGCAAGACGCCGCGGAACTCAGCCTGAGCACTAGTACAAGTGTGAGTCAGTCTTGTATTGCAGTGTGAAGATATTTTGTCCACACAGAATACATTATTCTAACAGACAGTGTTTAAATAATATTTAGATTTTTCCAACATTCAAGCAGCATCAGAAGGAAATAAGATATGAATGAAGAGTGAACTGGAGGCAGGAATGATTGCTAGTCTAGACCTAATCAGAAGTGGCCTTCAATAATGTGCAATGTTTACCACCCTCAACTGGCAGCCGGTGAGAAACGCCACAGGCAGCAGTTGTACAGGTCATAATTGAATCTGACTAATATAATGTCCCTGCACTGCTCTAAGGTGTCCTGTCCTGGAGTCCACCTGCCAGATAAAGATGACCTCTGCCTCAGCATGAGCTTCATGGGTCAGGCCCGTCAGTCTGAGGGTCGGCCCGCTGTCTTCCCTCTGCTGCTGCACCAGAGGATGACCTTTGAAAAGGCAAGTCGTTACTCATCACCTGTCTGGGAATAACACAGTACAAAGTGAGTTTTGATTAATCTGAATGGTAATGTTAGCTAAAGTGTAATACAAGAAATGTGTGATTACAGTAATTGTCATTCTCAGTAATGTTAGCTGAGAAGTGCCTGCTTAGAATGGCATAATACAAAAACTATACAGTACAAACAAATACATTATCATTTATAAAAAAAAGGGAAGCTCAATAAAAAAGATTGAATATTATGTTTCTAGATTTTCAGGCATGCAGTCGACCCTGGAGACATCGCTGTGATGCTTGAATGTGAGTTAAATCATATTTATTACAGTTATGCCGTCTGTAGAAGATGTTTTTTTCACATTGTGTGATGGCACACTCAAAATCCTACTTTTGTTTATAAATCAAACCATTACATCACAATTTTTTCTCAGATATGTATCTTTATACATTTACCTCTGAATGCTTGCATTAAATTGGCCCTTTGTAAAAATTCAGTGGAAAGATTAACATTTATTTAAAACATAAGCAACTGAAATATTCCAGATATACATTTTTTCCAAGTCCAGACAAAACCCTCCATTCGTACATTTATTTCCATGAACCAATATGAACAATGCAATGAACAGGTTTCCTATATATATTTGGCGTTGTCTCCCCTATGGCATGTTTGTTTCTTCCTGGTTAGAAACCTTATGGCTCCTGCTGCTCTGCTCCCACCACCACCTGTCTCACATATCAAATCACACACGGTGAATAATAATAATAATAATGGATTTCATTTATAAAGCACTTCATATTTGATTTCAAATCCAGAAGTGCTACAAGCAGTGAGCATGAACAGTATAAATAAACATTACATTGCACGATATAATTAATAAAAAGCAATAAAAAACAAACAATAGAAATAAAAATAAAATAAAATAAAAGGGTGGTAAAAAGGTCTAGGCAAAGGCTCTACTGAAAAGATGGGTTTTGAGGCCTTTTTTAAAAGCCTCCATGAGCATTCCACAGACTGGGCGTCAGACAGAGTGAGTGTGGGGCGGAGTTTGGCGATGTTCCTGAGGTGATAAAAGGAGTTCTTGCACAGCTGTTTAATGTGGGCCTCAAAGGTCAAATGGGCGTCCATTTTAACACCCAGGTTGGTGACTATTGAGGAGAGGGTAATGTCCTGGCCGGAGAAGGTGATGGTGGTGATGGTGGAGGACCGAACCTGGTGTGGGGTGCCAACTATAATGGCTTCGGTCTTGAAGCTGTTGAGTTTCAGGACGTTCTGCTTCATCGGTCATTGGTGACCCTGACCAGGGCAGTTTCTGTGCTGTGGCCTGAGTGGAAACCAGACTGGAACTTCTCAAATAGGTTGTTGGAGTTTAGATGGTCCTGGAGCTGAGCAGCAACTAGTTTTTCCAGCACCTTTGATAGAAAAGGAAGGTTGGAAATGGGTCTGTAATTGGCCAGGACTCCCAGGTCAAGAGGGGGATTTTTGAGACGAGGTTTGATGACAGCGGTTTTTAGGGCAGAGGGGACATGGCCAGCCTGGAGAGAGAGGTTTACGATCTTAGTGATCATGGGGCTCATGGTACAGATGTACGATTTCACAAGAGCTGACGGAAGGGGGTCCAGGACACAGGTGGAGGGCTTCATCCTCCTAACGATGCCCTCAACCTCTCGCTGAGAGATGTCCGTGAAACAGCGAAGAGGCTGGGTTGTCCCAGGCTGTGGGTCAGCAGTTGGAACTGGAGGTGCAGAGGGGCTAGAGAGGATGGAGCGGATGGTGTCAACTTTGTTAGTGAAGAAGGCGGCGAAGTTGCTACACTGCTTCTCAATGGAGTCGGAGTGTAGAGGACTTTGGGGTTTGAGGAGGTGGTTTATGGTGGAGACGAGTTGCTTGGAGTTTCCAGTACTGTTGTTGATGATGGAGGAGTAGTACTGGGACCGTGCATCTCTGAGGGACTTCTGGTGTTCACGATAGGCTAACCGGTGAACAGTGAGTCCTGAGGCCTTGAGCCGCCGCTCAAGGACACGCCCAGCTGTCTTCATTCTCCGCAGTTCGCCGGTGTACCAAGGTGCTGAGCATGAGAAGGTGACCATCCTGGTTTTGAGGGGGGCGTGCAGATCAAGGAGACTCTTAAGGGACTGGTTGTAATATGCAACTGACTCATTTACTGATGAGAAGTTGGCGGAAGAAAGATGCTGGAGGTCCAGGGTCATGGTGTCCGGGTTGATGTTCCTCAGGTTCCTGAAGCGGATTTGGCGTTTGGGCTTGCTGAGTGGGGATTGGAAAGAGATCTTCATAGAGATGGTCTTGTGGTCAGACACCCCCAGGTCATACACTAGCAGATTGCTGATGGGGGCAGAGTTTGTGATGACCAGGTCGAGCGTGTGGCCCTTGGCGTGTGTGGGGACATTAACATGCTGTGTCAGATTGAGGCAGTCCAGAAGTAGCAGAAACTCAGTGGCAAAGTGGCAGGAGGGGGAGTCGACGTGAATATTAAAATCTCCAAGTATGATAATATGAGCAGAGATTCTGCATAGCGTAGTGAGAAGGTCTTGTATCTCTGGGATGAAAGCTGAATTGGGTTTGGGTGGCCGGGAGATCAGAAGTATTGTCAAGGCAAAGGGGGGTTTACATTTAAATGCAAAGCATTCAGAAGAGGACAATACAGGCAGGGGAAGGAGTGACAGTTCCAATTCATTTCGGTGCCCAAAGATGCCTTCAGAATAATGGCCTAAAAAACTACTTGAACTAACTTAAATAATAACACTCAATAATAATACATTTACTATTAAAACAGGAAGAAAAAAATGTTTAACTATTAAATTGTATAAAGCAATATTATAGCTCCAACAGGAGTGACTTTTAGTCTTTTGGATTCTTTTCAACTTGCTGCTCCCTTCTCTCTTCAGATGAGACGGTCACATTTGAACTGGTGCAGCTGATTCCTCCAGGTGATGTTGTTTATTTTTCATATTCATACACTCTTGTTCTGCTGGTATATACATATATAGCTGTATCACTGCACAAACTTCAGGTTGAACCCTTACGCTCTTTCCGTGTGTGTGTGTGTGTGTGTGTGTGTGTGTGTGTGTGTGTGTGTGCGTGTGTGTGTGCGTGCGTGTGTGTGCGTGTGCGTGTGTGTGCGTGTGCGTGCAGTGGATGACACGCTGGCCTGCTTTGAAGAAGATGCTTGACACTTCTTGTTCCCGGAGCCTAAACTCGTTCCCTCGTCCTCCGGAGTGGACCGAGAGGTCCTGATGACCCGAGCTCCTCACTTTCCAGTAGGTCACTGCATTAAGGAAAGCTGCTGTGATGTTCTTGGTTGAGTCAAAAACACACACAGATATGTCATTAATTACCACTGGTTTTTAATGTTTTTTTGTTTGTGCAGGACATTGTAAAAACAGGCTGCATTTGCGACAGCAAACATGAGACAATGGCTTAAACTGGGGGGAAACATATAAAACTACAATGTTGAACTCAGGGCTCTGGATATAAAGGCTGGCATAATATAATGCATGTGTTATGCTGTGTTTAGGATGGGATAAGAAGTTTTGGTTTTTAATGGGTTTCATTGGGGACAATTAAGTAAAAAGTAAACATTTGAGTAACCACGCTATACAGACTAGGTGAGATTACACTTTTGACCAACCAATGTTACTTAAAATGTTAAATTCAGTAAGCCTAAAAAGTCCCAGCTAAATAAAAACTGTACTATAATATTTACAGCATGTGCATGTACTCCATGTGCTCTATAGGAGAGTTAAATAGAGAGTATTCCTAAATGGCGTGTTAGATATTGTGGGGGAAACTTCTGTGTAGCAATGCAGGAGGAGTCACGACTCAAAGGAGACACGGGGAGAGCTGGAGCTCTGATGTCAAACACTGATGGTTTATTTGGAGCTTCGGCCGGAGAATTCACAAAACAAGTCCAAGAGCCAGAGGTTCTGACTTCACGGTAGAGTTGCCACGTCAATTCTGAAGAACTCTACCCCAGACCCATGTATTTAGCTAGTTCAGAGAGCATCATCAACATGCTGCGTAACAAGATGGAACCACAACACCTCCAACAGCTGACGCCAACAGGCAGGAACAGGGAGGCAGAACACTGAGAGCACAGCAGCCAAGGGTACAGGTGCCTGTGCTCAGTCAGGACAGTTTGAACTGATAAACTGGGTCAAAGTTATGGGCCTTGGAAAATATTTCCCCAACAGATATATTATAATTTTGCGACCACAGATCAGGAAGTTTGATATTTGCAGGTAAATGTGATTATGGTGCAACAACTTTCTCTCCTTTCTTAACAGGGTATTGCTCCTAGGTTGGAGTTTTCCACCAAAACAACCATCATTGAGTGCCTAGCGGATGCAGAGATGAGCATTTACCCCAATGACCCCATGGTAAAGAATATATGGCATGGCTCTAACTGCAGACATGATGTATGCTGCATCAAACAGCATCTGAAACAACACAGAAACTGGACCAGGTTAGAATTCGTCAGCAGGAGACCAGCACATAAAACCAGTGGCATCAAAGTGTTTTCTTAGATTATTTTAGCAACAATTATAATATGTTTATATTGTTTTTTTTATATTTAGCACACATAAATTCCTGTAATAATAATGAAAAACTGCAAATTGGAACTGGCAAATAGCTACCAATGGACCAATGGATGTGCTGACAACTGTAATGGGTTACTTTGATAATGAAGTAAAACCTAAAACCTGTATCGTTTATTTTACCCGTTTTTGTACATATAATAATCTCTTGGAAAGAATAGGTCTCAGTGAATCCACAAATATGTGTGCCGTTGTGTTTTCACATTTAATTGACTAAGGGAAGAAGTAGTGTAATATTTGACATAATGAGGTCACATCAGCTGATCAAACTTAAATGACCTACTTCCTGTTGTTTTTGAACACAAGTACACAGTCCACTTCCCATTCACCTTACATTTATTTGTCAGTGCTATATGGTCAGTATGGTCAAGTTAGGAGAAGACAAAGGCTTACAAAACCCTTGCAAATCTCTGGTAAAAGAACTTAAAGGTCCCATGTCATGGCCAGTTCTACTGATCATAATTCCATTGTTGAGGTCTACTAGAATAGATTTACATTGTTTCTCATACGCATCTCTGTATAGTATGTGTATTCACTCTGTCCTAAATGGGTTGTTGGAGGTCCTTCCCCCCCCCCTCCCTGTGAGCCCAGTGGCCGCCTGCGAGACACAGCGAAACCCAGCCCGAAACACACACACACACCCGCAGCCTGGCTGGGAGTTTGTGTGTGTGCTCAGGCTGAGTTCCGCTTTGTCTCGCTGTCTCGCCGACCCCACACCAGTGAGCCAGCTCACACTGTCCGCTCCTCGCAGCAGCGAGCCTCGCAACGTCCCGCCGAGTGTGTGTGTGTGAGGAAGTCTGCGGATTGGTCCAAACGTAACAGCTCCACGGATGTAACGTCACTATACCCAAATACGTCACTATACCCAAGAAGTAAACAATGGAAAAGAGAAATGTCCAACGAGGCGTTCTGGGGCAGCAGACACGTCTTCTCTGTTAGAGGTTTACTCCCTACAGGGTGCACTTTGAGGGGTTGTGACTCTGCAGACCGTTCACATGCAGAAAGACCTACATAACACAAGGGGATGGGTGATAACCAGAAAAGCATGACATGGGACCTTTAACAACAAGATATAGCTCCTCTGGTTCGACTGTAGCAGAAGGTTCAACACAGACCGCTCAGACGCCCAGCCCTTCTGTTATTGGTGAACAGAAGTTCTGGAATCATCCACTTTTTCCCCCAGAGACCACTGATGAAGAGGAACAGGAAACACTGCAGCAGACCCAGGAGCTGCTCTCCCCAGAGGAGACAGCCTCCAGCCCTGGGAAGCAGACGAGGGGTCAGAGCGTCCAGAGAAAGAACCAGCAGGTTCTCCTCAGAACCCAGTCCCTGCCCCCCCACTCACAGCACCTGGCCCGGCTCAGACTGGACTCGGCCCCCCAGCATGTAAGCACCAACAGCACATCTTGATCCCAAAATGAACATCGCCAGCCAGCAGATGGCAGAGGAGAGCTGATCTAGGTCCACACAGCAGTTTTTTCTTGGCTGGTATCTGAAGCTAATACCCCTTTCACATTTCTCTTCTCCAATGATATAATGCTTCACGGGTACCAAGGTTGGAGACTCAATAAAAAGAACGATGAGTACAATATAAAACAATACATTCAGTCTCATCATCACTAAGAGGTGCGTTGGTGTAAATGCGGTGGTGTAATGTATTGAAGTACATTTACTCAAGTATTGTACTTAAGTAGGATTGTGGGGTACTTGTACTTTACTTGAGTATTTTTGTTTTATGTTACTTCATATCTCTGCTCACTTTTGACTCCACTACATTTATTTAACAAAATGAGTTACTAGTTACTTTACAGATTCAAATATAAATAAACTATCATATATAATCATATATAGATATTCATAGATATTCAGATATTCAGTAGTAGATCAAGTAATTCAAATGAACCTTTATCAGCTGTGATGAAGACATTAGTGCATCAACAATCATAATCCAGTCATTTAAGATATTATATATAAGTAAGATTTTAAATGCATGACTTTTAATTTTAACTGAGTATTTTTACAGTGTAGTAGTTCATCATTTACTAATATGTACAGTATCATTTACAATGCACTGCACATTAGTAAATGTACAGTGCTTCATGGACCCCTGTGTATATGTAGAGACCTGGCCCTCTGCATGTATTTGTACCAGCTCTAACAGCATTGGGACTATTTTCTAATGTTTGGCTCCTGTGGGAGAAAAACCTGACACGGTCCAGTTAGATCAGATCTCTTTCCACACTCCCTCTAAAACTCTACAAAAGTCTCTTAAGTATGGTGTACTATAATATTTAAAAAATATACATCACAAAGTCAGTTAACAGAGCTGTTCTGCAGAGCAACTTCAGTGTAACATAAAAATCAAAACCCCTCCACAATTATTTTTTCTTAACTTCTTAATTTCACTATCTTTGACCTTACCGGAGTAATTTTTCTAGACATACTGATATCAACCTGAACCTCTCTCCTGCAGGCACCATGCCAATTACTGCATTCCAATGCTGGTGGTCATCCAGTTTAATGATTTAAGAAATGTGTCTTTATTGTCCTTCTCAGTCAGCTGCTCGAAAGACACCATGCTAAGAATAAGTGAAACGAGATTAAAAGCAGGAAACAACAACATTTGGTTTCTTCTTTTGTGGTAAAAATTAAATAGTAACAAAACAAAAACCCTCACTTTTAGGTTAAATATACATTTTCTGATTTTGTTGTAGCATCCAATTGCGCAAGTTTCCTCCAAGTTTTTATGTATTAGTTGGGTTGAGTTTCAAACCCCTGATCTGAGAGTACATTTAGTACCAATTCTAATTGTTTACCAATTGTAAAGACAGGAAGGGTGAAAGAAAGAAAATGCCCTTTGAGCTAGCATTGGTAATTATTACCATCTTATCATCCATTTCAGGAACATTTTATATTTGATGATGGGATACAAGCTGTCTCCTGTTTTCTTACCACAATAAAACGGTCTCGCCCCAGCAGAACTTTGACCTGGATTTCACCCTATTATCACTCTCCTGTGTTTAGATGCTGTCTTCGTGTCCTGGGGGGTGCACTACGAAGCAGGATTTTCGCTTAGCCGGCTAAATTCAGGGGAAACTCCGGCTGTCCGGTCCTACGAAGCTGGTTCTCTTTTTAGCAGGCTAGATCTCCATGGTAATATATGCTAAGCAGCTAACCTGGTCGGGACCAGGGGCCTGTACTGCGAAGCTGGTTCAACCTAAACTGGATATGTTTGAGTTAGCCGGTTGGCCTAATCCAAAACATATGCGCTCTCGCTAAACTGTACTACGACGCGGGTTATCAAGTGGATCGCTCAAGCCAGCCGTGTCCTATCTAGCTAGGTGTGCGTTCACATGAAAGGGGTGGTATCTGGAGCATTCGACCAATCACAAACATGGAGAAGCGTACTGACAGCGCAGCGTCATACTTCCTGAATGAAAAGTGAACTTTAATACTAGTCAAAAATGAAGAAGTTAATCTTTAAACATCCATGACTTAAACACTTGATCAGGATCAAAGCTCATAGCTGCACCTGCAAGGTGAATACAGCTGGTAACAGAACAAGTGTTTGAATGCGTACATTAACAGGTTTATGATATCACTGCCCCGTCTAAAACACGATCTGACTTCAATTACATTTGTCTCGAGTGTTTCGTCAACTTATGTGTTGCTTAAAATAATACTTCTGCATACAGTATGTGACACTGTGAGTGTTGCACGGCCAGATACGGCTCAGCTGACTCAGATATATGACAAACACTATGAAGTCATATGCCGCGGACTGTACTTAATGTACTCTGATCCGGTTACTTATGTTGTGGCCGATATTTAAGTAAGCTTTCTTAACGCTAATGTTATAATAGTCAGATTGCTCTGAAGATGGAGGTGATATTCTATTAATGTTCACGTTCACACAGTCGGTGATTTTTGCCGGCCGTCTTTCCTGCGACGGCAGCTTTTCTGTATTTCCTTTCTCCTGTAATATGACTTGATCGCTTTAAACTCCGCACACTGAGCTCTGCAGCAGGCGGTGCTTTCACTGAGTTGAGCTCTTAGCCTGCAACCTAACCTGGTCGGGACCAGGTTAGGTATGTGCAGCTATGTGGCTTTTATCCTGATCAAGTGTTTAAGTCATGGATGTTTAAAGTTTAACTTCTTCATTTTTGACTGGTATTAAAGTTCACTTTTCATTCAGGAAGTATGACGCTGCGCTGTCAGTACGCTTCTCCATGTTTGTGATTGGTCGAATGCTCCAAATACCACCCCTTTCATGTGAACGCGCACCTAACAAGATAGGAAACGGCTGGCTTGAGCGATCCGCTTGATAACCCGCGTCGTAGTACAATTTAGCGAGAGCGCGTATGTTTTGGATTAGGCCAACCGGCTAACTCAAACATATCCAGGTTAGGTTGAACCAGCTTCGTAGTACAGGCCCCAGGTTAGGTTGAACCAGCTTCGTAGTATAGGCCCCTGGTCCCGACCAGGTTAGCTGCTTAGCATATATTACCATGGAGATCTAGCCTGCTAAAAAGAGAACCAGCTTCGGATGACCGGAAAGCCCCAGTTTCCCCTGAATTTAGCCGGCTAAGCGAAAATCCTGCTTCGTAGTATACCCCCCAGGTCTTCATCCATTGGTAGATAATCCTCATGATATGGCTTTGATGCTATTGATGATTGATAAGTCACACAATTTACCTTAAAAGCTGTAAAACGTAATGGCTTTACTGCTCTGTTGACATCATTATAGTTTGTTGATGACCAACATGTATTTACCTGTTGCCTGAGTATATATAGTCTATTGTAAATCACAAATATCTTTTTGTTTTTTGTTTTATTGAGATACTCTCCAACGGTCAGGAGAAAGTCTTTATCCAATGGTTTGGTAGGAACAATTGTTTTTCTTCTTTGTGGCATCTTTACCAGGAAGTTATGTGGGTAATAAGATGAAGTTCAGAGTGTGATTAACCTAGCAGGAGGAAGCAGCTAGATTGACTCAGTCCAAAGTTTAAAAAAAATCACTGTTTACTACATATCTAACTTAAATGTTAAAACGTAAATGTGGTTTTAGGACGAGTTACAGGATCAGGGTGTCCGCGGGGTCTTAAAAACTATTAAAAGTTGATAAATCAATTTAGCGAAAATTAAGGCTATTAAAAAGTATTAAAAAGTATTAAACGGCATTTTCCAAGGTATTAAGAAGGTCCACAGCAACGACAACATGAAACACCCTTTAATTTACTGAAACAACATGTCGGGAAACCCCCTCAAGTTGGCCCCATGCATAGCGTGCCATAAAATGCTGCTGGTTATCTGCTGGTGGACTACCTGAGAGAGATACAGCAGGAGAACACGCCGTCCACCCTTTATATATACAGTCTATGCTCCCGCAGCAGCTCAGCTGCAGTCAGAGCAGAGAGGAGACAGCCACACTCTCCTGCGTCGAGACAGCTTCAGTCACTTAATAACCTCGTCCACTGTGTGTGTGCCTCTCTGTGACAAGCTAAACATCCACGTAGGTCATTGTGTCTAAAGCAAACAGATACCCTGACACACACACACACACACACACACACACACACACACACACACACACACACACACACAGGTCTCCCTCCACTGTCATAAGAAGTTGTTATGGTGGACTGTTCCTAAAGGTTTAAAGTGCCCTAAATCCCAGCTTCTGATGGATTTATATAAATGTTGGGGAACAGACGGTAGAAAAGAATGACAGTGGTTATGTTCCAAATGCTGTGTATAAGTTGATCTCTGAAGGTGAGATCAAAAGAGGGATTAAAGCAAACAGATATTGTTCTAAACTGTATTAAAGTAAACAGGTATTATCTTGAACTGTATTGAAGTGAACATGTATTATTTGGGACTGTTTTCAAGTAATCCTATATATATATATATATATATAAGCCTTCTTACATACACTTTCCCTGACACACACACACACACACACACACACACACACACACACACACACACACACACACACACACACACACACACACACACACACACACACACACACACACATATACACACACACACACACACACACACACACACACACACACAATACACTCCCTGACCAAGATACCAACACACACACACACACTTTCCCAGATACCCTGACACACATACACTCCCTGACCAAGATATCAACACACACACACATACACTTCCTCTTTACCAAACGCACACACATGTCCTTTTCAAGGTTCTTTTTGGGGCCAATATGATACTAATATATCTGTGTACAATGTTTGATTGTTTGAGAAAGAATAGTTTGTGTGAAACCTTCCCTGGGAAATTAATAGTTTGTGTGAAACCTTGCCTGGGAAATTAAAGGAGTAGAATCCAATGGAAGATAAGCAGTGACTTTCCGCCCCAAAATGTCCATATATACTGTTGTTTATTCATGCACGGTGCCCCCTGTTGCTAACTGGTCGGTCCGATACCTGTATCGCACGGCAGTGGAGCGGGGAGCCCGGAGTGCTCTGTTACAGGGCACTCTGTATTTTCGTATTGTGTCTTTTTACCATTAAAATCAGATTATTGTTATAACTTTTATGCCGGTGTTTTGAACTCCTTTTCTTATTAATCTGACCAGGCTCATCTAACGGACGGCGCGGAGCAGAGCTGGGCTTTAAGGCACCACAACTGTGTCTGCTCCTACAATTTGGTGACGTGATGAGGTGCTGGTCTATAGGAGGACCACCGACAGCTAGCGGACGAATTCAGTCCAGGGGAGGACACCTGGACACCACTGACAACTACACCAGGGCGTCCTACATGATACAAAGGTAAAACAGATACCTGTTGATTACCAAAATCTGTGATTGGCTATACTACAAACATTTTAGAGTTGTCAGTGGCGTTCTCAGTGTTCTTAGTCACGGTAAAGAAATACAGTACTGTAGATAAGTGTGTCTATAAGAGTCGGGTAGAGCAGTCCGGACCTATAGTGCACTAAGTGTGTGTGTGAAAATACAGTATACTGTAGATAAGTGTGTCTATAAGAGCCAGGTAGAGCAGTCCTGACCTATGGAGCACTAGGTGGCTATAAGAGTCGGGTAGAGCAGTCCGGACCTATAGTGCACTAAGTGTGTGTGTGAAAATACAGTATACTGTAGATAGCGTGGCTATACGAGTTGGGTAGAGCAGTCCTGACCTATAGTGCACTAAGTGTGTGTAAGAGTCTGGTATTGCAGTCCAGTACCTTAGCTCACTAAAAAGAGAGTAAAGTGAACCAGCGAGGTCTCCGTGAGGTAGTCTAGTCCTGCACGGCTGACTCGCTGGGAAAATTCTGTAATAAACTGTGTGATTTTTTATGTCGAATCTGTGTAATAATTGAGAAGAGAGAGCAGAAACATAGTGACAGGAGAATGTTGGCAGAAGCTGGGAGCTTCATCAGACAGAGGAAGCTCATTTGTGGTCAGCTGCTGCCCTTTGTTCTTCAATATTATGTGTTGCTCCACGTTGAAAACTTTGAATTCAGACTGTGTGCACGTCTGAATTAACAGGACATTCAAATAAATAAGAATAAGGACATTAAGAGTAATGACAAGATTTGTCCAGTGTATTAATAAATACAAGTGAACACATATTAACCTAGTCAGATAAATAGATACGAAATCATTCTTGTTTCAAGAAAGCCCCCCTCCTCCTGGAATGCCTGTTCCAGCCGGGGTGTCTGTGAGAGTACCCACACCCCCCTCCTTCTTTTTTCTCTCTCCTGTTTGCTCTCTTCTTAAATGCATGAAGAAAGAGCGTTGAATTTAAAACAAGGAGTGAATAATCGAGTGGTCTGAAGTTGGAGTGAATAACATTGAAAATTAATAGATCAATGTGCCGTAGGTATTTCAATTAAATTCAAAACTTTTATTTATCCAGGTAAAATCCCATTGAGATCAATGATCTCTTTTTCAAGGGAGACCTGCATTTAAATAAATAAGAAACATTGCATTGTGAATTTTACACTATTCGTCATTAACTGATCATTTTACTTAATTATATTTCAGAGGAACTTAATTGCATACAGTAACGTTGAGGGAAAGTAGAAAGTAGTTTGCTGAGTATATGAAGTACATGCAGGTTAAAGTTTGATTCAAATTGAATATAATAGTGGATTATTCCACCTAGATTACACATAGAAAGATGAGAATTTGTTAAACATAAGATAACGAACTCACTGTAAGAAATATATATTGTAATGTTATTTAGGAGTTGTATTGATCTGTTTGTTAATTGTTCTATCTGTTGGTTGTCATTGTTGATTCGTAAAGACCTTGTTTTATGTTGGTAAATGTTTTGGTATACCAATAGTTTGTTGTTAGTTGTTGAAAGAACCCCCCCTTCTCTTGAAAAGGCTGAGAGCTCCAGCCGGAGCCAGTATTTGTACTTTCTGATTATGTAGAAGCGTAGACCCTTTGTATCAATCAGAAAAAGAGCAAGCTATTCATCACAATTGTATTTTTAGGTTATGAATAAAACAAAAAGTAGTGATAAGTGATAAGCAGAAGGGTTTTTGAACGCTTGTCAGTCAGAAGGAATCTATTAATGTGGTTGCTTATGCCCGCTTCGGTTTTCAATGTTCGCCATCACATTAAAACAGAGGATTGGTGGCATTTTCAGTTCACTGCTTGCTTCCACACGCCTTTTCCCCTCCTTGTCTCGTTCATGACTTTATTTAATGCATTAGAACGATTGTTATCGTAACTTTCCGTGTTTCTAGAAGTCAAACTCACTGTTCAATTACGGAGTATATTTCCGGAACGGCCTTTCAAAATAAATGCCACAGGCCGCTGTTCACCAGAGATGCCTTCACAACAAAACAGTAATTAGCTTAACAATATATTTAACTTATATTACGTCCATAAATATTGATTTTTAATTCATTACAGTTTTCAAATACGGCGCGGATTGAATATAGTTATTTGTGTATTCTGTAACCTCACCATGCTTGTAACACAACTTAGATAAACAATTTGAAAATGAATAGAATTAACCAAGTAGATAAAATATTAGTATAGTGGTTAAGGAGGGTGTCTTTGTTTTGCCTATTAACTTAGAACTGAAGTAATAAAGAATAGGCAGACTACTATCATTAGTTTGTTTTAACATTCACATGTTTCAGCATTCCTGACCTCAGCCGTTTTATTTTGTAACCCGTTGGGAGAGAGATTTAAATTGAGTTTTTCTCAGTAGCTGAATGTGATTACAGCAGCATTGGATAGTTCTGCACCACCTTTTGGGTTCTCTGAATCAGTGTGTTGGTGAAGAGTTGCTCACTGCGAACAGAAGAAGTGTGCAAAGAATGCATCTCTGAGGAGATATTGACATTTTGCTTGTGCCTCGTTGTCAAGGCAACAGTGGTGTGAAGAGGTACTGCGGTTTTGGGGGAGTTCTGCTGTACAGCCGACAACGTGTGTCTGCCAAGTGATTCCTTCCCTCATCTCAACGCCAGGGAGAGTTTACTTGGAGCCCACTGAACAGGGCCGGTCCTAGCTTTTTTGGGGACCCTGCCACTGACTACAGCTGCATCACTGACTGTGCTCATGATGACAAGATCTTGAGACATGCTTGTCTCAGATTGTTCTGGAGGAATGATGCAATGATTTCACAGCATAATTGTGCAAGAGTTTCCCAGGGGGTGGTGTAGAAACCTTAATGCTTAGTGTTTAGATAAGAGGCTGCTTGTTTAAATGATGGTCTGGAATACTGAAAAGATTAAAGTTTAATATTCTTGGTTAGCAAACAAGACATCTGATTATTATGTCACACATAATAATCTTGTTATAGAAACTAGCTATGGGTAAAACGTGTGGTTGTTATACCATTGTTATCATGAACAAAAGATAAATAAGGAAATAGTATCTGCTTAAAGATGAACGGATTTCATATCCTAGAGAGGATTAGTTATTGTGAATACTCCACAAGGTATCTACTAATGTATTGTAAAGAACTTGAATTGACTTGATAAATAAGTGAAGATAAGAAGATGTATGGACCATAAATTAATCAATTGGTAAATAAAAAATAGCGGAAAAGAGGAGAACTATTAAAGTGAAGTGGAAAATCAGTCTAAAACACACTGATAGGAAAAGGGGGGAGCATGAAGGAAGTATGCACTGGACTTTTTATTCGTGTGTGAATTTGGTAGTGTTTTAATTTGTATTTATATAGGTCATGTTGAAGGGAAAGCTGGTTCTAAACAAAATATAGTATTTCAATTTGAGGTACTGGTTTCATGTTCAGACACCCAGAGTTCCACGCACTGTTAAAGAGGGTAACATTGTTCTTTAAGTGCACCAGAATTGAAGATAAATTGATAGAATGAGTTATGGAATACATAGCAGACCTTTACAGATCCTAGTAATGTTTTGACACAAGATAATAGTGATGTACACAAGTTTCTGAAATAGATCTATTAGTCATTGTAATACTAATTAGGTGTAAATGAATTGCAGTAATAGTAGTAGTACAATAAGGAAATGACATTTGTTGGCTAACACTTTTCAGGGAATTTGGGAAACCGCTGTTCCAATGAAAAGTGAGTGATATCTTGAACATTATAGTTGTAATTGTGAATTAATAAATGATGGCGCTCCATATATACAGATTTTTATAGACGAAGGATGCTGGCCTGTGCTGGAAGATCGGAGTCTCTGCAGAGCACGACACATGGCCAAAAAGACTGAGACCAACTGACCGACAGGGTAACTTGGGAAGGCACTGTCAATGACTGACTCTGAGGTGTACCTGACCAAACCTGACTGTACAACCTGACAGTGTGAGTGTGAGTGAGTGTATGTCTGCACCTGATCAGTGCAACTGCATGATTTAAAACAATGACTAATCAAGCATGTTTTGGACTAACACGTTATCTTTGTGTGATAATAATGTGTGAAATGAGAGGTTTCCTAACATTGCAAAAAAGGGGAAACCGTATCTAATCTACTTGATGACATTTCACTCCCACAGGAGGTGGCGGTTTGCAGAATGTGAAACTCAAACTAAAACATGAAGATTCTGTTTCTTTTAGGACTGAAAGAGGGAGAGAAACACTTCATTTCACTGAAGTGTTTACTGTGGAAAATGATGGATGTACATTTGTGAATAAGGTTTGGTATTTTCTTATAATCCATGATTACCTGAAGGTTTTCTTCCCATACAGGATGTTGTTACACATGAGTTCATGTGTAAAAAGGGGGAGTGTAAACTTCACAATCTACATTTTTCAATCTGACCATTGTGACGACCCCTCCACACCACGTGGGTTGCCGTCTGTTTGTGTGTGTGGGTTGTGTGTGTGGTTTGTGGGTGTTTTCAGGTTCAGGTGCTGATGAGCCGCACCTGTGGGAGGATACCTGCCTGATGAGCTCCACCTGTTGAAACAGGATATAGGAGGAGCCCAGCCGGTTACGTCGCCCTCACTCTTCTGGGCACTCTCTCTGCGCCAGGCTCAGGGACTTGTTGCTGGTGTTTAGTTAGTTGTTGTATTTCAAAGAATAAACTATATATTCTTACCTCTCGTCTCGCCTCCCTGCTTTATGTTACAGCCCACGAGCCGGGTTGTAACATATGGGGGCTCGTGGTTGAACCTGGTCGTTTCGGAGGTACCTTTCGAAAATGGAGTTGTTGTGTTGTGAACAGAGAAGAACTTAATACACAGCTGTAGCGTGTTACGAGCAGTGGGCCGTGATGGGGTGCACAGCTGGTTGTTTGGGAGTAGTCTTGACGAGGGTAAGTGTTTCGTCGTGAACGACAGTAAGGGTGGCACACGGATTATTTTATTCACGGCAGACACGTACCGTTGGTATTGTCCCTGTTAGGTTTCAGTACGGTCTCCCTTGGAGGTCGTGGGGGGGGGTTGTAGTGTGGTGTGAAAGTGGTTAGAGCTATTAGCTCGGGAGCACGCCGAGGCTGCAGGTGGAGTTGCCGGGTTTTTCGGTCGCTTCGCCGAGCTTACGGTATTTAGTGCGTAAGTACCCGCCATAATTAGCACCTGAAGACTAGCGGGGAGTTTAGCTAGTTTCTGTGTGGCACTTAGAGGGACAGGCCACGGTAGCATGGCTGTGTAGGAGCGTTAGCGTGCACTCAGTGTTGTCATGATGGAGAGTGTGGAGGAGTTTGTGAGAGCGCCTACAGAGGAGCTACTGGAGGGCTTCTCACGTGAGCAGCTGATTAGTGTTGCTGAACATTTCCGCTTGGATGTTGGGGATAAGAGGATGACGGAAAACATAAGAGGAATTGTTAGAGCAAATCTGTTCGAGTTGGGGGTTTTCAAAGGGGGAAAATATACTGGTGATCCTGGCAGAGACGGTGTCAGTACGTCTGGCTCCCGTGATACAGACCTGACTTTTGAACAAAGAGAGAGACTGTTAATGTTGCAGCTAGAAATTAAAAGGCTTGAGTTAGAGGAGCGGAGGTTGGGTTTACCTGCTGGGGCTGCAAGTCAGGCCTCTAATTTCCCTGATGGAGCTACTCTTTTTGACGTTGCAGGTAATCTGCGGGTTGTGCCTCAATTTAATGAACGGGATCCAGACACATTTTTCTCCTTGTTTGAGCGTGTGGCTGAGAGCAGAGAGTGGTCAGAGGCTAATAGCACCTTATTGTTGCAGTGTGTGCTAACAGTGGCGGACAGCAAAGTGTATCTTATGGTCAAAACTGCTGTGTTGAAAGCTTATGAGTTGGTTCCTGAGGCCTATCGACAGAGGTTTCGGTCCTGGGAGAAGTCTGACAGGCAGACACATGTTGAGTTTGCCAGGGATCTGGTTACCTCTTTCGGTAGGTGGTGTAACTCCTTGAAGGTGGATACCTATGTCGCATTGTGTGAGTTGATGGTGTTGGAGCAATTTAAAAATGCTGTGCCCAGACACATTGCGGTTTACATCAGCGAGCGTAAGGTGACAACTGCTGCAGAGGCTGCTGCTCTGGCAGATGATTATGTGCTAACGCACAGGGGCGGTCGTAACTTCAGGGTCCAGGACCAAGGAGATATGTATGGTCCTGGGAGATGGGAGGAGAAAAATAGGTCAACCTGGGGTAGACCTGAACGTATGATGCGAGGTCAGGCACAGGGTGATTTGGATATATGTCATTTCTGCAAGGGGAGAGGGCACTGGAAGGGGGACTGTCCCAAAGCTAAGGCTAGCAGGGGGAACCATGTAGGCCAGGTTAACTCTGCTGCTTGTGCTGTGTCTGTAAAACCTATCCCTGTCGTCTTTCCCTGTTAGCAGGTTAATGAGCCATGCGGGTTGAAGGAACCGGATTTCTCTGCGTTTATGTCAAACGGATACGTGTCGCTGGTGGGGGGTGACGTTAGGGTGCCTGTAAGAATTTTGAGGGACACGGCAGCATATGATTCCTACATTTTGAGCTCTGTGTTATCATTTTCGGACAAATCTGGAACTGGGGATTTTGTCCGGATGCGAGGTATGGGAATGACTGTTGTGCCTGTTCCTCTGCATTCTGTTGTGCTTAGCTCAGGTCTGGTGCAGGGTGAGGTCGCCATGGGGGTCCGTCCTGTAATGCCAATCGGTGGTGTGGATGTTATCCTGGGTAACGGCCTGGCTGGCAGCCGTGTGTGGGCTGAGGGGCCACCGCCTACCATGCAGTCATCTTCACCCACTGTGACTGTTAATACAGAGGAGAATGCCAAGTGCTCTCCTAAAGTGTTTGTGGCTTGTTCTGTGACCCGGGCTGTGAGCCGTGCACAGGAGGAATCTGAGCAGGGTGAAGAGGTCAGTGCGAGAGATTCGGTGGTTATTCCGGACTTGCTGTTGTCGATATCCCGCAGTGAGTTGGTGATGGAGCAGAAAGCGGATGTCTCCCTCCGTCCCGTTTTTTGAGACGGTTCTTTCCACCGAGGATGGAAATGGTGTCACCAGGGGTTGTCAGTTGCATGGGGGATTGCTGGTTAGAAAGTGGTGGTCACGTGGGAAAGGCTTCATTGGTGGGCCAGGATATCAGATTGTGGTTCCCGTCAGGTTTCGTGAGGACCTCCTCAGAAAAGCGCATGGGCAGTCGGGACATCTAGGTGTCCGTAAAACATGCGGTTACCTGTTGCGGTATTTCTTTTGGCCTGGGTTGAGGAGAGATGTGTCTCGGCATGTTGGATCATGTCACGCATGTCGGACGGGTGGGGCAGTTCGGCAGCGACCTGGGGGTCAGGTTTTGGGTTGTTGCCGGGGGGCTAGGTTGCGGTTTCTGGAGGGACATTCCGGGTTCTTCCAGGTGCTGAGTCAAGGGACTGGCCAGAGTGGTTTTCTGTCCACGCCGGAATATCTGAGAAGAGCCCCTAGCTATTTGGGTAATTAACGGTGTTCTTAGGGGAACCCCTTTCTTATGGGGGGGAGTGTGACGACCCCTCCACACCACGTGGGTTGCCGTCTGTTTGTGTGTGTGGGTTGTGTGTGTGGTTTGTGGGTGTTTTCAGGATCAGGTGCTGATGAGCCGCACCTGTGGGAGGATACCTGCCTGATGAGCTACACCTGTTGAAACAGGATATAGGAGGAGCCCAGCCGGTTACGTCGCTCTCACTCTTCTGGGCACTCTCTCTGCGCCAGCCTCAGGGACTTGTTGCTGGTGTTTATTTAGTTGTTGTATTTCAAAGAATAAACTATATATTCTTACCTCTCGTCTCGCCTCCCTGCTTTATGTTACAGCCCACAAGCCGGGTTGTAACACCATTGATTGACAGTTTTAGAATTGACCTGCTCCATATCTGGGGATAAGATACTGTTTAATGGATGTTGACATGTTTCTAATATTGATTGAGTTATAACAGGTAACAGAGATGCAGAATCAGTGGCCAAGGGGCTACTGTGAGAGATGTAATTCCAGAATGGAATACTGAAGAAGTTGACCTGTGATGAAACAATTTTGTAATATTTCAACAGGTATTAAAGTAACTGAGGTTTGAAATGTAGAAAGAACATATTACAGTTAAGCTAAAACATAGTAATGTAATGACACATAATTTAATTTAAACAACATCATGTAACTAGCCTGGTAAAGAAGTAAAAGCCATAGACTTTATTGTTTAGGTCATTATGGGGATATACATTTAATCTAAATTCATAATAGAAAGACATTTGATGATAGTTTGTTGGAATTTTGTATTCATACGCAGTGGGGGATCAAACAGCTGAGGGCCCAGGAGCCCTGAGCGTAGGCTTGAGGGATTTGTATCAGATTTCTCCACACAGGTTGCTGGCGCCAAAAGGGGGACCCAGTAGGCCGATACAGCGGAGTTCGTCTGGCTGAAGGTCATCAGGACAAAGTGGCTCAACCCCAGGCTCTCCGGCCCCGACCGAGTGACCCAGCGGACCTCTCATGCCGTCCGCATAGGAGGAAAGGGGGACAGCTGGTGCCAGTGTGCGGCGGGGAAACCACCTGCTAGGACCGGGGACGACATCAGGACTGACGTGGCCCTCGCAGAGGAGGTCGACTCGGAAGCAGCCATCAGTGGACCGAAGGAGGAGGATCGTGAGGACATCTCTCCAGCAGTCGACTCGGGAGGCGCCATCAACGGGCCGGAGAAGGAGGATCGTGAAGACATCTCTCCAGCATCGACCCGGAAGCTGCCATCAGCGGGCCGGAGGAGGAGGATCCGAAAGACATCTCTCTAGCAGGCAGCCCAGAAGCCGCCGCCAGCGGATCGGGGGGACAAAGACACGGCAAGCCAGGACGGCCCAGGGGACTCCACTCTCCGCTGAAACAGGTGGATATAGCCGGTGTGGAGTTTGTTCAATACCCCATTTTTTGAGGAACTTTGCTCCAATACCCCATTTTTTGAGGAACTTTGCTCCAATACCCCATTTTTTGAGCAACTTTGTTTAATTAATAACCCATTTTTTGAGGGAGAAGCTGCCCCTTCCCCTTCGTACCAAATGCCCTTTTTGGCTTACCCGTCAGAGGAGGACGAGCACCATGTCCATATATACTGTTGTTTATTCATGCACGGTGCCCCCTGTTGCTGACTGGCCGGTCCCGATACCTGTATCGCACGACAGTAGAGCGGGGAGCCCGGAGTGCTCTGTTACAGGGCACTCTGTATTTTCGTATGGTGTCTTTTTACCATTAAAATCAGATTTTTGTTATAACTTTTATGCCCGTGTTTTGAACTCCTTTTCTTATTAATCTGACCAGGCTCATCTAACGGACGGCGCGGAGCATCGCTGGGCTTTAAGCCACCACAACTGTGTCTGCTCCTACATGTCACAGTCTAAACTGTATCACAAAAGTCAAAAGGGTGGGAATCAAACCCTGAGTTTAAACGATGGTTGAAGACATTTATTGGAGATGACACACAGGCATACTATACTGCCTTTATTGTAAGGGATATTTCTACTAAAAACTAATACAACTATTTCTACTTTTTCTAATAGAGACATTTCTGATCTACTGTCGTCTGGATTTACTTTAAGTTTTGATCCTTGAAGGGGGTGGAACCGGGTGGAACGTTATTTTACCGCCATTACATGATATGCAAATTAGGCGATGACGTCATTTAGGGACTTCTGGCGACTTTTCGGACAGCCAATAGCTACTTTGTTTACTATGGAGTTGGCAACACTGCACACGACACATCAAATCACATCTACAGATCAAGACAAAGCGAATGGAAGTACTCCCATACTCCTAGCGTGAAAATGTTTGTGAAAACGTGTGCAAAGTCTCGGAAAATCCTAAAAATAAGCTCATATTTGAATTCCCCATAAAAAAACAAATCATTCAGTAAAAACAAGGCCCCACTGATCATCTACTCTCTGAGACGATTCCAGGGATGTCTGGCTTAAGTTTCTACCACCAGGGAAAGTGGACAAAAGTGCCCGAGATCAGCCTCTTAATTTACCCAGGGCCTAGTGCTTGGCTTTGGGCATGAAAATGCAGGAAACTCCCCTGAGTATTTTATTAAATATCTGAACTTTGGAGAGGAGTTGGGGGACACACGACACATCAAATCACATCTACAGATCAAGACGAAGCAAATGGAAGTACTCCTAGCGTATGAAAATGTTTGTGAAAAACATGTGCAAAGTCTCCGAAAACGGAACAGTGGCTGTGATGCTAGCTTTGCAGCTAGCGGTTAGTTGTTTTTGTTTGAAGTTGTTGGTATGGAAACAACATGACGGAGAACAAATTAATATCTTCTACATATAATAACGAACAAAGTAAAGAATGAAGTGTAGGCTATGCCTGTTTGAAGTTGTTGCTATGGAAACAACATGACGGAGAAAAAGTATAATCTTCTACATATAATAACGGACAAAGTAAAGAATGAAGTGTCGGCTATGTTTAAATGTTTGGAATTTGACCATCATGGCCCTCTTGAGTTGCCGTAAAATATGACGGATATGACGGATGACGGGTGCGATGGAAATACACCCGAACACATCTGGTACCCCGAACACTGTACCAACACCGGCAGATACATTAAAAAAAAATCGCCGACCGGTTGTTACATTACATTACATTACATTGCATTTAGCTGACGCTTTTATCCAAAGCGACTTACAATAAGTACATTCGACCAGGAAGACACAACCTTGAAGAAAACAGAATCATATAAGAACATCAGGTTTCAAAGAGCCAATCGTTTCAAGTGCTACTCAACTGGCTTCAGGTAAGCCAGTCCTTTATTAGTATATAAGTGCTCTGTTAGCAGTTCTTTGTTAGTCATTCTATCGCTCGAAGTGGAGTCGAAAGAGATGAGTTTTCAGTCTGCGCCGGAAGGTGTGTAAGCTTTCTGCGGTCCTGATTTCAATGGGGAGCTCATTCCACCATTTTGAAGCCAGGATAGCAAATCCACGTGTTTTTGCTGATGGGAACTTGGGTCCCCCTTGCAGCGAGGGTGCAGCGAGTCGTTTGGCTGATGCAGAGCGAAATGCACGTGCTGGGGTGTACGGTTTAACCATGTCCTGGATGTAGGAAGGGCCAGATCCATTCGCAGCATGGTACGCAAGTACCAGTGTCTTGAAGTGGATTCAAGCAGTTACCGGAAGCCAGTGGAGGGAGCGGCATGGTGTGGGAGAATTTTGGAAGGTTGAAGACCAGACGAGCCGCTGCATTCGGATGGCACATGCAGGTAGACCAGCCAGGAGGGAGTTGCAGTAGTCTAGGCGTGAGGTGACGAGAGCCTGGACCAGAACCTGCGTCGCTTTCTGGGTCAGCTGGGGACGTATCTTCCTGATGTTGTCGAGCTTGTATCTGCAGCAGCGGGTTGTAGCAGCGATATTTGCAGTGAAGGACAGGTTGTTATCCAGGATCACACCCAGATTCCTTGCAGTCTGGGTCGGGGAAACAACAGAGGTGCCGATGTTGATAGTCAGGTCAAGAGAGGGACAATCTTTTCCCGGAAGGAAAAGCACTTCAGTTTTGTCAAGGTTGAGCTTGAGATGATGAGCGGACATCCACTGAGAGATGTCAGCTAAACAAGCAGAGATGCGTGCGACGACCTGGGTCTCTGAGCGGGGAAAGGACAAAATTAATTGGGTGTCGTCAGCGTAGCAGTGGTATGAAAAACCATGCGGGCTAATGACAGATCCGAGTGAGTTTGTGTACAGGGAGAAGAGGAGGGGACCAAGAACAGAGCCCTGAGGGACCCCTGTAGTTAATTGACAAGGGTCGGACTCGGACCCTCTCCAAGTTACCCTGTAGGTGCGGTCTTTGAGGTATGAGGTGAGGAGGGAAAGTGCAGAGCCTAAAACTCCAAGTTCTTGGAGAGTGCGAAGGAGGATCTGATGGTTGTCAATTTTAACTGATTTTAATATTTACTCACCACCAGCAGCAACAGAGGCTAATTGTATGTAACAGCCTGAACAAATACTAGAACAATATGCATCCAAAACATATTAACAACGTTTAAAAAAGAACCGGTGTCGTTTTTTGGTTTTTCGGAAAAACGGAAAACCAAAAAACCGACGTTATTCAGTTTTTAAACCAAACGGGAAAACAGATAAATCAACGTTTTGGTTTTGTTTGTATGATTTACGGATAATCCAGTGATGGGAACACGAGGAGAAGGCGCATTATGAAGGAGGTGTGTGTGTGTGTGTGTGTGTGTGTGTGTGTGTGTGTGTGTGTGTGTGTGTGTGTGTGTGACACTGGCATTTGTTTTCAGAAGATAACGCACATCCGACAGCATTTAGCACTACATCGAGATTAAGGTTAAACTAATTTATTTTGGGAACACCCGCATATAGGCTACCTATGGAGTTAGCCAGATGTGTGTACATGACTGTTCATGGCCATTTTAAAACAAATGCCGGTGTCGGACAGACACAAACACTGAGCTGAGCACACACACACACGCACACGCGCACACACACACACACACACACACACACACACACACACACAGTGATCGGGCAGTTCGATGTGTGTAGAGGTATGTGTGGTTAACACGTAGCAGCCTGGAGTCTGTTCTGATGAAGGTAAACACAGCGAAGGCGGTGCGTAATAAGGCACAGCTCTCGGTGCGCTGGTGCTGCACTTCTCAGAGGCGGAGTATACGTCCCGCTGCCTCCTGATGCTGCCTGAATATGGGATTAGTTTTGTATCATAAAGATAAAGCAACACTTTCTCAGAATAAAGCAAAACTATGAATTTAAAAGAAAAAAAACCTAAGTCAAGCAAAATAAAATTAATTTCAAAAATAAAACTATAAGTTGCAAACAAATCATTTGTGTAATCATGTAAACTATAAGTATTTTTTCTTTGTTTTAACATAGGTTTTTGTTTGCAGTTCTTGTTTCTTCTTTCTCAATGATCAGACTTTTGCTCTCGCTGCAGCTTTCTCGTTTGCGTTCCCTAATTTTTTGTTTGAGATTTTGACACAAACATCCCAGGTGGGCGGGATTTTCAGTGGTGTGTCTCCATTGGCTACTCAGCTTTTGAGTGACAGACCACTACACCACAGATCATACAGTGCAACTCATGCAGCAAAGTGCAGAGTCCACTCGGCCACGTTAGTGTCGGTGTCTCCTGAGGAGTCTTCATGAACATATCGGACTCATCTTATGGACTTGTGATGTGTCGTTTATACTTTATTCCATCTTTAAATATTTTAATACCTGAACACACTGCTGCTGTTAAATCATTTCCCAATTTGGGATTGATAAAGTGTGTCTATTTATTTTATAGATTAAAAAAACACATCTGTATTTTTAAGCTAAAGGTGATGCACAATATAAACTGTATACTATTATTTTTCAAAGACATGTTACATTTCAAAAGCATATATTTCTATGTTTAGGACAAACAATTAAAGACTGCTTTAATTGAACACATTCTACAATATAAAAGTGGCAGATTTGCTTTATTAAACAGACCAGACCTCGGCTGCATGCCAACACCATTAGGACCATGCTCACATCTCACTATGTTGGTCTGAAGAGCTGAAGCATTCATACACAATGGATAAAACCGCTGTTGTCTCATTCTATATCCTGTAAGAAAATGATATACATTTAGCATTACAAACTCTACATACTATTCCGGAGGAAGATCTGAATAATCAGCAGATTTGAATGGAATCTCTAACATTTCCGTGTAGAATAAAGACAAAAGAGTGATTATACAAATTCCATTTATTGAAATTTGAACCAGAAGATGAAGTCTCAAAGAATGTTTTAAATAAAAGGACATAAAACAAAAAGGTGGATAATAATAAAATCTATTACATGTATATGTAAAGACATTTGGTCAAATGAAATGACACTGAGCCAGTGATAACAGTAACGCCAGCGTGGATGAAGCTGGTGCAGGTCTTTCTTCATGCCCCCCCCTCCGTGCTGTCCGCTCAGAAGAAGTTGGGAAATGGGATAACCCCCTGATACCACCGGAAGCGTCTGCGCTGCGCCGCGACCTCCTCCTGCGTCATCAGGCGCGTTTCAAAACGTTGCGGAAGCGAACGAATAGGATTCATCCTATATTTTAGAAATTCCTTGCGGCGAGGAGCTTCTGGGACGCTTCGAGCCGCGGCGCAGCGGGTCTGGTGGAATAGCACCCATTGACTAAAGTGGCCGCGATCACTAAAAACGCCACAGCGCAGACCCCCTAATCCCATCAGGAGTGTCTACGCTGCGGCTGCGCTGCGGCTGCGCTGCGGCTGCGCTGCGGCTGCGCTGCGGCTGCGCTGCGGCTGCGCTGCGGCTGCGCTGCGGCTGCAGCGTTTTTAGCGCTGCGCCGCGGCTCGAAGCGTCCCAGAAGCGTCCCAGAAGCTCCTCGCCGCAAGGAATTTCTAAAATATAGGATGAATCCTATTTTTGACGCGGCGCGGCGCAGCGCAGCGCAGGCAGGAAGTGGAACGTTCATCCAATAACTGCGGGGCTGCACACACGATGCTCCGCTTCCGCAACGTTTTGAAACGCGCCTGGTGGGTTATGACGCAGGAGGAGGTCGCAGTGCAGCGCAGCCACAGCGCAGACGCTTCCGGTGGGATCAGGGTGTTAGACTCAGGGCGCCACGCTGTCTCAATGATCCACACTGTTAATATGAGAGGAAAATAAATGTTTTAGGAAATGAAAAATATGAAGTTAACAAATAAAACACAGCTCATGGACGGTAGGTTTTCCTACACAGTTAACTCAGCCTCCATTGATTTTCATATCAAATTAGCGTGTTAATAAAACAAGCTATCATGGCTTATACTTGCATATCTAAACAGAATCAGTAAAACCTGTTGGTAGAGTCGGGCACACGAGTCCGTTTGAGTGTGTGCGCCGGTGTCTGAACGCTCACTCACTAGCTATGTAGCTAACTGTTAGGCTACTTAGCTTGCATTGTTATGGATCTAAAGGTAGCACAAGCTAACTTTCATAGCACAGCTTTACTTCTCACTTAACACAATAAAGAAACACACCGTATAGCACAAATGATCAATACTTACATATATTTGGTTCTTCTGTGGGTGTTCTATCCACGCTCAGCTACCGCACCGCAGCTGCCTGCACTGTACAATCGCTGGAGGACTGGGCTGTCACTCAAAAACTGAGTAGCCAATGGGGACGCACCCCTGAAAGTCCCGCCCACCTGGGATGTTTGTGTCAGAATCTCAAACAAAAAATGAGGGAGCGCAAAAGAGAGTGTTGTAGCGAGAGCAAAAGTCTGATCATTGAGAAAGAAGAAACAAGAACTGCGAACAAAAACCTATGTTAAAACAAAGAAAAAAGACTTATAGTTTACATGATTACACAAATGATTTGTTTGCAACTTATAGTTTTATTTTAGAAATTTATTTTATTTTGCTTGACTCAGTTCTTTTTTCTTTTAAACTCATAGTTTTGCTTTATTCTGAGAAAGTGTTGCTTTGTCTTTATGATACAAAACTAATCCCATACATGCAGCCATTTCATGAAATGAAGGAGGTTTTCCTTCTATAAAACAGCTGCGGGCAGCAGATACCGTGAGAGTCCCGGACATGAATTCATAGATCAAGGCAGACTGGTTTACTCTCCTGTTTTGCCAATCCGGTGCTTAAACAAAGGCAAGACAAGTTTATTTATATAGCACTTTTCAACACAAGGCAATTCAAAGTGCTTTACAAAAAAATGAAAGACATTAAGAAAATGGCATTTAAAATCAGTCATTAAAAAGAAAAGCTAATAAAATAAACATATAGCTCTACACCCCTGGCCGACATGTCCTCAAAATGAAGTCCGAGTTTGAAATATATCTCAAACTAGAAAATGCATTTCCTGCAGAAAATGCGTGCGAATGCTGTAAACTGTGAACATTTATGGCTGAATTTAGCTGAAAATGCAGAAAAAGCTGAATGTGTTATTAGCTGAATGGTAGCTGCTTTTAGCTAAACAAATGCAAAAAAAGCTTAATATTTCAAAGAAAAGGTTTAAAAAAAGTATAAACAACAACATGTATAGCCTTGATGTCCTGAAATAGCTGAATAATGTAATAGTTCAATGGTTTCTGCAGCTGAAAATAGGCGGAAGGAGTTAAATATCAGATGTAAGTAATAGTGAATGAATTTGTATTAAGATGAGAAAAGAAAGTAAAAAGGCTTGGGAAAGCAGCAGAATATTTTGACTGTAAACTTTTGAACTAACTTGATGGTGAATTATCTGTCGCCATGGCAATGGCATTTGATGACACCCCATAATACGCTTAGATGTGTTGATGGCTGCATCGTTACCAAACCTGTGAAGTTTTGGGCCATTTCGAGTATTTTAACTGAAGTTATGAGAAAACCGTGTTTCATGGTGAGCATTGTGTTGCCATGGCAACAGCATTTGAAGAAATCTCAAAACTGTCCTGTAGATGTCTTCATGGCTGGACTGTTAGCACACATGTGAAGTTTGAGCACTTTTTCAACATTTTCATAGGAGTTAGACATGACATTAGGAGGTTACATTACTCTCTCTCTTCTCTTGATCATTCATCATCATCGGTGTGTGTCTGTGTGTGAGAGAGAGAGAGTGTGTGTGTGTGTGTGTGTGTGTGTGTGCGTGCGCATGTGTGTGTGCGTGTGTGTGAGAGAGAGAGTGTCTGTGTGTGTGTGTGTGTGTGTGTGTGTGAGAGAGAGAGAGAGTGTGTGTCTGTGTGTGAGAGAGATAGAGTGTCTGTGTGTGTGTGAGAGCAACACACTCTCACTCCCTAAGCGTCCAATAGCGACGTTTGGTCAGTGTCCGTGGCGTTCAATTGTGACGCTCCTAGGCTCCTTCAGTGTCATAAAGGGACGCAAATAGCTTTCAGCTGATTGCAATGTATTCCCATCTGCGTCGGGATTTGACGCTCATGGAAGCACGGCATTCGTTTATGTCGGCTGCCCTTAAAGTTAATGTGAGCGTCCATTCTAAGGAGTAAAGGATGGCAGAAGACACTACACTACCCAGAATCCCCAGCTATCGTTTGGACTACACCATGTGCTCTTGACAAACCCTGTGATAGTCCTCAAGCTCTGTGATTGGAGAGTGTGCTCCGAGGGTTAAGCCGATTCTCGAACAGCACTTGAAATGGGATGGAACCACGGCAGACTGTCCAAAACTGGATTTGAACGGGTCCACCGCGTCCCCCCTCCCCCACCCCGTCCCCAGAACTACACATGCTGGCTATTCTGTTTCGCAACATGTTCTCTATGGCACGTCTCTACTGGGAGTTGTAGTTTTAAAAGACGTTTTCGTATTTCCCATAATAAGAAGTTGCCAGTATTAAACTGTACATCCCTGGAGGTTTAGGGGACAGGAAACACTCACATTTAAAACATATAATTAATAAATGGGTGAAAATTGCTTGTGCCCATTATGGGCAGTATTAATATATATACCCACATGCCAGCTAAGGTCAGAAGAGCTTTATTTAACAGCTGGTCTTATGTGTGTGACTCCTGTGATAACATTACATTACATTAATTGATAAGCCTGAAACATGCACTTGTAAAGGTTCAGAGGCACATTTTGCAAATATGGCAGTAGCCATCGATCAGCTTAAGATAAGATATACTTTATTGATCCCAAGTTGGAACATTTGCGTTACATCAGCATGTGTAACAGTTAAATATGTAGTTGTGTTTATTTGAAAATAATTTCGTATAATCACACAAATTCTGTGTTTTATATTCAACAATTCTGTGTTCTTTATTTATTGATTGTTCAATACCTGACAAGGCTGGAGATGAAATATCTACATACATCTTATAAGAGTATAATACATTATGTATAATATCAGTTAAAATAAGTGCTTCAACATAGTTAACATTGCTGGAGGTATGCACAACTATTGATAGATGTCTTGTAATGCACTATTGAGGAACCTGCAACCCAAGTTTTTCATTCAGTGCAGAACTACACCACAGTTGTGTAGGCCTATATGATATGTCAATAAACCTTAGAAAATCTTGAAATCTTGAAAGGGATGTGCAAAATAGTCATTACATACAGTCTTTAATTAACTATTAGTAGAGAATAACGAGTAATGAATATACTTTATAGGGATCGTATTGTGGATCAGATTTCGAGGCGTAGTCGTGTCTGCAGTTCGGTGGACTAAGGATTGCACCACTGATTTTTGCAGATGATGTGGTTCTGATGGCTTCATCGGTCTGCGACCTTCAGCACTCACTGGATCGGTTCGCAACCGAGTGTGAAGCGGCTGGGATGAGGATCAGCACCTCCAAATCTGAGGCCATGGTTCTCAGCAGGAAACCGATGGACTGTCCACTCCAAGTAGGGAATGAGTCCTTACCCCAAGTGAAGGAGTTCAAGTATCTCGAGGTCTTGTTCTCAAGTGGGGGAACAATGGAGCGTGAGATGGGCCGGAGAATCGGAGCAGCGGGAGCGGTATTGCAGTAGCTTTACCGCACCGTTGTGACGAAAAGGGAGCTGAGCCAGAAGGCAAAGCTCTCTGTCTACCGGGCCATTTTCATTCCTACCCTCACCTATGGTCATGAAGGATGGGTCATGACCGAAAGAACGAGATTGCGGATACAAGCGGCCGAGATGGGTTTCCTCCGCCGGTTGGCTGGTGTCTCCCTTAGAGATAAGGTGAGAAGTTCGGTCATCAGGGAGGGACTCGGAGTTGAGCCGCTCCTCCTTCGTGTCGAAAGAAGCCAGTTGAGGTGGTTCGGGCACCTAGTTAGGATGCCACCTGGGCGCCTCCCTAGGGAGGTGTTCCAGGCACGTCCAGCTGGGAAGAGACCAAGGGGTAGACCTAGGACCAGGTGGAGGGATTATATCTCTTCGCTGGCCTGGGAGCGCCTTGGGATCCCCCAGTCAGAGCTGGTTGATGTCGCCAGGGAAAAGAAAGTTTGAGGCTCTCTGCTGGAACTGCTACCCCCGCGACCCGACCACGGATAAGCGGGAGAAGATGGATGGATGGATGGATGGGATTGTATTAATATCTAATAATAAAAATAATTAAATTAAATAACATGCTTTAACCACCAGGTGTCCCTTTATATCAGCTGTGCACCTTTATGGTGTAAATACAGCCTATCTACCAATTGGATCAAATATAAAAGTGAGCCGGATTAGTGTTGATACTGCAAGGAGACGTATTGTGTGAAAAGAAATGTAAGATGTTGTTTAATGGCTGATATATTTATGATCCACGTCACATCTTCAGTTCCTCATGTTTTCTTCTCATCAGGGCTCTATAAATACAGAACTACGGCAGATATGTAATATGTAATGCAGCCGAACCGTGTCTTACAATGCCGTTATGTGATGACTTTCAAAGAGAAAAGCAAGCACACTCGGAATAAAGTATTATTTTTATTTTTTAAAAATGTTTTCGGTCTGTTTCCGGTATTTGTTAATGACGATGTGCTGTGAGATGTGAGACTGGAATTGCACAGGGGGAAAATAACGTAGGCT